>VZRR01013149.1:4932-92214 GCA_013398015.1 Oreocharis arfaki | reverse complement strand
TGCAACCCAGGACAATGTCTCACCTTGATGTATTGGGAATTTCATGCCCTGCAGGGTGAATTCAATTGAGTTGCATTGAATTATGGTGAGAAGAAAAAACCAAACTATGTCCCTTAGTAAAGCAGAAATTAAAATCTAAATCTTTGAGACTGTTTGCTGATACTGGCATTGGAGTCCTTCAGTTTTCATACTCTGCAGATAAAACTAACTTTTTTTTCTTAAGTATAAAATCCTGTCTGCTTGAGAAGAAAATTGGGTAAAGTCCTGTGCCCTTCTTGGATGCTGCATTGGTTCTACAACTCGGGAAACATCCGTAGTGTCAGAGATGAGGTCGCTGCCTAGGAAATGAGGAATGAGCAGGAAGGGTGCAGGAGCAGCTGCAAATACCATGTTCTGCTGAATTCAATATTGTTTATTGATTGATTCCACCTTCTTTTGAAGTAAAAGTCCCATAAAAAAAATTTGCATAATATTTTTCTGTTAATTTTATTACAGAATATGACAAGGGAAGGTAGAAATGTAGTTCAGTCAGTTGGAAATGGCTTTTAGGAGACAGCATTAGAGAAAAAATTCATACTGAATCATGATTGTCAGATATATTTATAGTGATACAGTAGCAACTGGAGTGAATATTAAATACCTTCTGTTTTCAAAAGCTTTGTTTTCCTGACCTTGTATACATGAGAGCATAGGACACATTTTCTCAGTAACTGTTGAGCAACAATCAGAGCATTAGTTGTGGGAATGTAATGAACCTGTTGTGTCTGGACTCCACTCTCCTAGGGAACACTATATTTTTTTATTCTTTCTTCATTCTTTACATCCAGATGCAAGGTTTGAAGATTCCCTTTCGTAAACTACAACAAATTGAATGAGGGATTCAAATAAGAATGTTTAGGTAAAATATATCCTTAACAAATGAGAATATTAAAAATTAAGGGCTGTCTTTTTAACTAGTACTTAACCACAATGTGTAGAAAACTAACTGCTTGGATTTTTCCTGCTATTATTTGTCTGTTGTCATATCAGTTAACTGCACTGTTAAAAAATCAGCAATGTTCATTAGTAATCAGTCATTCTGATGTCTTTCCTCATGCTGCCCAGGACACTTAAATTCTTTTTTCTGACATCCTTCTTCATTAAGTCCAAAATTCCAAAATGGGTCTGAATTCTTATTTTTTTCTCCTTAGTCACCTAGTCTTAAATCTGTATAATCTGACTTTTTTATCCCTGAAGCTTAGGGGTTTTTTTCAGTTGTCATTTGTAGCAAAATATGATCCACGAAGAAAAGAAGGAATAAGTTCCAATCTGTCCCTTTGTTTCCTTTCATAGGAAGTTGCTACTGGTGACTAGTGCTTCTGGACACTAATGCTACATAATGTGGTAATATTGAAGGTCAACTCTTATAAACATTTCGAAAATCAAATTGTATAGATCTTTGGATGAGGGGGGCACTAGGATTCTCTGATGAACTGTTTTGTCTTATTTTCATACAAGTGGTATTTATTGTTTATGTGCCTCTTAGCACATAATATCAAAATATTCTGAGTTGGAAGGGACCCTCATGGATGATCAAGTCCAGCTCTAAAGTGATTGGCCCATAAAGGGGTTGAACATGCAACCTTGGCGTAATTAACACCATGCTCCAACCAGCTGAGCTAAAGTGTAACCAGTCTGTTTGAATTGGAGGCTTTAGAATAGAAAGTCCTTGTAATTCCTTTGCTAGATCTTGTTTCAGAAAAGCAACAAAACGTGAAGTATATGAGATTATCTTGAATTGTAAAGTTTAAAAGAGCTGTATTCTGTTTTGCACACACGACTCTCGATGACATCTGTTGCAGCTTCACCAAACAAAAAGGGCAGCCTGAAACTTAATTAAAATCTTAGATCTTTGAACTTGTGCAGAGTTTTGTGAATCTTGGTGTTCTCCAAATCAGTGTTTTCCAGTATTTCATATCTCAAGGGTGAGGTGCCTCAGAATCAAGCTCCAGGGAAATTTAAGCATAGATTAAATTTTATAATTAATGGAAAACTTTTGCTGAAGCTAGTGTAAATTTTTGCCAAACTGGAAAATAAAAATGCTGATCTGATTTGTTCATGTTATTTTGACAAGTGGAAGATTTTGCTTTTAGTACCAAGATGTTAAAATTATCTAGTGGGAAACCCACTCAAAAGGAAGAAACAATGGTATATGTGCTAAAAAAAGGGTAAATCAATACTTAAAAATAGGCACTACTGATTTTTATGTTAAGATGAAGCAATAGAAGAGCATTTAGCAATCAAATTTCTATGTTTCCTAAAGAAAGGCAAGATGATCTGTTGATTTCATCATTACAAATAATGCCGTCAATTACTGATGTTTGTCACTTAGAATCAAAAAAGAAGGATCACCTTTGAGGAGCTCAGGTAATCCAAATTCAGTATTAGAATATTCTTTGCCTCTGAAAACACCATGGAATACTTATAGCATAAGAATTTATAAGGGTATATATCACATAAAAATGTAAGTTTTGAAAGTTGCTTAAACAAATTATGTTGCACTTGGAACACTCCTCTCCTGGACTGAGAGTTCTCAAGAGACTACAAAAATCTGACTACTAGTTGGCAAGGGCTTGGGTTTCATAACTACATTTCCATGAACAACGTAAGAATTTAGAGCAAAAAGACAAATGCCGAATTGATCATATTATCAATTTGTCATTTGTCAATTTGGCTACATTGAACAAAACACCCTTTAGTTTCAAGGGTTAACTGTTAAGAGTGTTTGCATTTATGATCATACTGATGGATGCAGATGTTCATTTGCTAAGTTCAACAGGAGCAGAAAGCAATTTTTCTGAAAAATCATTCTCTATTCAGAAGTTTAAATTAAACTAGACCTCTGTTGTTTTGTACTTACTAATTTTAATAAAGAAAAGGTGTAGCTGAAAAATGTCAACTTAATATTGTAAGGAGGTTTTTTTTGAGGGTTGCTAGCCTATGACTTTATAAAAATTATAGTCCTCTTCCTCTCTTGAGACTCATTATCCTCTAGTTGTAATTTGATCAAAATAAATACAATATTTGGAAAGATAATTCCAATTATGCATGGAAATTCAAAGACAATTAAAAGATAACAATTTTAAAAACGTAATTGAAATTCCTGTTAAAATTATTCTAGAAAAGAAAAGCCTCACACAAAATTCGTAAGTTGTTGGGCCTGTTACTGCCTGAGCTAAGGTGTCTGTATAAGCTGTTCACCTATAATGTGACCTCAGCATATTTTTCTAAAAGAAGTAGAAGCACGTGGAACTGCTTTTTCTTGACACCAAAACCAATTGTTTCTCACCTACTTTGCAACTATATCACCCTGAACCTTTAGGATGTTTTAAAGTTTTGTCCCTGCAAAAAAATTTCAGAGGGCTTGCTTTGGAGGGATGTTCAAATTTGTTCAGCTTAAATTCTTATGTATTTCTAATTAATATCATGGTCTTCCCTAGGCAACTACTTGCCTTAAAAATGGGAAAACATTGATTGTACAGTGCAATGGGAGCAAAACGCTCAAATTTGACTTGCCTCTTCCTAAGCAATCACTTCAGCGATTCAGTATATATTACTCAAGTGGCACGAAATTTTTCACCCTCAGTGTCTGGTCAACCTCACACTGTGTCTTAAATGTAGAAATTGTGCTATTCTGGAACAAAATAATCAATTTTCTGTTATCTTGAAACATTTTGAATTAATTTGTTCTGGAGATTTCTCTCCCACATGCCCTTCCAGAAACTGTTCAGCCTATTTGGCTGCAGATGTTGTTGGAGAAGGAAAGACAAGGTAGATCAATCAATTTGTCATTAGTTTCAGGTATAATAACTCAAGTGAGTTAAATTGATTTTGTTTAGTTTTCGTTTAAATGCTGCACTAATCTTAAAAAAGCTCGTTTTATAGCTATGCTATAATTATAAAATGTTGTTTCCAGTAGACTGCCTTGAAAAGTGGTTTTGCTATATCTGTCACAATAATTTTGCCTATTTGTCAAGTTAACGTATTTAAGCCTTCCTGTAGATGAATCTTCTATTCTTCAAAACTTGATTTCACAATTTTTGCAACCAAAAATGTTTGAAATAACAACCATAAATTCTTGGATTGTGCCTTTTAAAAAAATTATCTCATCCTGTAAACAGTTTAAACCATGCTGAGTTTAATAGATGTGGAAATGTTTCTTAAATGAAATTATAAGGGTTTAATCAAGCAAGGTGGTGCTTAAAGTATTCTGTAAAGTGTTGTCCAATCTCAGTTTTCTTTGTGATTAAGGATCTGAGTAGTATTTTATCTAATATTTCCATGAACTCAGGAAAGGTCTGCATAGACTAAAAGAAAACTGCAAAAAATGTCAGATTTTTTATGATTCATCCACAAGGTGTGCTGTCTTTTATGTATTATGATTACTTTCTGTCAAATGTAGAATAGTCATTCTATTTCAGGATATAAATTGAATCTTATATATATAGGGAATTCCCTTCCTGTCATGTAAGTGCATATTTGTGCATGTGTTTGTATGTTTGTATGTATGTTTAAATCAAAACACTCCTTACATACAGGTTCAGATGCATATTTATGTGTGTGTGTGAGAATATAATGTGATGTTAAGAAATAGCTTAAAAGTACCAAAATGTCAGCAGATGATTAATTGAAAACTGCAATGTCTGAGTTTCTCTGGATGGGCCCAGGAAACTACTATCTCTCTGGTATTGATCTGCTGATCTAGTTTGTCTTGATTTTTGTATGAGAACTTCAAGTCCTCCCATGTCACTCTCAAATTATTCTGGTTGGGGCAGGTTTTTTGGTGTTTATGTAAGCTTGTTTCTGAGTTTATTTCAGTGGAGTTTTGCTCATTTACTGATAGCGATAATTTGATCTTCAAGTGCTTCAGGCTAGCAGTGAGCTAGAAAATCCACATTTTCTAAATTACACTCAGCAGTTGTCTCAAGTACTAATTTATGACAATGTATCCCTTTAGTCTTTCTGAAATGGTGACTGCCCGACATCCTTGATTTCAACAATGGATAGCTGGTATTCTGCAAGAACAAACACCTTTAAACATGAAGGATTTTATGCCAGGGCCCATATGAAGAAGCAAGTTACCAGGACAGCTTTACTTCTATGTTAAAATAATGTTTCAGTGGAAGAGCATGCGATGGGCTGTGCAATGGTGGGCACGGTACACCTCCCCCATATGGCTTTGGGTGCTGTGCTCCTGGGAGGCATGAAAAGGCATTTGAGGACTTTTTTTGTATGTAAAAAAATCCCTGGACATGATGAAAAAAATTGATGCATCCTCAAAAAAAAAAAAAATATAGAATAGCCATTAACAACTTCCTTCTATTTAGATATGTGTTCTTTTTGGCTGTTTACTTTTGTTTAAAGGTCAAAGCAAGATGGTAGAAAAAGTGTGATGAAAACAAGGGGTGAATGCAGGTGTTAGGATTATCCTTATAATGTCCAATTTGTGGGTTTCTGATAAGAAACTGCCTTCCATTTAAAGGAACATGTATGGACTGCCAAAAAAAATGAGTAGTAGAGATAGTAATAAGAGCTGTCTAAAACAACATTCCCAGGAATTGTGGGATGATGCATTCATTATTTGATGGCTGGCTGAGTCTTCAGCTTCGCCTAAGGGAACGAGTAGGAGTAGCTGGATGGTAGGACAGGCTATCTGCTTGTGCTCTGCTGCATCCCTTCAGTAGTTAGAGTGGCCAGATGAAAGTCTGATGAAATTCCTGAGGTATTTCTCATGTAATGTCTATATTAAATCAAATGCTTTGCTGTGTTGTAAATATCACAATTTTTTTCTGATGTATGAAGTCTGTAGGCAAATTAAATTTAATGGACTGTTTTTTCTGCCTGCATTCTCAATAGCATAATTTATGCCTTAAAAACATCTCTTCTTGCTGTGCAGTTGCGTGTTACAACCATGAGCTTTCATGTATTTGGTTTGGCCAATGCTAAGCACTCATTTAAACCATAGATTTTATGCTGATGACTTTTAAGTCTCAGGAGAAAATATCTGGAACCTGAGAGTTAGGATATCCTCTTCATTTACCAAAAATTCAACTTCACTAGATCAAGGAAATAAAACAGCATCCAGGAATAAAATTCGTATTCTGGAGCTGATTAATTTTGGGTAAAAGGCTATTTATCAGTGCTTCTTTCCCATAGTAATGCTTGTCTAGTTGAATCAGCTTTGGGATTCACTGAGATACCTGATGGATTATCAATTAATATTTTTTTTATAAAATCTTTAAATTTTTGTTATTTTTTACAATGCTGTCACCTTATTTTAATTTTAAAAGATAAAATGTGGCATAGAAAGTCATTGGGAAAAGCATGTGATTTTTAGCTAAAATGATAAATATGACATCCCAAAGAACCAGTCAAAGCCAGAACTTCTGACACAAATATAAGGGTGCAGTGATTCAGTAGTCTCCATTAGTTACTTCTGTGAAGTCCCCCTACCTACATAATATGTCTCCTTGGTATAGAATCTGAATTACTTTTTTTAAGCTTTGTGCAGCTCCTTTAAGCATCATTTCAACAACGCACAAGAACTGGGTCACTGAACTGGGTCATATGATCATAAATTTCATGCTTTTCTGGATCAGAGAGTGCCTATTTTTTCTGTGGCTGCAAAAGGAGAAAAAAAAAACATTTCTTGAACTTTCTGTTGTTGCAACAAACAAAAGCAGATCTGCTTTAGTTGCTGAAATCTACACAGCTGAATTGGAGGCCATATTAGGACATTGCATTTCACCAAAATGCTTGCTTAGATGGAAAACACTTAGTGAATATTTTCTCTTCATTGATGCAGATTCTGAGTGATTGTGGCTAACTCTTGTTTTTATCATTTGGGAAAGGCTCTAACTTATATTTGAAAGAGGCAAGTGTGTGTGCACAGTCTGTAGGAGTCTTGCACTGCATTGCTTACCAGTACTTACATGCTGTGCACAGAGCAAGTGCAGTGCGGAAAACAATCAGCTGGGTAGCACTTTGTGTGCTATAGTTTGCATGGTTGCTGTGCATTCCTTAAAATTGCAAAATACTACCCAAATATTATGGTGGTTGATTCTCAATAAATTATGTAGAAACCAGTAATTTGAATTTAATTCTTTCTAATCATTAAACAGACCATTTTTTTTCTTTGGGAATAATTTGATTTTCCTTTATAAGTAGTCCTTCATGTGTTAAAAGAAAGCAAATTAAAATATAAGTTTGCCCTAACCTTTGGGATTTTTCTTTTATTATTGTTAGTGAAGCTTTAGGGTATATATTTGTACATTTAGTTCATATTTCTTTTAAAATTTGATTACATATACTTTTTATACAGCTTAAGTGATACTACTTTGCTCCATTCAATTAAGGTTGACTTTAAATTAGAGTTCTGTGTTTTTCTTCCTGTAAATTTCTTACATGCAAAGATGAGTGTAGGAGCCAGAGAGGAAACTCAACACTGTATTCCAAAGTACTGTTAGTCTTTGAAAGTTTATGAGCAGAACTGTATAGAAATAATCCAGGCCATTTGCTTGAAAGAGACTATCGCTGTTTGATTGATGGCTCAGAGTGAGAAATGAGTGTCTTTTGTAGAGGCAGCAGTCTTTTTATTTTGTGAAAATCTTAAGGAAAGTTTTGGGTTTTTTCTAAGCATGTGAAAATAATTTTTTTGTAATTCCCAAACAAAATGTTTAGCTGCTTCTGCCTTTTTTTGTTTGTACTTGGTTGTGGTTTATTGTTTGGTTTGGGGTTTTTTAAATAATCTCAAGAGTGAGGCTTTGTATTTTACAAATAACAGTGAAAAGCAATTAGGCTGATTTAGTTCAATCTGTTGAGCTTCGCATCGATATCTGTAAACCATACAAGCGTTTGCTGATTCTCTCATCTGGTTATGCCATGGTACCGGTATCGCCTCTGAGATGGAAGCCTTTGCTGCTGTGTGAGTTGCTTGGTTGGTTGGTTTTCTTCACTAGCCCCTAATCAAGATGTCAGTTGACCTGTGCCTAATTTTCTCTTTTCCTTACTTGCCAAATACCTTATTTCTGTGGTTAACCAATTATTCCAAAGAACAATGAGCAGGGCAATTACTTTTAAGCAAAGTAAAATGATATATCAGTTGTGTTAAATATAATAAATATAATTGAGAATAGGATCACATATCTGCCTGGGTTGGTAGATTTAATCTCCAATCATGATTATGTAATGCCTTGGTTTTTGGTATTTCAAAGTATATTTACTCATATTTGCCAGAAATATAAGTCTGTGAATGTATCTGTTTAAATCCTGAACTGGTGAGAATTTGGAATGACACAGCTTTGTCATCAGTGGGGGTTTTGGATTTTGAGAAATAATTATGGATAATAAGATGTGCAGCTGTTGAGCAGAATGTTCATTAAAAGATTGCTTGTCCGAAAATCCAGCTGCTTTCAGAAATCTTGAAATATATTTGGCAGATAAAAATATACCACTTTTAAATAATATGCATAGACAGCTGTAGCTTTAAGAAACATTCATGAGAAATACACCTGCTATGACCTAGAGCCAGATCTCTACAATAGTTCTGAAAAGTATACAAGCATACAAGTCATTTAATTTGCTGGGTAGATGCATTACTTAGATTGTCTGCCTATGACTCACAAACCAATATTGTATTTGATATCATTGGATTAGATAAATTGCATTTTTATATCCCTTCTTTTCCAATACAAGTATTAATGTGAAATCTACTGACAGTCGAATTTTTTTTCTTGTCCAAGCCTATTAATGATTAATTTCAAGTAAAAATCTAATAGGTATTGAAATAGATAATTCAGTTGATTTAAAAAAAAAAGGTTAAAAACTGAATCCTGCCCAGTTTTTTGTGTATATTCTGTTAGACTGATTGTCTTGAATGGGGTTTTTTTGTTTTGTTCAATATGGAACAACTTTTGAAGAGGGCTTTTAAATTTCTGTATTTTTTCTTTCATGATTCTGAAATACAAAAAAAAATCAGGGCTAGAGCATCTCTTTGAAAAGACGACTGTGCAAGTATTGAATCTGCACTCATTAAGAAAGAAGCCAAGCTTAGATCTTCCACAAGCTCAGTGACATGCAAGATGACAGCTCTCATTCTGTGAGTCTGTGAGGTAAAAGTGAGCTTCTGAGTTGCTGTATGCTGGTGAGGCAGAGACCTGCCCAGAGGCACTGTGTTAGTCATTTGAGGTTTTAATACTGTAGATTAAAGGACTAGAAAACAGAGAGAGGGGGAGAGAAGATGAGCAAGAATGTATATATTTAAAGCATCGATGAGAGTGGTTACAACTTTTTGGGTGTAACTTGTTTGGATATTATATAATATTGAAAAACAGAAACCCAATAAGATTTCTTATCTGGCACTTGCTTAGCCTTAAATCACTGAAATTCAGTGAATTATTTTCAGCTAAGCTACCTGACTTTTTTTTTTGTACAGCAATTGTTCAGCTCCATATTGAAGAATATATGAAATTTTTTTGCACTGGTTTGGGATTTTGTTTTTTTGTTTGCTTGCTTATTGTTTTTTCTCAATCCTTACTAGCTAATTCTACTGTTTTCATATCACCCCAGTACCTGCACCTGAAGAGCACAGAGTTGACATGCTTGGCCTTTTGCTTTCCGTGTAAACCTTTTCATCTTACGGAACCAGTAAACAGCACCTGGGTTGTTCTGCCTTTGTAGATGAGGCATCACTCACATCTATATGCGCATGGGTTTTCTTAATGTATTTGTATTTTTTAGATACATAGAGTGGTTTGTTTTGGAAGGGACCTTAAATATCATCACCTCTCTGTGTGAAAATTTCAGTGTTTGTTATTTCAAGGCTCTACGCAGGAATGATGGACCTGGTGCATAGTCATCTTAATTAACCAGACAGACAAATTAATCACTTCCCCTCTCCTCCCTTTGGTCTAACATTCAGTTTGGTTTATACCTAGCTTTGTCATCACTTATGATGTCCATATATACTCGCTGTGCTTAGCCAGCACTGCTAACTGGTGCCTGGGGGCAGAGGATGAGTTCAGCTGGTGTCAGACATAGCACACACTAATGCAGTCCTCAAAGGATAGACTATATGGCTATTTCTCTTCTAGTTTTCCTGGTCTTTCTTAGGATAGATTTACCTTTCTCTTTTTTTGGGGGTATGCAACATTTTCATCATAACCAGATGAGGTTTTTAAAGTATTCGTGATAGTTCTCCAGGTTCATAAACGTTATCCAATTTTTCCAATCCATCAGCATGTAGTATTTTTCTATCTTGGTTCGTAATCCAGAAGGAATCTCAAGAAAGTACAACTAGTTCATTCTGATATAATTTTCTGCATCAGTTACCACATTCAGCAAATTATTTTGTATTCTGATAATCTCAAGGAGGAATATAAGCATACTTTATGCACATTCATAGTCCTCTGAATATTTTAGTGGCTTTGATTTTGAGGTAGAAGTGAAGAATTATTTCTCATACTCACCAGATTTTTTTGGTTGTTTTTTAGTATAAAAGTTCCTGTGAAGGTTGAATCAAAATTGGAGTAATTGCTGTTATAATTAATATGCCTATATTCCATTCAGCAAAATAACTAACAGCAAGCCCCTCTTTTTCATAAAGCATGTTTACAGTCCTAAAAATACCTTGCCAATGTATATGGACTGCTCTTAATTTAGAGAAAACACAGTCAAGCAGATTTTATTAATACCATTTGAAAAAAATACTGAGTTAAATACAATTTTGAGTAATCACATAGTGACAGTTGATATTTTGCAAATATTGAAGTAAGGAAAGAAAGACTTATAGAAAGTCTCTATCTGCAAACACCTCTCCTGTGCTTAAAAGAAAGAGCAGACTCTAACTTGGAAAGTAAGAGCATAGCAGCATTTTGCTTACTATGCTGTTTACCAAAATCTGCTTTGCCTGCTGAATATTTTAAACTGTGATGCCAATTCAAGGATAGATGTAAAATCATGCAGTTCCTTTTAAACTTCCTCAAAGAAGATTTTAAATACTTTGCTACACAGCATTCAAATTCAGACCTTGAAAGTAATGTCATTTCATTGCTGTCTAATGGAGAAGGAATAGTTCCTTAGTCCTACTTTGCAGATACTGGCTGCTCTATTCTCTGTTATTAGGTCTCGCCATGCTTTCCCCATGGCTTTGACTTGGGTATCTGTAGCCAGGAGAAAAGGTGCAGTAGTCTCAAGGGAAAATCTAGACTCCTTTTAATGGGCATCATGAGCAGCTGCATAAACGGGCCATCGTTGGTAGATAAAGTAATAGGAATGGTCAGCAGTCTGTTTGACTATGTGGTGGCTCCCGTCCAAAATTTCGAAAATGTTGAAATTACAGCTTGTCATGGAAATATTTGTTTTCTATTTTAAAACACCTTTTGTCTTCACACATTTTGATCTGTCTATACAGATCTTTTTGTCTGTCAGATGACTCATGGTCTGTGAGTGTGGCAGTTGAGGCGAAGACGACACACACAACTTCCAGCATCAAGTGCAGGCAAAAACTCTTTATTCCAAAAAGCCAGTGTCATATATATACACTTTTATATGTTTATCATTCATGCTACCCATCCATTGGTTGCTTAACTACAGTAGACTCGTTGGACATTTTAACTACAACATACTATTATTAGTCATCTACAGCATAGGCATTCTAAGCATTCAGAAAAAACACCAGCTGCAGTGTTGTTTCTGTTTTCTCCTTCTACTGTTTTAGATTTCTTTCTTCTGTTGACACCGAGTTTCCCACGGGTAGAAATGAAGTGTGCTGAGATCAATGTCAGGCTCAGACAGGCTTGCTAACTTGCTGTTAATTACGTGTGAGGTAGGCAATGCTCTTTCAATCTAGCCTCTCCTTCTGTGTGTGTATGGAGTTCAACACAGTTTATCATTGATACAACAAGCTTGTTCTTCTAATTCATCATTTTTCTTTGTTAAATTGTTTGCAGTATAATTACACACATTACTATTTACAAAATACAATGTGGACATTTACACTTTGTACATAATCAAAGTGAAGTTAATCTAGTAGACTGGCTGAAACAGTGTATTTTTATTTTGGAAATTTCACTGAAAATTAAAGTTTTTTTGATCTTAGCAACAGTTGCCAAAGGTGATCAAAGGAAAGTCAAAACAGAGTAGAATGAAATATGTTGTGCCATTTCTTCTCTGCTTTGGGAAGGTGAAAGTATGTCAAAAAAAGGGAAGATACTGGTTTAGAGATGCTAATTCAATATGCTAAGCATTGCAAAATACATGGACTCAATGGCTGAGCTTCTGACATATAAAATCTGACATACATAAATTCAGTAACTTGAACTGAAGAGACTATGATCTAATTTATGAAAATAGATTTAGAGGAAATGTTGGTATCAAGCAGTCTGGATCTTGCTATTTGCAGAAAAAAAAATACAGGAAAAAATTTGAAGTCCTTCAGTAATTATAGAGTTGGGTTTTTTGCATTTAACTACAGTAAATGGCTCTAGTACTTGGAGACAAATTTCTTTTTGTTGCTTTGACATTAATGCAGCTGTTCAGAGAACATTATCAATAATAGATGACATTTGGAATGTGCACTAAAAGCAGGATGCCAGGAGATAACAGTAAAGACTAATAGTCTGGTTAGAGAGGAAAAGACTTCTTTTGACACTACCCTGTATGCTAAAAGATATAGCAAAATACTAGTAATGCATTTTTCTCAAAAAGGTAGCATGTGCTTTTCTTTTTTAGGCAGGGTTCACTGCCAAACTTTGTGGGTATATCTTTGCCAAATGTTGTAGTGTGTTGGGGCAGAGATTCAGAGTGGAAACCAATACATTTGCTTTGATACTTTGGATATTTGGAGCTTTGTCTTTTTTATTATAATTCAGAATGGTGGTCTGTCTAATTTCAGTGTTACATAATACAGCTTCAGTTGTTTAATAGTACATTGTCTCAGGTAATGATCAACAAACTACCTTTTTTCTATGCTGAGCGAAAGTAATGAACCAAGTCATCAACAGGAAAAGTAATATTTCTACAGAGAAATGTGTTTTGTGGGAATAATTTTTATGAACTTTGAATTATCGCATCACATAAAATATATCTAAAAATTACTAAGAAAATTTTTATTTTTCAATATGAAATTGTTACCATTTTCCGGCATGACCCCAATCTCACTGAAACCCTTCCTTGACTCTGTGATATTCACTCAAGTCCGTATTCATGGCAGGATTAATGAAAAGGTGATATTCATGTCAGAACTAGGAACTGATTAGAAGATGACCAGACAGATCACCCTGTGTTCCAGATGTTCTGAGGGGATAAATGTCCCATGTCCTCTTGATAGATTAGGCTATTTTATAAATGTGGCATATGGGTAAAATAAAGGCCTTGTTGCCTTTGTAAAATCATGGCTCAGGCCTGTTGCTTCAGCTAGAGAAGGACCGTGGGAAAGGGGCATAGCTGAATTAGAGGTAGAAAAACATGCTGCGTGATTATCATGTGTTCACACAGTGGTGTGTGGTGATTGGTTGAATCAAGTCTGTTCTGCTTTAAAACTATGTAAACAGCTAGAAACTGTATAAAAGAGGATACAAAGTATTAAAGATAAGCTTTTGCCTGGAGCTGTTGGTGTGATCTGTGCGTGTTGCACCTGTCTCAACGTGACAATAAGTACTAAGGAATGTTGTCTTCAACTCTTATGCTGGTCTTTAACTTCCTCAGTTTTCTGCTGAAATGTTATTTAGTGTGTTTGGTTTGATGATTTTTTTCTGAAAAAGTTCAGTTTGCAAATACATGCTATTTACTCTCAAAAACCAAAGAAGTTTAAGCTGTACTCAGAGCCTTCTTTTATTTTTTCATAACACTTAGGAGCCTGATACAAAGTATCTTATCTGATATTGTTGTGCTGAGCTTAAATAGGGGGAAACATTTTTCAAAAGCATGGAAAAATAGCTAATTTTAAATTAGAATGTTCTCCTTTCTTACCCCTTTCCCAACACAAGGGATTCTGGCATAAAATGTAAGTTCAGTATCATGGATAGGTCAATGATTCATGAAGACATAGTGTTAATGGCTCAAAAAAGTCAGTTGGGTCCTCTAAATTAGGTTCTACTCCTGACTTTATCTTATTAAATGACTTTTAGGAAGTCATCAAGGACTAATGGTGATTAAATTGGAGTTCTGTGCCACCAGATTAAGCATACCCCTAACTGCTCATCCGAACTGTCCCATGCCTACATTTTCATTAAGTGAACTGTTTACTGATTTACTTGAAGATCCTTATAGAGGGCAGAGTCTCCCTGCTAATGCAGCTGGGCCACATCAAGGCTGAAGGTATCTCATGTCCTGCCAGCTTTAAACACTGATAGAATTGTTGCTGGTGTTGCTGCCTGCACCTGATACAGTAGGACAATGATTATTAAACAGTAAACTAAACAGGATATTTAGTTTCCGCTATTTGCAATTTTGAAGATACATGGATTTAGCTTATGATTTTCCTACACATATGCTTACTGTGGTAAATTGCTACCATGATTTTCTTATCAAGATATAAGAGTATGTGAACTCATTTTTACGTCATCTGTTCCAAAGATGGAGCCAAACATTGCCTCCTGATATGAACTCTACACTGACAGAATTCTCACCTTTCAAACCTTGTAGCACTGGTTATTGTGCTTGCATAGGATTTGTGAATTAAAAATAATACTTTAGAAAGTGCTGGGATATCCTAACATGGAAATATTATACTTCTGGAAATCTCCTTGTATTCTCTAAGTGTAGGTAGACCATACCAGGATGGAGATAAGAAGAAAGTATTATCTAGTATATATTGTGTAGGTACTTGCTGCTCTGTATATTGAATGACCATGGCATGGTGAAAAAACGTTTAGTATGCAAATCAATCCAGTAAAACTGCCTCAGGCCTATCTTTTTTTATGATTGAAAGATTATTGTAGTAGCCTCTTCAATACAGCTCGTATAAATGTTAGATGTCTGTAGATTGTACTTGCAAAACTTCTAAAAATTGAATATATTTGCCAAAAAAGTTATGTAACAACAAATATTCAGTGTACTGCTACTGAGAGAATTCAGAAGACAAAGCCTATTAAAATTAAAGTAAACCGGAATGATATGACTCCACAGAGAGCCACAAAAATTCCTTAGTCATATCCTGCCCTTCTTCTTTCATACCTGTCAGTTCATAAGTTTCATAATATGTAATTTCTGGTTTAAGACAGATATTGACAATTCTGCTTAATGCAGTGTTTCATGTCCTGTTGCTGTTACATCAGAAAAAAATGACTTTGTAGAAAGTCATGACCCTTTACTCCACTGATGATAGAGGACCTCATTTTTTTCAAGGTGTGTTTTATATTTAAATTATTTTTATTTACATGTTTGTTTACAGCACACTATTCATTCCTGTCACCCTGCTTTAATAGAGCTTTCACTGTGATTTTTTTTTAAAGCTCAACCTGCAGCTTGCAGCAGCGCCAATTTCTTGTCATCATTCTGTTCACAAATGTCAAACAAATGAAAAGACCTTCAGACCTTCAGACATCTACTTAAATAGGTGTTCTGTTTTGTTGATCCTGCAAACCATCCCCAAGGCACTTAGCCACTGCTACTGAAAAGAAAGATCAAAGATTTGCCAGTTTTTAAGTCTAAATAACCCTGTATGGCATAGGCAATTACCTTTCATTGCAGATAAAAATTTTGTAAAATGGAGTTCTATATCTAATATGCTGCTGTTTTTGATTAAAGTATCTGACATGGAAAGAATTAGGAATAGCATTTTCTTTCCCATAGCAAAGTCCTATTGAAATGATTGGAACATCAACACAAACACCACCAACACAAACCTCCTGCTAAAAGCTCAGATGGAAGATTTTTGTGTGTTGCTTGTCAGCATGTTCAGCTCAGCTGGACTACATGAAATACAGGAAAAAATAAACAGCCTTTAGTATTAGCAGAAATAGGCAGAGAAAAAGAATTGTATGCTGTTTGTTTTGGAAAGCTTGCTCTTAAGTACTTTTTCCTGCAACACAAGAGTGTAAGGCTGGGGAACAGGTTATAGAAAAAAAGCTCAAAATGCATGAAACAGTCCAAATATGTCTAAGCTTACAGCAGCAGCAATGTGATATGTTTGCTGGGGTTACCAAGTTCGGCTGTCAGCCTCTGGATGTTGCACTTGCCTCCTAAGTAACAGTACGAACAGAGTGCATTAGAGCACAGAGAGGCTGAAGCCTGACCATAGTGAAAGTGGGCCTTTCCCAGGAATTCAGAGCTAGAAGGACAGTGGTGCTTGCTGAGTTTTGATTCAGACAGATCTGAAAAGTGTGCAGTCCATATATGCATCATCACTACTAAAATACATTGATGGGGCGGAGTCTTTCAGCTGTTTGACACACTTGGCCATTGAAAAACTCAGAGGAGAAGAGACTTTAACACGCTCAAGAGTATCAAGGCAAACACCCTCTACAAGAAGTCACAGTGTCTTCACTGACCATAATGATAGGTAGAAAAGCAGTTTTAAAGATCTTAATTAATAAACTTAAGTATAGGAAACTCAATTTACCTGTCTCAGAAAGATGAAGGGCTCAGCCAACCCTACTGAGATTAAAGCAGTCACACTGTTTCATGAGATACAAAACATTTTTCATCACTGTGAAACACAAAACTAATATCCAAAGCAAACTGGATACCAATACATTATGATATCAGATAAATCCAGTTATGTGATTTTAGTCTGTTGATGTCTTCTGATTTCTCTGCTAAGGGCACAGTGAACAACTTTGGCTTCACAGGAAATGGAAAACAATTCATCTTGGCAGTCAGCCACTGGTTGACCGGAGTCCAGGTGACTCACTGCTGGTGACCGGAGTCCAGGCGTTTTCTTTGTGTTCTTGGGTTTGTTTGGTTTTTTTAATGTAATGTTGTATTGGTTTGGCGCAGCCTGGTTTTAGGTAGCAGGGGGGCTGCAAAGATGGCTCCTGTGAGGAAACACATTGGAAGCTTCCCACCGTGTCCAGCAGAGCCAATGGCTGACAGCTCTGAAGATGGACATGCTGCTGGCCAGAACTGGGCCAATGAGAGAGGCTGGTAACGCCTCTGTGATGACATATTTAAGAAGAAAATCAAAACAAACTCACGAGTTTTTTGCTTCTAGTCAGAGAAGGGGAGGAGGTGGGAATATGTGAGGGGAAAAAACAGCATGGCAACACCAAGGAGTGGTAAAGGAGTGTTGAGGTCCAACACCAGTGGAGAAGGGGAGGGAGGAGGTGTTCCAGGTGCTGGAGCCAAGATTCCTCTGCAGGCCGTGATGATGACCATGGTGAAGCAGCTGTGCCCCTGCAGTCCATGGGTCCACAGGAAATGCAGAGATCCACACGCAGCCCGCAGGGGAGGCGCCCGTGGNCAAACTCACGAGTTTTTTGCTTCTAGTCAGAGAAGGGGAGGAGGTGGGAATATGTGAGGGGAAAAAACAGCATGGCAACACCAAGGAGTGGTAAAGGAGTGTTGAGGTCCAACACCAGTGGAGAAGGGGAGGGAGGAGGTGTTCCAGGTGCTGGAGCCAAGATTCCTCTGCAGGCCGTGATGATGACCATGGTGAAGCAGCTGTGCCCCTGCAGTCCATGGGTCCACAGGAAATGCAGAGATCCACACGCAGCCCGCAGGGGAGGCGCCCGTGGAGGTGGATGCCTGGAGGAGGCTGTGATCCAGTGGAAGACCCGATGGAGAGAGAGGGCCCTTGCTTCCAGGCTGGAACAGCCTGTCCTTGGAGGACTGCACCCCGTGGGAAGAGAGAACCACGTCTCAGCAGTTTTGAGAGGACTGCGTGCCCGTGGGAGGGACTCACACTGCAGCAGGTGCAGTTTGGCTGCTGCTCGTGAGAGTGGACCCACGCTGGAGAAGTTCGCGGAGAACTGTCTCCCGTGGGAGGGACCCCACAGCCTCACAGGGAAGGACTCTTCTCCTGGAGCAGCAGAAGGAAATCTTGGTGATGGACTGACCAAAACCCCATTGCCCTGCCTCACTGTGTTGTTGGTGGGAAGGAGGAAGGGCCTGGGGGAAAAGGTGTTTTAAGGGCTTGTTTTACTTCTCATTACCCTCTTCTGATTCTGTTAGTAATAAATTTCACTTAGCAGCCAAGGTTGAGTCTGTTTTGCCCTTGAAATTTTTCTCCCGCTCTCCTTATCTCACCTATGAAGCCTCCGTTAACCCTTTTCCTCTTTTCCCGCTTTTTGCCCAGCTGTGGTAGGGGAGGGTGTACAAGCGACTCTCGTGAGTGCCTGGCGTTGGGCCAGCATCAAACCATGACAAATGCGCATAAGAGAGAAAATGTTCCAGTGATGAGCAGGAGCTTAGCATGGTTTGATTTGCACTATTTTCTTGCTTCAAGGGGAAGCAGAGCCAAATTTATCTTTTATGCAACAGAAAGAAATTACATCAGAAATTACATACAGTGTCTGAATTTAATTGCTGAGAATAATTTTATGAGAGAGGAAGTGATTGTCTTTGGTTGAACATACTTTGTGTCCTGTGCTTTCAGTTGCTTTGTACTTATGATGTCTAGGTTATATAGTTGGTTCATTCCGGGTTTAGATCCTGATGCTGATTCAAATAGATAACACGGGTGTTTCAAATTATAAAATGTAAGGTAAGAGTATTAAAGCACTCATTGTGTGAGCAGGGATCAAGATAAACTAACTTCAAAAAATGGCATCTGAAATTTTGTGACTTTTACTTTGGTGGTGTAAGTTTAGTCTTCTGTTAGTAAAATGTATGATTCATCAGATAAATGTTAATCCCCTAACTTCAGATTTACAATGAAAATAAACCCTTCTAAATTGGACCCAGGGTAGTTTTTCATAGTTAACAATGCCTGTAAAATGTAACTCTTGCCTCATGAGGTTTTTACTATATATGCTAAAATCAGATGGAAAAATTATAAAAAATACAATATGTAGCTATGTAATTAATGATTTCTATAAAATGTATTTGCAGAAAAGGAAATAACTAAAACTGCAACTGTAAAAGTGTTTCTGTTGAGCTGTCAAGTATATAGTTTATGCTTTTCTTTGTAAGCCTTTGTCCAAGTTTTCTAATTGGCATCATTGTTTTCTAAGAATGCTAAGGTAGTCACATCTCTCCCCCTTCTCTAGAGAGGTGATGTGCTCAATCTGTTATGGTAGGAATTGCTGCTCTTTTAAAAACATGGGTGAAGGTCTTTAGATGGTCTGCGTTTATTTGGCCAGCCTACTGTCATTTGACTCAGGAAAATAGATCCAGAAGTGAAGGGTTTATTTTCCAAAGCTAGGAAGAGAAAGGAACATATACCCCTGTAGCCAGCAAGCAAGGATTTTTTTCCCCCTTCAGGTTCCAAAGGTATGTTGACAAAGCAAGTATGACATTACAGCTTCTTCTATGTGCTTTTATGTTGGAGGTAGATCTTTAGGCAACAAATAAAGTAAATGATTCTATAATGAATTCATCTTTTCATTAAGTCTGGTCTCACATTTTGAAAATAGTATCAGAACCCAAACAAAATGTAGGAATGTTATGTCGGTGTAAGAGAAAACAAAAAAAAATGCCCAGGGACTGAGGCAGAAAGCTTCTAATTTTAAGTATGGGAGCTCTGTGAAGAACATGTTAACAAATTTAACAAGTTGTCATTAAGAGTTCTGACTTTTGTGGGCTGTTACAATCCAGTTATTAAAATTGTTAGAGAGATGCCTCTGCCCAAATTAAGGTGCACATGAGACCATATGCCCAAATCAGTAGTATGGATTTTAGTTAACAGTAAATATGAGGTAAAGAGAGAGTGATAGAAAGAAATAATAAAAGGGAGGGGAGAGAAAGAGAGTGACAGAGAGACAGATAAGTATAAAATATCACCACTGTAGATCTCAACAGCGTCCCATTGATCCTCTTCTTCTGGTCTTCTTGGTGTTGAAGGTCCCACAAAACACAGAGTTCAATGGATTAATACATGGTTTGGGCCATGTGGGGATGCTGAGGTACCTCCCTTGGGTGGGCAAGTTTGACAGTGTCTCCTGCAGCAGACTCTGGGTCTGTTGCATCACTTCGCATCATGTGCGGTCACCCAGTGCAAGGCCTCAGGAATGACTCTGGGGTGCTCTTCAGGGGAGTTTGATGCTTCGTGGCATCTCTTCAGCTGACTCTCATGTGAATGTCTCACATGGATGTGGCTTTCCTGGGATGTGAGGGGGTTTAAAACTGAGCCAGTTTGTGTAAGGCAGGGTGGGTGTTCACTGCCTCTGACCAGAGGTTATGCCACACACCTAAAACTCTCCTCCTCCTCCTCCTTTGGCTGGATGGGGACTGTGTGCAAGCCTGGCCTCAGCAAATGAGCCTGTGGGCTATGACCTCCCCACTCTGAACCGAGCCTGAGCTGATTTTCAGGACAGATGCTGGGTCTGGCTTTTTTGTGGATATGTTCTTCTCCCTCAGCCTTGTTTTCGTCTACTTAGACCTGAGATAACTGGATAACAGTGTCGCCTTCACCTCATATCGTGTTCCGTTAGGTGGCTTAACTCACAGTCCAAAGTTCCAGTCAGCAGACATATTCGGGAAGGGGTGGGCTTTGGTGGTAGCAGTTTCTTTATACAGTTTTGCCATGAAGGGCAAAAAGTCCTTCATAACAATGTTTAAGCCATTAGCCATAATGTTTCAGTCTCTTGGAGTGGACAACAAGGAATGGACACTGGATTCATGTGGTATTACTAAACGTGGGTACCAGGACAGTAAGAACAAACTGCATGGGAAGAGACAGCAGGAATCTTGCCCATTAGGCAAACACTGACAGCAATTTTCTGCACCTGAAGTTAAGGATGCACTGAAACTACTTGTGCAAATGATGCAAATGAGCTAAAAGATTTCATAAAGTAAGAATTAGGTACAACAGTAACTTGGCTTACATGATATGATTGCATGTAAATACTCCATCTTACAGCTTTTGCTATAAGCTTTTTGAGGTGTTCAAATACATTAGAATACCTATTTATTTTTAATATAATGATATTCTACCTCTAAATCTAAAAGGCCATTCCTAATTAAAATAATTATGCTATATAATTTTTAAATTGATGACTTGAGATACATTTACAGATACTTAATTCCTTATTTTTTAGCTTGAAATGTCCAAGATCTTTTCTATTAAAGTACTTAATTACAAATTTATTTGAAATAAAAACTGTATAAAATTCTAATTAGTTTATTTGTTGTTGCTCTTTGAGGGATGCTTAATAGGAAAATGAGCAGAATCTTTAATCCTTATAAGTAATAGAAGTGAGAACTTCTGTACTGAATCAATAGGCCTTTGTAAACTTAATATTTCATTCATTAATTAATCTGAATAATTGAATGGCCCCTCTAGCAAAAGGGACATGCTCTTCTAGAATATGCACCTGATCACACTTCTTTCAGAAGAAGAAAGATTTTAATTCAGAATTTTAAAAAAAAAAGGCTCTGTTATACTTCATACGTTTTTACTGGTATGCTTCACATTCTTCTATAAAAACTAGCACTGTTAATCAGGATGCAAAGCTATTTTCAACAGTGACATGGGATTTGTGAAGTAACATAAAATCACACGAATTGTGGGCAAGAAGTTGTCATCTGCTTCTGACAAGCTCCTACTTATTATACTCCCAGTAATATTAGCTTTTAATGCTTGCTCTCATTTCTAAAAACATTATTAAGTTCAGGTCGAATCAGGACTATTTTGCTTGCATTCTGATAACCCTCCTGGGTGTTTTTGTTGCAAATAGACTGAGACAGAATAATAAGGATAATGAGACAGAATTGGTAAATCACATTAAACCTAGCTAAATCTCCAAAATGGAGTCCACCTTCTAACTTTATTTTCATCAAGTTTTGGTTTTGGACAAATTCTGTATAACTCTAACTATATTCTTTTGCCAGGTTTATTTGGCACAAAATGTGGAAATTGTGACGACGATCTAGTATGTTGTGTGTCCTGTTGACACAAAGTTTTTCACGTTCTGGGTTACTGCGTGGTGTTCTCAAAATAGCCCATGTAGAAATTACTTATGAAAGACTAATGTATTAGTAGAAGTTATTTCTTACAGTAGCTTATACTGGGCAAAAGGAAGATAAATTAATAAAAACAGTGATTACAATTCATTCTTACTTTGGTTCTGAAATATAGACAGAGTGTTATTGAACCAACCATCACCAGTCTGTAGAGGGACTGGAGGGTGATGAGTTAGTCAAACCAAAGGGATGACTTGATATCCTGAGTTAATTAAGTGCAAGTCCTTGATGAAGCAGTGCCTTTGGCACATCTGTTTCACCATCATCCCAAAAAGTGATGCTGATCTTTATGTGAAACCATAACATATTAAGATATGTGTAAAACACATTAACTGTGTGATCACAAGTTCAACACAGTTCTTTAGGTGTGTACCCCTGGTGAGCAGTAGATGAGTCAGGTGTGCTTCATGTCTTTGATCTCTGTTTTGTTTACCTTTGTTCATCTTGTAACTGCTATACAGATCCTTTTTTTCAGAGCCAGTTGTCTTTTTCTGTATTTCTATAGTGGTTAGTACAATAGGGTCTTGCTCTTTTGTGAGTTACAACATAAATTTTCAAACAAAGAACCAAAAGAATTAATTGACTATGAGACTTACTAGAGCAATACTCAGCTCTTAGCAAATCATGTTTTGCAAGATAGAATCTGGATTGTTGGGTTGTCTCATTCAAAGTAACATCCTAGTTCCTTTCTGTTGTATCAGAGAATTATGGGCATCCATGTCAAACAGTCAGGAAAGATTTATTGTTTCTGCAGTAGTGTGTACTGTTGCATGGTAGCCAGCAACCAGTGAAACGGGAAATTATAGTCAGATCTCCTCCTTATTTTGGAATCGTGAAATTCTAGTTTCTTTTCATTTGCTTTAATAAAAAAACATTTTTTTCAAGAAAAACTCAAAGCTTCTAATTCTGGAATTAAAGCTTCCAGTGTTTCAGAGGGATGTGGATCTAAATTTGAACTGGATGGAATTACATATTTTGCTCTGATGACAGCTTGTTCTTGTGCACAATGTACAGGAGAGCTATTTGCTATTCAGTAATAAACATACGTTCCTGAAATGTGGTGGGTTCTGTTTCTGTTTGTATATTTACAGTTCTTGAACACAGGAGGAGTTGGTTTTCATATTCTTTTCATTTCTTTTTAGTGTTAGGTGTGTTATGTTCAGCACTTTTACATCTGCTTGTTGGATACTTAAGTTTTTGACCAGTTTTGGAAGATGTTGGCGCTGCAGAGAAATCTTTACCCTTGGCTGTCAATTATGGGATCATATGAGTGAGGAGTGGAAAAATAATTACAATAGAAAATTCATTTTGTTGAGGTTTATTATTTTCCCTGAAAATGAGAATAAATACATTTAAAACTCCTACATGAAAAATCATACTGAGTTGGCAAAATGCTGTATCAGGGACCTAGCCTTCTAGTGTTTTTGATTACTTGCAGTTTTAAATTACAAAATTTAGCAAAAACATGCCTTGATTTTGGTTGTCAAGGTCGAGTGATGAGACCTTGGCCCTATTACTCAGTTATTATAATGATTTACAGAAAATGAAATTGAGCTATGAAGTTGATACCAAGCAAGGATTAGAGGGGTTTTTTTGCCCTTTTGTACCTCAGCATATTAAATCTAAATTGCTTTCAGTTGCCAGAGTGTTTTGAAAGGTTTCTATGGGCAGTCCTATTCCTGTTGAACCAAATTTCAATGCAAATGCCTTTTAGAATTATGTAAGACGATACTGTGCTTTGATGAATCTCTCTTGTTGGTGACTTGAAGATGTTATCCATGTATAAATTAAAGCCAGTATGATCAAATAGTTAAAGGCTCCCTTAATATTTTAGTAACACTAATAAACTGTTTCATTTTGTTTTGTCCTACTCTCAGAACAAAAGCCTCAAAAACAAGCTCTTGTCTGGAAACAAGCTTTGTGGTATTCGTGCAGAAGAGGTAAGGAAGGTTCCTCTCTGTTCTACATCTAATGTACCCAAAAGAAGTTTGCATAGAAGACTTTTGTACTGAGGTTCTGGTGTATTACATATATACACAAGAATATGTATATACCAGAATACAAAATATGTATTATGCTTATATGGTGAGTGTTCCTAAAGTGCTTTCATCCCAAGTAATTTTTGTGACTTCACAAAAAGCAGCTCAAATGTATTAGAAAGCGAGTTGCAAACTCAAGTTTTAGACAAATAAAATCATCTGGGCATGCTTATGGTATAAATCTGTATATACATACATCTATAACGTATATAAAACTGGTTTCATTTCCATGATCTCCATGTCTATACTAAGACAGGAATTGCCAAATGCCTGTTTTGAAATTAACATAGAGATAGGAAAGATCTATTATTATTCATTCCCAGAATGTTTCATTATTTCAAGGGAAAAAGGGTCACTTTATGAAACTGAGAGAAAGAAATCTCTCTACTGAAGAGCGAGATAGATAGTCAGTAATACAAAAGCCCTATTTTTGGCAAGTTTATCAATGTAGAAGTACCTGCATTCGTGTGAGCACTTTCTTTATTTAACTTTCCATTAAAAAAAGGACTTCTATGTGAATCGGATTTATTCACATTACTTAAGTCTGGGTTTTTTACATATATAATTTCTGTTAAGGTCATTGCACCTTGCCAGAATGAAACCAAGGCATAAGAAATTTCTTCTGCACTGAAGTTTGCATAATTATGGATGAATGCATTTTCTTCATTCGAGTATCTACCTTTTAACTTAGAGGTCAGTACTTAGAAGGTCAAGTTTCTGATAAATTCTCAAAGGCAGGAAATAATAGGGTTAGGAGTATTTTTTTAAAGTTTTTCAAAATCTGTTATCTTCCTTTATCCCCATTGTTGCTTTCCAACATGTCACAGTGTAGGAATACAGATCTATTTTCTTCCCTTGTTTACTGCTTAAAAAATCAGCAGTGTGTGCAAGTAGTTTTCTGTTTTCCCCTCTTTTTCAAGTTTGTTTTTCCTAGTGTATTGGGTTTGCAAGGTAAGGTTTTGGTAGTGGGGCGGACTATTGGGGTAGCTTATCACAGAAGCTTCCCCTGTCTCTAGCACTGTCGATGTCATCTGGCTCCACTATGAACCTACCACTGCCCTAGGCTGAGACAATCAGAGATGGTAGTACCACCTTTGTGATAATATATTTAAGAAAGAAAAAAGTTATGTCCCAATAATAATTGTTGACAGAGAATAGAGGAGTGAGAATATGTGAAAGAGTCATCTCTGCAGATACCAAGATAAGTGCAGAAGGAGGGAAAGGAGCTGCTCCAGGCACTGGCGCTGAGATTCTCCTGCGTCTGTGTGGCAGAGGCCACAGTGATGCAGCTGTGCCCCTGCAGCCTATGGGAAGATCAACGGGAGTGCAGAGATCCACCTGCAGCCTGTGAAGGAGCCCCATGTCACAGCAGGTGAATGCCCAGAAGAAGGTTGTGACCCTATGGGAAACCGAGTCTGGAGCAGGGAGCTGTGGATCCATGGAGAGAGAAGCCCATGCTGGAGCAGGTTTCCTGGTAGGACTTGTGACCCCTTGGAGGACCCATGGTGGAGCAACCTGTTTCCGGAGGACTACACCCCGCAAAAAGGGATCATGCTGGAACAGTTTGTAAAGAACTGTAGCCCATGGGAAGGACTCACATTGAACAAGTTTGTAGAGGACTGTTTCCCATGGAAATACGTTTCCCCATGATGGAGCAGGGGAAATCCTCTCCCTGAGGAGGAAGCAGCAACAGAAATATAATTAACTGGGCATAACCCTCATTCCCTGTCTTCCTGTGCTGTTGAAAGAGGAGGAGGTAGAACCTGGGAAGTAGAGGGGAGAAGCGGTTTTTAAGATTTGTTTTACTTCTTATTATCCTGCTCTGGTTTTGATTGGTAATAAATTCAGTTCATTTCCCCAAGTCAAGTCTGTTTTACCCATGATGAGTGGTGAGTAATCTCTCTCTGTCCTTAACTCATGAAACTTTTTTTATATTTTCTGTCCCCTGCCCAGTTGAGGATGGAGGTGATAGAGTGGCTTTGATGAGCGCCTGGTATCCAAACAGGGTCAAACCACCACACCTAGCTGCATAGTATTTGAATCTTTGGTAATTAACTTGAAGATCTTTTCTCTGATTATGTCTCTTTTAATATTTGCATCTAAGGATGAAGCCTAAGGATAACTTTAATTTATTATAGTGTGATAAGCCCTGGCAGTCAGAGAACTTCAGAAAACTAAACATAAATTAAGTAATAATCAAGACAGGAGATTGTGGGTGTATTTCAAAATGTAAGAATCTGTGACTTTATGAATCATCCTGGCAAAATTGTGGCTATTAAGCATGTTACCATTGGAACAAACAAAGATCCTACAGGAGCATCCTTTTTTTTGTGGTCATTTTGCCAGCTGGGTTGTGCCAGCCAGAAAAACACAGTGTGTTTTCTGTTTTCAATTAATTACTATGCTCACCAAGCGTAACAACTGTGTGAACTCAGTATACTTTCAGTTATTATATCCGATACCTTTTGTGGGTAGAATTGCCTACCCAGAAGCTCCTGCTTCCTTCTACTCCCTCAGGCTGCGTGCAGACAGAGATACAAACAGTGAATTCCTTGTTGTCTAGTTGCTTCAGTTGGGAGCATGCTTGTGATCCTGCAGTTTTTGCATGGCTGGATTTTCTTCTCCAAGGAGTCAGGGCCTTGGAGAGAGGAAAGCAGAGTGTTGCAAGCATTGGTGTTCCCAGGACACAGAAAGGGACACATGCCAGGGCAATACTACTTGATTCTGCATTTCAGAAGTCTGTGTTTAATGGTGATCTTATCTGTCTGGCTCTACTAAGAGGTCCTCTCCCTTGAAGCACAGAAAATCCACAAAATAACCAAATTTTATCACAAAGAAGTACAGATCATACTCATGCTTTTGACCTGCACTGAATGTATTTAGCATTATGACTCTCTATTTCCTCTCAGGCTTCATATTTAACAAATGAGTTATACCTTAATTCTAACTCAGATTCCTCTACAGCCCATTTGGATACCTTGTATATCACAAAGACTGTATATTTTATTAAACACAGCCCTCAAAACAATTAAAATTGGTGAACGTTTTCTCACTGGTCTTTAGGTGATGTGGAATATACTCCATAGCTCAACTAATTGCATCACCCAGGTCAGAGGACAGTGCTGTTGAATGAAATAACAGCAGATAAAGTCACAGAACAAAGAATTGAGCTGGACTGATCTTGGCTATTTGTTTCAGATTTTACAGAATTCCATAACTGTTTTGGCCTTACTATTTAAATATTTAAAGCAGGTTCTAAAATTTTATCTTTAGATTCATTCAACCTTCCCAAAAGTCTTTCACTGAATTGAACTGCATCAATTGGAAAGAGATAAAATCTTTCCAAAAACTCCAGCTTATGAAAGATATACTACCTTTGTAATATGTTATGTTTATGGAATGCTCTTTCAGTAAATGTGAAACAGACTTCTAATCCATTGCAAGGACTTCAGAACATTTGGCATTAATTAATACAAGAAAACGTATTGAATATCAGTCAGGACTGTGGAGTTTATTAAAACAAGTTATTATTTTGAGAGGATTCTTAGATAAATGGTGAAATAATATTCCTTGGATAGTTGGGTTTAGTATTAAAAATCCATTTCTATTATATTTTGTTTAAATTAATAAAATAATATATAAACTCTTACTTAGAATAATATATAGACTATTATTTTAAGGATATATTTATCAGTATATAAAATAAATATCATCCTAAACTGATATAAATAAGCATAACTATGCCTGATTTCAAGGGCATGGTTACAAACTGAGAACCTAGTTCCTTTGGATAGCACCTGGAACACCCTGATCTTTACAAAGAATAACCCGTGCAAGCCTATGGAGCCTTTTTACTTCTGAGAATTAGATTGTTTACTTTGAAGGTGATGCCTTCAGTTATGCTTAATGGAAAGTATTAATAATAACTCATGTCTAAAATGTGTAAGCCCAACAGCTATTCTTTATAGTCATAACTCCGGTATGTGCTTTAGGTGAGCACCATTTTACTTTTCCTCGGTACTTTAGGCTGGTTTGACTTGTGAACCTAGAAAAGCAATTGACTATTATTTGGAGGGAGGCGTTCTACATTTTAATTCTGGTCTAGATTCTGCCTTTCTTAGAATTCACTACCTTTTTTTTAAATATTTAAAATAAAAAAAAAAACAAACCAAACAAAACCTGATTTTATTATCCTCACTTTCAGTCAAAAAAGTTCCAAGCCCAGCTGAAAGAGCTTCGTTATGGGAAAAAGGATTTGATTTTTAAGGTAAGTTTTATTTCACTGTAGTTACCAAAAATATTAGAGTTAATACAGTATTGGAGTAAAGTAGGAATATGATAGCTGCCTTTATTATTGCAGTTCTAAGGAATAATTTTATTCTGAAAAGAACACAAAACACCAAGACAGACTTAATACCATAATGCATTTTCAGAAATATAATATACTTAATTATTTGCGAGCACTTATATTTATGTGCTTGCAAAAAGCAGGATTCAGGTTGCTGCTGATAAATAAAACCTGTTGCCCTATTCCATACATTCTGTAACATGTTTTTCATCTTTCTAATGGAAAGATATAGTATTTTACCGATGCTTCTTGTTTTTCCTTTAATTAGCAGACCTCCATGGCAAAGTCAAGTATTGTTAACATTTAAAGCAAATCTTTGTGTTTATGATAAGCTTGAGCAATGTAATGTTCCTTAGGTCTGAAGTTTTAAGGAAAAGAAATGTCTGTTGCTCAGACAATCCAAATCTGTTCTAGCTAGCACATTTTAAAAAATAATAAAAATTTTAAAAATAAGGGAGGGGAGGACAGAACATAAAGACATTGCTGAAGGTCATCAAGTCCTTGTTAGCACAGGGAGAAGTTAATCCCTGTTAAAGGAGGAGGAAAGAGATGCAGGTCCCCTGGCTGAAGACTGTTAATGGAGTAGTCCTTTTATTTATTCCCAGCATAAAGGATGAAGATTAAGTAGTCATCTTCAAAGTGACTAGACCTAGATTTACTTAAAAAGTCATTCATGTCAATCTGCATTCCAAATTGTCTTCTGGAAGTGTTTAACTCTCTCTGCTGTCCCTCTATTTTATATACAGCTCTGTAAATATTGAAAGATTTAGGCAATTTAAAAGACACAATGTGATTTCTGTGCTATTTTTTTTTTCAGGAACATTTATTTCTGGTTTTCATAAGACCAAAACCAGCAAAACAGATTTCAAGACAAAAAAATGTATGTTTTAGGTCTAGGCATTTAAATTTTAACTCCATCTAGCATTAACAAAAATAACACATCTTTCATCAAATTCAGTATAATGGTGAGGTTGAGCAGATGAAAAATTCTAATTTTGCTTTGATGTGGAAGTTTGTTTACTTTGGCTGGAGCAGTAGGATTGTTCAGCACTTCTGTCTACTTTTTGTTTTCATTGTGCTAATACACAGTGATCCCAAAAATGGATCTGAGTTATGCTAGGGTGCTTAGCAAGGGAACTCTTGCTAAGTACTACCCATCTGGAAAAAGCTTACAGAAGATGAAAAAGAAAATGGGAACATAAACAAGTGAACATGGCCAGCAAGTCACTGGCATGCATGCAATGAAATCCACCTTCTCCTAATCCGGGTTCAGTAAACTATGAAAATGTAGTAGTTAAGGTACACATATAAAGAACTGTACTAATGGAGGAAATGAGTCTAGTGTGAATGGGAATAGATGTGGTCTCATCTGAAATGGTCTCATTTCTCCACCATAGTCTCCACTTTGAATCCTTGGAGACTTATCTTCTGAAGACTATGTCTACATTTGACCACATGAATTATGCCTTAAAGTCCTTGATTTACATTGAATAGACATGGTTCTTGATTATTAATTAATACTAGAGCCACTAGCTGAGATGTAGGTCCCAAGTTAGGTAGTGTGGGTTCTCCTCTGAGTGCTCTTACTGCAAAATAAGGATAGTTACTTGCCTTCTATGGAAGCTATGATCTAATGTGATTTAAAACACTCTGAGAACTTTAGATGGAGAATGTTAATGGATTATGGATTCCAAAGCTCCACATACTGAGAACTGGATGTGTAAATACTTAAAAAATCTCTTGACCATGTGCAATTCCGTATGAGATTGACTGCCTGCTTTGCTAATTTGATATATCGTTTATATGCAACCAGAAATATTTTTGCAGGTTTATTCATCAGTCTTTTTCCTGACCAAGAAAATTTGATTTATGAAGCAGAGGGAGCAGCAACCATATGCTATCCTCCTAAATCATGTGAGATGGGGAGGAGGGTAGGTTCAGTGTGCTTATTTGTGTGTGTTTCTTGTCTGAAGACGGACGCACTAAGCAGAGTAGAAGCCATTTGGTATAGACTGGAAAGCTTTTTAAGTATTTGCTTGTGCTGGTTGGAAGGCAAACCAGTGGGAGGAATTAACCCCACACAACTACCTTGCAAAAGATTTCAAGTCGTAGCTATAATTTATAGGAAAATTACAATAAAGGCAATAATATAGAAACACTGGCTTAAACTGACTAAGTCAGAACATGACCTGATACTCTGTTGGTCAGGGTGGTGGCAGCAGTCCAATTAAGTGGTGGTTGCAGTCCCATTAGAGTGATGGATGTGTTCTTGTCGAACTAGTGATCCTATGGAAAGATCTGGTCCTTCTCTGGAGGTCCAGTGGTGGTGGTGGAGAGCTTTTATCCTCTGGGAATCCAGTGGTTGGTGTCATCGTGTCCCAGACCCCAGGTTATATAGAGGCAGGAATGTTCAGTACCTCCCCCAGGGGAGGTTTCACAATGGGCTGATGTAATTCTATGAGTCGTTCTGGAGAGTCCTTGATGGCCGATTAGCAGAGATGGCCCCTCAGGGTGGCTGCTGCTTCCCCAGAAGGAATTATCACAGTTGAGTCATGGCAAAGATAGAGAAACACTGCTCCACCCATCTAAATGGTTCTTCAGAAGGTGATGTAGATGGTGGTAGAAAACATACTTTGGTTACACCCCATAGGACACCCCAGGACACTGCTTGATCAGAAAAAGCCTGCTAGGTTTGGGCAAGAACAGGTGGTATTTCATTTCTAATTGCTTTGATACTGGAAACATAACAGATTTAATGTTAGCATTGCTGTTGAAGCTGTTTTATTAAGCTCTTACTCTTTCTGATAAATGAAATGGATAGATGGTCTTCTGCCAGTGCAGCATTCATGTTTGGGATAAAATCCTGGCTGCTCGCTACTTTCATGTTACTGGACTTCTACCTTTTTCCACTCCCTTCCCACTCCATTATTTTTTTTTTCCGTGTGGCTTACTGAGGGCTTTAGGGAAGTCTGCTCTCCATTTAGCTCTGAACATTGCAAACTTCTTGGAGCAGTTCACCAGAAGGATGTAAGGTGCAGGCTGTGAGACTTCTAAAGGGCATGAAGGAAAGCTGCAGTTCATGTCCACTAAACTAAGGCTTTCTCTGAAGGAATTCTGCAGATACGTGTGAAATAAGTAGGGAGGGATTGTTTGATTCTTATTTTGCAGAATCGACATTAAGAAATTTCTTAAATTCTGGTACCTGTTACTGTCAATGGCTCTGTTCTGAACTAGACCGCTGGGGTTTAAGTGGGAGAGGAAGAAAAAAGAGGGGGAAAGGCAGCTTTCTCTTTAACATTCTAGTGAATTCGTAGATCATATCTGCTTTACCATATCTTACTTGAACTTCTTATGTTTTCAAAGTGTTCTGTAATCTATCTGATTAATTAGGGAGCATAGATGTGTGTATGTTCGTATTTTTGAAACTCTCCCTATGTAATACGAAGCCATGGGACATACAAGTAATGAGCATCACAAAAATTAAGTCATGAACCCAAGGCTATAGAGGTTGTCAGTATCTCTACTGAGATTATAATCTGAGCTCCTGTCTCTTTGTCAGATTTCAGTCCCTTTAAGCATGCAGCATGTTATCCTTAAAGAATTGGAAAGAGTTGAAGTTTGCTTTGTATTGTAAGGAGAAAACAGAGAAATTATTAATAAAAATTGCCACTGAATGTTCTTAATTTTATCACTGCCTTTGTAAGTAAGTACTTTACTAGTTCTGAATGACACTACTCTTAATTGCAATCATTTAAATTATCATCCTAAACCCCTGATTCAGTGAAATACTCCTAAGTTTAAGCGCTTTGCTAGATTGAGGTCTGCATTCATTTCAGGCATTACAGACCACTTCTTTTTTAAATTACTCCTCCTTCATTAACTGTCTTCCCATTATTGGGCTATATTGTCCTTGGAGAAGTCTCATATTTTACTAAATTAGAAAAGAATTAAAAAGAGTTTGGTTTTTTGTTCATGCAAACATGTATAAATGATAGTAATAAGAGATGAAGAAAAATCTAGCAGCGCCTTTCAATGTCAGTTTATACAAGTATTTTGTATTACTGGAATTTCTCTTCTAAATTTAAAAGGTGACCATGCTTCAGTGCTATGGTTTGAGTATGTCTTTGTTTGCTTTTTCTTAAGGCTTTTGCTTCAGAGTTTCAGACATATTTGATCTACTTCTTTATCTCTTCTCCCTTTGATTGTTTAAATTTTAAAACAAAATATATTGGTAGACAGTCCTAGAAAAACAAGAAAAAGTTCAAATGTGAGTAACAACTAACAGCACCTGGCCTACCAATGTACTTAATCTTTGTTCCATGGTAGAATTTGACTTCAAATAAGCAAGCGAAGAGGATTGGCTATTACAACAAATAATACAACAACTTAGTGCCTTAACACTTACTACTTTACAACAAATCAAGTAGCTGCTAATATGTATTCTGTGGATGGTTTTACCATGAGTGACATGGTTTATCATTTTGCGCCTTCCTCTGAGGAGCAAACCATGTTTGATCCAGTTAGGTACACAGACATGATCAGTTCCTGCCAAAACGTTGCTGTCAGGGTGGTTGTTTACTGAATAACAATCTGCTCTTGGCCCTGGGGAGTCCTTAAGGCTTCTCCACATGTTCAGAGTCACCAGGTGCCCAGTTAATAGCGTTAAACTAGAGGATGTCTGGGAAGTCCAGTGCATGACTGGAGTGAGTGGCATCAGGAACAGCAAAGACAGAGTTGCGTGGATAGAAATGGCAAGGCAAAGGCAGGCAAGGATTGTAGTGGGGATGACTGGGAGAGAGGAACAATGGATGGAAGAAGGAGGAAGTAGGGAGGGCAGTGGAGAACCTTGCTCCTAGCACTTGACAACCTCTGCTGCTCCTTATAGTGGTTTAGCTTGTTTCCATGATGATACTCTTGAACTCCCATGTTTCTCTGAAGCACAGCTTCACAAAGTAAGAACAGGGTTGTAATTTACCTTCAGTGCTCTTTTATACTTGAAACTCAATGTTTCAAGTACTATGAGTGCTCAATACATCTGAAGGACTAAGGACCATATCACTATTGCAAATTTAATGTCAAAACCATTTTCCAAATTCTTTGAAACACCTAGTCCTACACAAATAATTAAAATAATTAAGTCATTATTTGACATGCGAAAATCATTTAAGTCGTTTTCTGTGGTAGTGTCAAATAGAAAATTATGTGAAATTATTTTTGCATCATATCTACTGGATTTGGTGAATATCTATACCATTCCTCCCTCCAAAGTAAAACTGATGCCATATGTGTTTCCCTCCCTATTAGCAAAGTTAATTACATGCCACAGTAAACTGATTTCCCAGAATTTCAAATCATTTATTTCTCTAATGAAGACAATGAGATTCTATGTTACATACAGGGAAAGAGATTAAATAATTAAAGAAAAACAAAGGAAAAAAAAAAACAAACAGAAAACCACCAAATACCTGCTTTGTCAGAGAACTTGTGTAAACATTAAAATTGCTTTGGTGCTCAGTGTGGTGATGCACACATAGCCACTACAAAGGTGATAATACACAGTGTTATATGGTTATTAACATCAGTTATTAACATCGTACAGTTTAATTTTCTGGCTATTCTCACCCTTAATCAAATCCTCTTGAGGCACACTCTGGAATTCCCCATCCTCCCGCATTACCCATCATCTGGGTGGTGGCATGGGGCATAAGATGTTTCCAGTCATCCAGTGATTGCTTCCACTGTTGTGAGTAAATGGCATTGGCCTTCAGGGTTTTGGTGGAGTGTGACATAATCAATCTGCCATGCCTCTTGCGTACATGAGCATCTATGTGGTGTACCCTCACAACCAGATTCTCCACATGGGCTTCAGTCTTGGCACAGGGTGGCAGCCCAGATGGGCTTACCTCTACATTGACAATTATTCTGCTTTTGTTGCGGTAGAGTTAAACTATTGGCTGTTTTTCTCCTTAAGCCTGTTTAAGGACATTTTGATAGCTTTCACCTCTGCAAACTGACTTGATTCACCTTCTCCTTCAGCAGTTTCTGGCTTCTTGTAAGGAGTTCCATACAGCTGCTTTCCATCTCTGATGCTTTTCCACAAGGTAGCAGGATCCAGCAGTATAAACAAGGTATATTGCTACTTTCTGGTAATTTATTATGTAGTGGGGCCTCTTCGGCACATTACTTTCTTCTCTGATGACATTCTAAAATCTTTGCCTTCTGGCCAGCCCATGATAATTTCTAAGATTTCTGGACAACTGGGGTATCCTATATGAGCTTTTTGTGTGATCAACGCAACCCACTTACTCCATGGACAGCATCTGTTGCATGATGTGTAGAGGAGACCCTTGTTTTGAGCATCCAACCCAACACAGGTAACCAGGTTGCCAAAAGTAGCTGTGTTTGAGTACTAATCACTTCTGCAAACAGCTCAAAACCCTTCAAAGGCTGCCAATATCTCTTTTTCAGTTGGAGTACAGCGAGCTTCAGATCCTCTGTATCCCCAACTCCAAAAATCTAGGAGTTGACTTTGAGTCTTCCCTGGTGTTTGCTGCCCGAGGGTTGAGGTAGGGCCATTCTCTCCAGTTGCATTGTGGAGCATGTTTTTTACATCTTGCTCTGTTCAGACTGGCCCAAGGGCTACTGCTTGCTTTGTTCAAAGGCTTGCCATTGCTCAGGGCCTCATTTGAAATCATTCTTCTCCTGTGTCACTTCATAGAGTGAAAGGCTTGGAGGGCTTACAGTCAGGCTAATTTGGAATGTGCCTTCTCCAGAATTCTACAACATCTAAAAAACCTTGTTTCTTTTCCTGTTAGTTGGTTGATGCATGGCTGTTACCTTATTATTCACATCCATTGAGATATGATGATGTCTATCTTGCCATACTCCTTTGCAGGTCTCTTTACCTTTTATGTATAGCAAAACCTGCTATCAGGAGAATTTGGACTATTTTCTTCCCTTTCTCACAAACTTCAGTTGTATTGCCCCGTATGATGACAGCATCAATGCACTGCAGATGTTCCAGAGCTTCACCCTGTTCCAGTGCAATCTGGATTAGATGATAGGGTACCATGGCAGGTGGTAGGGTTATGTTTCCACCCCTTGGGCACTTGATTCTAGGTGTACTGGATGCCACTCCAGGTGAAAGCAAACTATGGCCTGCAGATTTTTTCCACCCCACTTCCTTTTTTTTCCATCCTACTTCCTCATGGCCTCTCTGTGGTACCACAGGTAAAACTCTAGGGTACCCTGTGGCATGTGCCTTCTATATCCTATTTCTTGAGCAAAAGGATGCCTGCTCACATAAACTTGCTTAGTTGCTGGAACTCCCAGGACAGTTTCTCCAAAGCCAAAGTGAGGGAAAACAAATACTGTCTTTATATTCCTGGATTTGACAGACTGCTTCATCCACTGCTGGTGACACATCATCTTTCCAAATTATTGTTGACAATGGGCTGTTTTGCACTGATGGTGCGCTCTTTACAAATTTCTACCATGTGGGTTGTACACACAGGACTTTGTCTGGATCCGTGGGGAATTGCGCATTGTCCAGGCCATAATATATCATTTCTCACATGGCTGTTTCTCTCAGGTGTTGAATACCTTTCTATATTGCCATCTCATTGCCTGGGTGATGTGGAATACTGCCCTTTCATTAATATCTTTCCCTCGCACTTCACAGGAGGCTAAGGGCTCCAGAGGTGTAGGGCTTGTGTCTTTTTTCCCATCTCTTTGGCAATGCTTGGCTCCTTAGCGAGTGATCCCAGCTGATTGCCTTCCTTACCCTCTGATTCCAAACTACTAAGCCTGTTGTCCCCAGCCTAAAATCTTTTTGTATCTCCCACAGCTCACTCAAGCCTAGGGATTGAGTGGTAGTTGTCTCTTCTGTCTCTTCTTCCTGTTCCCGTGATGGCCCTTGTGGCGGCCATGGTAATGACACTGAGCCCTTGTAATGGCTCTGCTTCTTCTAGCATTTTTTTTTCTGCACCTCTTCGCTGGCTGAGCATGAGACAAAAAATAAATGTGTCGCAGTTGAGGCGGACGCGCGACACACACTAAGTCCAAAGCAAAGTGCAGGCAGAAAAAATTGCCTGCAAAAGCCAGTGTCATATATATACACTTTTGTATGTTTATCATTTGTGCTCATTGTCCATTGGTTGCTTAACTACTACAACAGGTTAATTGGCTATTTTATCTACACTGTATTATTATTAGTTATCTACAATACAGACATCCCAAGAATTACAACAGAAGCCAGCTGCAGCTGTGTTTACCATTTACTCTCTTTATTGTTTTGAATTTCTTGCTTCTCTTGATTAAGTTTCTCACAGGTAGACATGGATTGTGCTGAGATCAATGTCAGACTCAGACTCAGACAGGCTTGCTGACCTGCTGTCAATCTGCACATAAACACTACTTAGCAGCAACCAAAACATCAGTGTATTACTAATATTATTCTCATATTGAATCCAAAATACAGCGGTGTACTGGCTACTGAGAAGAAATTAACTCTGTCCCAACAGAAATGAGGACAAAAGTAAATGTCACTGTTTACATTGGCATCTTTTTGGTGCATATTGGTGCATATTCTTGTTTCAAATGTCATATTTAGCATTTATATGTTGTTGCCATGATGTTATAATCATTTACAATATGTTAATGTTAACAAGACAGGAGGGGCCTGAAGGTCGAAACTCAGCTTCCTGCTGAAAGATACTTACAGGTTATTTGCAGATGTGGGAATTTTTAAATATCTTTATATAAGTGATATACAAGAAGGTGGAGGGATGTTATCATCATATTTCTCAGTAAGGACATTGGATTATGTATTAACGTAATTCATTGATATCATTATTGAAACAAATCTCTTTCTAGTGTTTTTTAATGGCTTAATGCAGTTTTGGAAAACATAAATATGTAAAATGTGAATATCGTTTTAGTACTTAGTAATTCAGGTCTATTAACTTACTGTCAGTACATTTTTTTAAAACACAGCTTTGAGCATGAAAAAATTGCAGCTTTTTTAATGAACTGAAAAATCCCATTTCAATGTTTCTGTATGGGTCTGAGGATGTGGCCTTAGTGATATGGTCCTGCATTAGATGGTTTTGCAGTCTTAAATAGCTAGTGTGAGTTTCTGTGTGAGACAAGACTAGTTAAAAGCTACCATGAGACGAGTTGGATCCAATAACACATGATCCACATGTGCTTTTATGTGCTGCTGAGTCAAAAGCTGCCAAGATGTACGATTGTGTGCTAATGCCAGAAGTACACTATGACTCACAAGGATCATCAAAGTGCAACTCCTGGCCCTGCACAAGAAAGTCCTAAGAATCATGCCATGTGCCTGAGAGTGTTGTCCAAACACTTCTTCAACTCTATCAGGCTTGGTGCTGTGACCACTTCCCTGGGGAGCCTGTTCCAGTGTCCAACCACCCTCTGGGTGAAGATATTTTTTAATATACAACCTAAACCTTCCCTGACACAATGTCATGCCATTCCCTCAGGTCCTGTCGCTGGTCCCCAGAGAAAAGAGATCAGTGCCTTCCCCTCCCCTTCTCCTCACAAGGAAGTTGTAGACTGTGAGAAGGTCTCCCCCAGTTTCTTCTCCAGGCTGAACAGTGCCCTCAACCTCTCTTCATACGGCTTCCCCTCAAGGGCCTTCACCACCTTTGTAGCCCTCCTTTGGATACTCTCTAATAGCTTCATCTCTTTCTTATGTTGTGGTGTCCAAAACTACACGCAGGACTCAAGGTGAGGCCATACCACTGCAGAGTGGGACAACCCTCTCTTTAGACCAGCTGGTGATGCTTTGTCTGATGCACTCCAGGACACAATTGGCCCTCCTGGCTGCCAGGGCACTGGTGATTCATATTCAACTTGCTATTGACCAAGATCCCCAGGTCCCTTTCCGCAGCACTGATTTCCAGTGTCTCGTTCCCAAGTCTATATGTACATCCAGGGTTGTCCCATTCCAGGAGCAGAATCCAGCACTTGCCCCTGTTAAACTTCATATGGTTGGTGATTGCCCAGGAGCACAATGTATCTGAATCTGGAGCACACTGACATGTATTATCCTGAACTGTGTGTTCTTCCTAGCAGACAATTTTGAATACCTTGCCATTTGGTCCAAATCAGAAAGAAATTAAAAATTATTTGAGAGGATACTTCTGCATCACTTAGTCTCCCCCCTTAGAACCATAGAATCATCAAAGTTGGAAGATAGCTTTGATGGACATCAAGTCCAACCGTCGGCCTAGCAATACCACTGTTATCCCTAAGCTACGAAACCCCTAAACCCCTAAACCATATCAATCAGCACCAGGTCCAGATAGCTCTTAAACACTTCCAGGGACAGTGACTCCACCACCTCCCTGGGCAAACTGTTCCAAAGCCCAACCCCCCTAACAGTGATTTTTTTTTTTTTTTTCTAATATCTAATTGTCAGGGTTTAGGAATGGTATTCTCCAATTCACTGTTCCCACTGAAACCACTCCAGACAATGCACTGCTTTCTCACTCCTGCCTCTCCTCCCCCTGCCCTTCAGTGGTCTGGAGAGGAGAATTGGAGGCACAAAATGCAAAGAGCATGGGTTGAGATAAGAAGAATTTATTTGAAACAGCAATGAGATAACAAAATGAACAGTAACAGCAACCGTACTAAAGACAGAGTATACAAGTAAAGAAACATTATTGCTCGCCCTGTGGAAACCCCCAACCACTGTCTCTGCCACACTACCTCAGTCTGGAAGGGATCCTGGATTCCCTGTCCCTGGAGAATGATCTGAGGTGATATTGAATAACCTCTGAGTCCTGGCTACTGCAAAAAAAAACCCTGTCCTGGCCAGCACCAGGACACTAATCTGAATCTCTCCTGTCCTGGCTTAGGGTCATTTTCTTTAGTTGTCTCACTGCAGGCATGGTAGAAGAGACTGGCCCCCACCTTACCTACAACCTTCTTTCAGGTAGTTGTAAAGCTTTGATCCTGTTTCTTAGGATGTTCCTGACAGCAGATTCAGAGACATCTACATGACTATCTGCAGCATCAAGTCCTCAAACTAAATACAATAAGTTTTGGCATTTTGGTAGAGTTTTTTTAGTTCTTGTGTTGCTCATTGTTGCTGCTTTGGAGGCAGTTTGCAATAATGATTATGCTTGTGTCAGTAAATACTGTTGCTGCATGGTTTAGGTTTTACTTTCTTAGCAGCAGGATATGAGGTAATGTTTTTGAAATGGAAAGTTTTCAGAATTTACCTCTTCACAAACACTTCTAAGTGATATTGCCAAAAAAGTAGTTTTGTTTCCTTTGTTTTGTATTTTCCTGGCTGAATTTTACCATTCTCTGAAATGGTCAAATCATCCAAAGAAGTACCAAAACCAAAAAGCTGAAGCTTTGATCAAGTTGTGAACTAATCCTCTCTGAAGAAAAGATAAAATAAATGTTTCTAGCACACTGCTGACAGAGGTGTAGAGCCCAGGTGGTATGCCTAACATGAATCTTAAAATGCTTACTCTCTCAGTGCTTGTTCTCTTACTATTAAAATAAACAAGATAATTTTTAAAAGAAGACTGACTTAAAAAAGAAAGAGCAGCCGGTTGTTGTGATCATTTGGATGGGTTACCCATTGTAAAGTACAACTCGTGCTAAAATGTATGGTGCTCTGGCCTGATCTAAAGGAAGAAGATTCCCCCATGGGAAGTAAGTGGCAGATCAGGCCCAAAGGTGAGTGATGCGGCTCTTTGTGTGCATCTTCTGAATGTGTTTCTGCAGAAAAAGCAGTCATTTTCCTTTAGTTAAAAGCTGAGTACTGAAACACTGGCAAACTTCAGTTTTGCAGTAATTGTAATGACTTTTATGTGAGGGTTGGGGAAGGAAAAGTAAAATTTCTACTAATAAAAAACCACAAAGGACTTATTTCCATTTTTAATGTACATCCAGAATAGTCAAAAATGAGAGATAAAAGCACTACAGCAGTAATAAGCATTAATAAAATGTACAAGCTGTAAGACTTCGCAGAAATGCTATTTTTAACTGAATTTTCTTTTTGTAGTAAATGCTTGAAATCTAATTCAGATGTCACTGAATATCTGGGTTTTGCTGCATGCCTGAATAAATGTCATAGCATCCAAAAAGTGTTAGTCTCATTTACATTTAACACCTTACGCTACAGTAAACAGTGCAATTTTTAAGAACAAGTCTCTGTTTTTCTTAAACAGTGCAATTTACAAGAACAAGTATCTGTTTTTCTAAGATACAAATAATGATTGTAGAATAAGCACAGCAGAATTGTGTTTACTGAATAATTTATCCAAGTTTACAGGTACATGGTTTTCAATTGTAAAATGTGTCCTCATTAGAAAATATAGTCAATTATAAAAGTTGCACAGTAAAGATTTTTTTTTCTTAAACATTTTATATAAGACCTGTGCAGAGATAAAAGAATTGAGAATATTCGATCTATTTAACAAGTGGTTTAAACATTACAATCATGTTTTCTAATTAATTCTAAGCAGCATGTGTGGTAATGTAATCCTTAATAAACAGCAATCCTTTGCATGAAATAAAACATGTTCTTAAAAGTTTTGAAATAACCAAATAAAATTCCAATTTATCATGCCTTCAAATAAAGAGAACCGAAACATGACTATGTTTATGTCTGCACATCTGAGCAGTTCTTCTAGCATGAAGCTATAACCTAGTCTTTTCTGGGGGGAAAAAAAAACAAACCAAAAAAAATCCTTTGAAATTTTGCATAAGGAAATGAAAGGAAATTGATTAAGTCCTTTTTCTTAAGGGTTTTGAACAGTTACGAGTTTGAAATAAACCACCAAACAAAAAAAAAATCTCAGCACCAACAATAGCAAGAAGGATCACTGTTTATTTTCTATTCCGTATTGACATGCTGTACAAAGTTTCTGGGGACAAAAAAGAAAAAAAAAAGCCTTTTGAAACCTTTTGGCTGTGCTAACAAGCATGCAGTATTTGTAGTAGCTATCTGTACAGCTGTGTGGCTGCATTACCCACCTGACCCATATTTGTAACACGGGGCTTGTAGCATTCTAGGTGTGGACTTTGTATCACACTATTTAAACACTGAATATATCAGGGATCAAACACAACTGAAAGGTGACAGTAGCCTCCTTCTGAGCCACACCAAATGTTGGATTATTTAAAGGGGTCCTGTTTCTGGCACTTCTCAGGAGAAAATACGATTTTTTTTTTCAATTAGTCATTGTGCTATTTGGTTTGTTAAATCTTACGCAGAAATAGAGTCACAGCCTGGTTTTGTTGGCCTGTACCTTCATAAAAGTTTAATAACACCTCAAGGATGAGACACTGAAGGTTTTGCCTGGCTCCCAAGAAGAAATGGGAGGACTTACAGGGGGAGACGTCAGTTGAAAAGCCTATAGACTAGCTAGGTTTAGGAAGAAGTAGTAAGGTCGGATCTAATTTTCAGGGTAAAATACCAAGAAGAAGCTGTATTTGGAGCTTATTTGCAATGTGCCGTAATGTCACCAGCAATACATAATCCAACAGTAATTTATTCTTTTTATGTATGTGGTTATGTTTGCCCCAAGAAAGATCATTAAAAAGATTAATTTTCTAGAAAAAAACAAAAGGTATTGGTGCCATGAAGTGGCTATCTGAAAGCAGAGGCTAGACAAGAATAAGAGAGTAAAAGCAGGTATTTATTTGAAGATCCTTCAAAGGTACACACTGAGAGTGTAAAAGCCTCCGAGGGGCTCCACCCAAGATAGACCCTGGGTCACGGGTTCTTCACACTTTTTTAAGTTTGGTCCATTTGCATATCAGGGTTAATTCTCCAATTATAATTTCATTTAATGTTGTAATTACCCCAAGTTTGCCTCTCCTCTCAAGTCTTTAGTTTACACATTTTGGGGCCTGGGACGATCAAGGTGTCCTTGAAGTGCAAACCTGGAGAAGTTTGTTACGTCTAACCAGCATGAGATAGCAGTAGTTAAGAGGCCACACAAAACTTCACAGTTACACACTAGACAGTACAGGATTTGAAAAATTAAGCTAAAGCATCATTATAACTTCTGCAATGGTACACAAAAAACTACTAGTGGATGTTTTTATTTTCTTCTGAAAATACTAAGGAAGTGAGAAGCATAAAGCTTCTAGAGACTGTTCTTCAGATAACAAAACTTGTGTCACCCCCGTTTTGTTGCTTTCAAGTGACTTTGAGGAACATGAACGTCTCAATATTAGTTAATATGCTATTTATAAATTCTTGAACATTCTAAGTCATTATTCCAGAGACGTGTAGGCATTTGGTCTAATTTGATTCATAATGATTAAAGGTTAGTACATTCATTTAAGTGAGTTAGGAAAGTGTACTTCACTGACAGTAATTGCTCAGTGAACTCTCACAGAGAATGAACAAAAATGTTTTCATAGAAACAGAATGGTTTTTGTTTGCAGGGACCTTAAACACCCTCTAGTTTCAACTCACCGTGCCATGGGCCCATGGGCAGTGACACCTTCCACTAGACCAGGTTGCTCAAATCCCCATCCAACCTGGCCTTGAACCCTTCCAGTGATGGAGCATCCACAACTTCTCTGGGCAGCCTGGGCCAGTGCCTCAACATCCTCACAGTAAACAATAGAACAGAAAGTATATTTCTTCCTAATGTCTAATACAAAGCTACCCTCTTTCAGATTAAAGCCATTCCCTCTTGTCCTATCACTCCACGTCCTTGTAAAAAGTCCTTTTCCAACATTCTTGTAGGCATGCCTTTGGCATGGGAAGGCTGCTGTTTATCTCACTGCTTCCTCTCAAAGATGCCATTCTATAAGAATACCTAAAAGAAATTTACTATTTTTTAGTTCTTCCAGGCTAGTCTTTTTAAAGACTCTTTGCAGCTTATTGGAATTGGGCTTGTGTAGTCCTGTTGGTGTTTGTCCTTTTCTTTATTTGGAATCGAAGCCATGTTAGTTCATTACAGCTGCCTCAAAAACTTGTAAATTGCAGCAGTAGTGAAACTATTGCAATATGAATTTAGCCTTGAGAGACAAAAATTTTCAGAAAAAAAAATCTGATTATTCTGCAGATTTGGACCTAAGATGTAAATAACTATCACTACTTTCAAGTGAATGGTTCATCAAAATGCATTTTTAATGCTAGAATTTTATTCTTACTTGATATCAGTTGGATTGTTATCACTGAGCTATTTGCGCAGTATTCTGTGAAATGAAATAAATACACATGAATGTTACAGAAAATTTTAGTCCATCAAAGTATGACAGTATTATGAAAAATGAGAATAAGTCTTGGTAAATGATGCATTCAGAAAAACTTCAGTATTATATTTGAAACCTGTCCTTTGGAATAATAACTTTTCACCAGAAACCACAAATGTTTTCCTATATGTGAACAGTGTTATTAAAATATAGTAATTCTTTGTCTCAGAAAATATCAATTAAAGAACCTTAAGTACTTTTCCTCCATCTTGATTTTTGATTTGGAAGCAGTTTCGTTGAGTTCACTGTGTTATATAGCACCAGATATTCCCCTGCAAAGAAGAAAACAATAATCACTTCTTACCACCATTACCTGCTTTCTCTAAACTACCCGGATTTTCAGATGCCTATGTAATGCATGTATTGAAGGAAACCAGACACCCTCAAATTCATAATTGCAGTTCTGGTTTTCCACTGATTTAAACTGTAACGCTGATGGTGCTGAAGGAAGAAGTTGCCTGGTTTTCTGGGCCTCACCATCTTCCATCTGATTCTAATTCTTCAGCAATGCACACTGTCAGAGGTGCCATCCTAGCCTCCTGTTTATAGTGTAAGTGTTATTTTGTGTAATTTCCTTTTTAGTGGCAATTGAAATTATACTATTAGATATACAGTTTTTCAAATCTTTATTATCTTTTATTGAGAATGTGTTAATTTGTATAGCTGTACTGAAAAATCATTTAATAAGTAGCAATATAAAAATGTTAATGATGTGAGAAATTCCTTGGTCTAGTTCTAGTATCTAATAAGAAGTGTCTCTGCATCACATAGAGTCAATATTCAGTCTTTTCAAACATTGTCTGTGACTTTGTTTATTGTGAGTGATACTGTATTCCATATTTAGGAAAAAATCCAAAAGTTACCAAACTCTAGCAATTTCTTATATCTTAGTAATTTTTTTCTCTAGTAAACCAGTGATAAGTCCACTTAAATTTTGCAAACTGATAAAATGGAAGGATTCTTTCTGTAGTGGATTCTCTGTTGCCAGACTAAAGGACCAAACTAGTGGTCTGATATGTGTGTTGTGACAATGACTGATATTAGGTATAAGAAATGTGATGCAGTGGGAATTATGGACTGCAATTCACAAGAGACTTTCCTACATCTGAACAAACAGTTGACTTCCACTTGGAAGCAAGTTTGGTTTTGACTAATGAAACTGTGACTATGGTGATAAATCTGAAGATAAATGCCTAATCTTGTTTTAAAATGCAGCTAAACTCTTTACATGAACTGGGAACTGAAAATTCCGGACTTAAGAAATTTTATTTGGCAGTACAGCCTATGCCTAATGGTAATAAACTTCATTTTAGCTGTCTGCTGAGGACCGCTGGCTTACCTAAGCTCGTCACCTCATCTATGACGTGTTGGAAGGACTGTCATTACCCCATCAGAGACCAAGTTACCCACCTTTGTAGGATTTACACTAAACAGCATTTATGTTGTGTGGCTATCCATTAAGCTATGCTACAATCAGCAGAGTGCATGAGATCTTGAGAAGTCTGTCAAGAAAAAAATCTCTGGCTGGGGATGAACTCCAGAAACCTGGGAGCACGGGATGGTGGTGAGGGAAAATGCGCTTACAAGTATTGGGTCAAAATAAAAATGTGTTGCTCTTTATCTGAGAAATTAGAGTTTTATCCAATTATTCTACATGAACAAAATGTGTATTTACTTAATCAGAATTTTAGAGAGAAAAGATAACTGGCTAGTCCAGTGTCTTTCTCTATGGTTCCTTTTTCAGATAGGGAAAACAATGACTGGGCTGGGTTTTTTTCAGGTACAACAGCAAAAGAATCCTTATTCCTTTTGGCTGCGTCATAATGTGTTACTAATGACAAGGCTGAGAACTGCAGGAATCTGGGAGCTCCTGCTTCCCTAAAATGGAAAATTCTTGCAGAGAATATATTTGCTTCAAGTGAGCAGGCTGGGTTTATAGACCTCCTAGGGAAGGAGAGAGAAAATAATTGACTTTATTTACTGAACATTTAAAAGGATCTTCTGAACCCCTGCACTCCATTCATTATATATACATTATATAGAGCCAGCAGTCCTTCCAGTCAGGATGCAGGCTACTTGCCTGATCCTGACTTCAAACACAGGTCTCCCAAAATGCTTTCCCACTATGTAGTTGCATAGCTAGCTATTCTTGTGAATTTTCCTTTTATATTTCCAGGAAAAGACATGGAGAAAAAACATCTGGAGTTATCACCTTGTATACTAGTAGATAGTATAATTTCATAAAGTGTCTGCATGCAAGAATGTTTGGGTGTTTTCTAATTTCTCTGTTTATGCAAAGTTAGCTTAATGTTGGCATCTCAATGTTTAGAACTACAAAGTAATGATCGAATTGCACTCAGAAGTCAGACAATTGAACAAAATAACTAAAAGACATTTGAATACCTTGAATTTTCCAGAAGGATATTATGGCATAATATTAAGTATTTTTTAGTATGGAATTAATTTTGCTAGTGACATTGAGTTACTATAAACTTGTATTCACATGAATGGAACAGATTTGACCTTAACTTTTTTTTCTCAGGAAAAGCAAATCTGACCCAAATAATATATATTACTTGTAAAATTTCTATTATTTCCTCTCTCACAATGCACAAAAAATGCATTTCAGGTTGCATCAGCTTTTTTTCTTGATTCCCACAGGCACAACAGCTAACAGATCTGGAGCAAAAACTAGCAGTTGCAAAAAATGGATTGGAAAAAGCAGCCCTTGACAAAGTAAGAAGTGTAATGTAATGTAAGCATGTTTACCTCTATCTGTCAATGTTTTGGTGTAATTTGACAAAAACAAATGAAAGCTTTGCAGTGATTTAGATGCATACTAAGTTGCATCTAAGTTGTACCTGGGAGTGATGCTACTGAAATTAGTGGAACTAATTATGATACTTGAAATTAAGTACATCTGCAAAGTTATTTAAGAAGAGGATGATCAAATTAGAAAACAACAGCTCAAAAAAATTTTACACTGATTTTTAATAGATTTAGGTACTTTTTGAATTGTAGTTTGTCCTGACAGTAGACTTTAGTGTCTCTCATAAGTTTATTTACACTAGAGCACTTTTCTATTTCCCACCATGGACCCTTACAATGCTTACAAATTTTGCATTACTGGGCCCCAAATATCAGGAATAATGTGGCCAGCCAGACTAGGAAAAGTGATTGTCCCCCTGTACTCAGAACTGGTAAGGCCACACCTCATATACAGTGCTCCGTTTTGGGCCACTCTCTTCAAAAATTACGTTTTAATGCTGGAGCAAGTTCAGAGAAGGGCAACGAAGCTGGTGAAGGGCCTAGAAAACATGTCTCCTGAGGAACTTCTGAAGAAACTGGCATTGTTTAGTCTGAAGAAGAGGACGCTCATGCTCATTGCTCTCCACAACTGTCTGAAAGGAAACCATAGTGAGGCAGGGGTTGGTTTCTTCTGCCATGTCTCAAGTTAAAGGATGAGAGGAAATTACCTGAAGCTGTGCCAGGGGAGGTTCAGATTAGAAATGAGAAATTTTCTTTTCACTGCAGAAAGTGGTTAGGCATTGGAATAAGCTGCCCAGGAAGGTGGAGGCACCGTCTTTAGAAGTGTTAAAGAGGCATCTGGATGTGGCACTTGGGTTTAGGGGTGATTATAATGGTGCTGTGTTGACAGATGGTGTTGAAGGTCTCTTCCAGCCTTGATGATTCTGTGATTCTGTGGATCTAACCATGTGATAGGAGTATAAATGGATCAGGGAAACAGGAAGACATGCATCCTATGTGGGCAGTATTTTAGCCAGTAAGCAGCCTATTTTGACTACAATCACATCTATGCAAGATTATAGGGAACTTTGTCAAATTACATCCCTGCTTCCAATAGTGTTTCCTTCAGCTGTGCTTTCATGCTGTCCATTTATAGATCTCCTATCAGCAAAGTCAATATTGAATTATGCTATCCACAGGATGAAAACGAATTTACTTGTTCTTCTTTTACCTTTCGAATGGCAAAATTGGAATGGCTGCAGCCAAGGCAGATTGAACACTGGATGGCAGGACTGAGAGATGAGAGGATGAGAAATTATCCAGAGAAATTTCTGGATGAGAGGAGAGTGATTTCAGATCGATGTGATGTGCAGGAAGCACTAAGGTCACATAGGACTAGATTGTCTGAGTCCATATCATCGTGCAAAATTAGACAGTCTGCTACCTCTACCCATTTGACCCTAACAAATGGTGATTTATGCTGTCTGTGCAGTCACTCCTTGAAAAGTTAGGATTAAAGACATGTTACATGAAAAGAAGTACGCTAGTATTTTCTGCTGTCGATTAGAAATTAAAGGGTCCCTGAGTCAAATGGATAAAGTAATCCTTTCCCTTTTACTCTGCTTTTAATTCAGAGACATATCATCTGGCTGCACACATCTTAAGGGAAAGACATTCAATTTTTCTCTGTTTGCAAGCAAACCAAATCCCATTCTGTGGGAGACTGAAATATTAATGGTTAATGACTCAAAACAATAGGCCGTTTGGGTCATCAGCAGGGTGCTTTCCTGGGGCTGAGTTTTCGCCCCCAGGCTGAGGGAGAGAGGAGAGTTTTTGGATGTGTGATTGCAAAACCTCTGATCCACATAAGACAGAGATGGTGAGCACCCACCACTGGAGACTACAAGCTGGGTTTTGGGCCAGATGAGGGAAGAGGTTGACAAGAAGCAGACCCTGTGGAAGTGGGATAGTGCTTTTTATCATGCCAATGCCCTCCTGTACACAATTGGCTCAGTTGTAAAACTCCTCTTCCCAGGGAAGGTATTGAGACACTCACATTCACACAGGACATTCACATGTGTATTGAGGGTATTCATCCCTTCTGATAGGGCATAACTGGCTCAACTACACTGATGCGAGAGGCAGCTGTCATGTCTTAGAAAGTGTCATAAACCATCAAAAACGTCCAAAGTGTCCTCAGACTCATTTCTGGGGCCTTCCATCAGAGGACTATGCATTATCCACAATATTACAACAGACAGTGTAAAACTCCTCTGTCAGGAGAGGTGCCCTGGGCGTTCCCACATAAGCCTAAACGTATATTAACCCATTGAACTCTGTGTTTCGTGGGCTTTCCCCCATCTCCAAGGAAACAAGACTGTGAACATCACTTTAACCAACAGACATCTAAATTGCAAAAATCAAGTCTCATCGCTGGATCCATAGGTGATGATATCTTTCTACTTTTACCCTTCCTCTCCCTTTCTTTCTTTTTCTTTCTTTCTTTCTTTCTTTCTTTTCTTTCCTTTCTTTCTTTTCTTTCTTTTCTTTCTTTTCTTTCTTTTCTTTCTTTTCTTTCTTTTCTTTCCTTCCTTCCTTCCTTCCTTCCTTCCTTCCTTCCTTCCTCCCTCCCTCCCTCCCTTCCTTCCTTCTTTCCTTATTTTCTTTCTTTCTTTCTGTAGTGAGTTGGAGCTCAGTTGATTGATGTGCGTTTGGGTTAATTGTGCTTTTGCAAATTTTGCATATTTAAACTTTGTGGAAGAGTTCCTTTTTTTCCAGCTCTCCCATGGGGAGAGGGGGGAATATGGGCCCCAGGCTCTGTCTCTTGGAGCGGGCTCAGACCTCCCTTTTCCTGGCACTGGTGTACGGGCTTCTGGGACACTACAGGAGAAACTGTCTCAGAGCCACAGGCAGCTAAGAAACAGCCATAAGCTGTTGCATAGCCAAAACCACCTGTAAGAGACAGTCCAAAGACCCTTCATCTGTCTCACAATCATCTAGAAGGATTGAGACTGAATCCCCCCCCTCAAGGCGGGGAGAGGCAGGACTTTACACAAAGCTTGGGCCTGGCCGAGGTGGGAGACCCGCCAAGTATTGTTTGCAGATGTGCCCGCTGGGGACTGATATAAGCCACCTAGGATCGCGTTGGTCTTGCTGCCAAAGGTGGTGAGGACAGCGCTGAAGTGAAAGGAATGGTTTGTTCTGTACACGCACCTGCTCCTGCTCACTCGCTTTGCACCGTTTTCCCCAAACAATGGGCCTGATTTCCCCAACACTTGGCCAGTTGCCCCTCGCTTTCGAAAAGGCTATAAAGAGACTTTCTGAGAAGACGCCTTTTGGGGACCCCCCCACGGAAGAAGACGGATCCGTTGCCGGACAATCAAGAGGATTCCGCCTCGCCGTTGGTAGCTATACCCCTCCTCACATCTTTTTCTCGCTATTCTTTGTTTCCTATATCTCTCCCTCTCTATCGCAATACAGTGCGTAGGCACAATATACACATTGTCCTGATTGCAATACAGTGCGTAGGCACAATAAACACGTTGTTCTGATTTGAACTAAAAAATACATTTCCCTGTTTCTTTTGCGCTCTGAGATCCTGGTTAACGAACCATCACGATACCCGCTTTGTCTGAGCGGATCGTGACACCACCCGGCACGGGTTTTAGAGTCTGGTATGTTTCTTTTCCTCACCCCTCCCGCGTGGCTCCGCGCAGATTCGGCAGGAGCAGGCAGAGCTTTCTGCAGCTAGCACAGTTTATACTGAGCTGAAGAAGACACCATGCAGCCCGCAGCATAAAGGGAAAGAGGCTTCTCTTCAACATAAAGCCTGAAAAGAAGCAACTTTGCAACATGGTGGCGTCAAAGTCAGAGAGAAAGTAAGTCACCTGAGACAGAGTTCAAGATGGCGACGGGAGAAAGGAGGGCAGTGCTCCGTTTTTCACGCACAGCTTAAAAGTAGTTTTTGCAGGCCGTAGTAAAAACTAATATCACAAACTGTTTTTTCTCTTTAATCCATTTAAAAAGACATGGAGCGATAAGAATTCTGTGTGCAGCCTGCGGAAAAAGAAAAGGTGGCCAAGCCAGGTCACTTAAGAGCTGTGAGAGACTGTAAGAGGCTTTCAGAGATTTTGTGAAGAGGAAAGCCATTGCTTTCAAGCTAGAATAGTTTATCTTTAAACGAGAAACACCCCATGTGTGGCCTATGAATAACAGTGTGAAAGAGACTTCAGAATTTTCATGAGAGAGATGTTTTTCACAACATCAGATTTCCGGGCAGGTCTGTTGCTAGTAGCAGTTTAAAAACCACGTTAAGCAAAAAAAAAACAACCTCTTTTTTCCTCAAATATTAGAGAAACTTTTAAGAACTGCAATACTAACCAAAATCTCTTGTTTTGTCATGCTTTGTGCAAGTTTGGTAAAAGGAGAGAAGCGCTAGAAGAGAAGGGAGTGTGTTTTTTACTTCAATTTCTTTTTATTTCGTTTTATCTTTAATTCTGTTAGTAATAAAACTTTCTTTATACAGTAGTTGTTTAAGTTTGAACCTGTTTTGCCTTGCAAATTTTTTTTTGTTTTCCTCAATACTCTTTATTTCCCCTTATACAAAATAAAAAATTTTCTGAAGCTTAGCACTTAACCAACTCAAACCACAACACTTTTCTTTCTTTCTTTCTCTTTCTTTCTTTTTGTTTCTTTCTTTTTCTTTCTTTCTTTCTTTCTTTCTTTCCCTTAGACATTTTCTTAAGTGTTATTTCCATGTTTTTATATTGCTGTGTTACTGTAGGTAATAACCAAAACAGTTAAATACTTGCTTTCCATTGTAAGCAAATTGTTCTAAAATAAAGCATACATATATATATATATCTGTCTGTGTGTGTGTGTGTGTGTTTGTGTATGTATGTATATTATAAACAGAAATGATTCAGTGTTTTTTCACTAATCTGCCCCAAGAGATCTATTAACAAGAACCTGAGTTATCCTTGTCTTAAGGGGCAGGTCATAACATGTTCCATCTCCTATTTCTTTAATTTTCCATACTGTGCTCCACATTAATAGATGCAGTCTATTTATGGCTGTCTTTTTATGGCTGTCCTTTATCCTACTACTGAAATACGCTCTATTAACTGGCTTTGTTTGTTTTTTTCAGAAACACTCAGTTTTTTCCAGTTACGAGATACTTTCCCTGCTTTCAGTTCAGGGGAAGTTTATCGGATGTAAAACAGAGTATTTGTCATGTTCTCAAAAATATTTGCTAAGAAAACAAACTAAAACATGCTGTATGCCATTGCTTAGGATAAATATGACTGTGAAATACTTTTATATTTTATATGTAATATTTCATATACTTAGTATGTAGTGTGTAATGTTATATACATGTTTTCCATAGTTTATACATATGTTTTCCACCATTTTTTGCCATGGTATACCTTGATTTATGTACCTTTAAAAAAATCTTTGATAATTGAAATGTGCTGATGTATTCTGTATTTACAAGTGCATTTTTAATAAAAAGAATAAAAGCTAGGGGTTTTTTTAATGCCAGATACTGCTAACTCCCCTTGAAATGAGTGTAAGAATTTACCTCAATAGCTAACATTTGACATGTGTTTTGCTTTGATGAAACAAATATTTAAAATATTATTTCCTCACTGCTGTAGTTGTCCCATTGTTCTTCCTCTCTCAGCTTATTTCAGTTACAGACTTCTATTTCCATTAAATATCTATCTATATTTCTGAGAGTAAAATACAAATGTTCTAACATGAGTTGCAAGCACCTCACCACTTGAAAGTTTTATTTTGGCTTAATGGACAGTAGTGGGTCTGGACAAATATATTCTTAACTGTTAAAAAGACCTATGGTTTCTTTACTATACACTGCAAAAGTATAATACGCTCATGAGGGAAGCCATCTTTGTTGGATGAAAATCAATCTACAACATGGAAAAATACCAATTATTTGAAATGTCATGAACAAAACTCCATGCAAAGTCTGTGTCTTGCAATACTTATGACTTCTCTGTAGATGTTATACATAAAAGGCTGGACACTGTATGATATTTTGTGAATTGTATTTTTCTTTTCAGAAAAAACTATATTTAAGTTATATTTGCAGTAATCAATGTGGATAAAACTGCATGAAGGGATAGGAAGGGATTGCATTGACTTCCTAGGCAGTTTGGTGTGTAATGCACAGTAACCTAATCATAAAAATACTGCTTGAGACAGTCTTAATTCCTTCCATCAGTAAGAAGAAGTGGCAGGTACTCATAAGTGTTTGGTTTAATACAGATAGAGAAAGTAAGCAGATGTGTTCATCAGAGTACATCTTAGGGAAGTGATGGTTTCTTATTTTCCCCAGGAGTCACAGCTGAAAGCTCTGAAGGAGACTGTGCAGCTTTGCCTGTCTTCTGTTCTGCACAATCAGCCTCCCCCTATGAATCTAATCCCTTCAAAAGCAGCTGAGAAGCTGACGTCCTCAAATACAAAGGACTCCAAACTTCCATTTCAAGTGACAAGCACCAAGGTATGATATTTCTCTTGGGTAGGGTTTTTCTTAACATCTTTGAAAGTTTGTCCTATAAGAGCATCAAACCAAAACTGGAGCGGATTTCAGATTCATTGGAAGATTAGGATGAATTTTTAGGATAATTCTAAGACTGTTTCTGATGTCAATAAATGGGTTTTTTAGTTGGGAAGCAGCTACTTTTTTGCTGAGTAACAAAATTCTTTCTGTTACTCGATAAATTAATCGTGTCTGCACAACAAATCTACAATGAAGATGGATTTGTGTTTAAAATAAATGAGGGTACTAATTCATAGGATCACTGTCAGGAACTGATAGTGAGTTTGTGGTAACACAGTACTAAACAGTAATATGGGGCTTGCTCATCATAGTTTTTTTCAGTGGGAAAAAAAATTATATAAAAACCATAAAATAATCTGGGACACCCAAATCAAAATTACCAAAAGGGGTCGATGGACTTGACAATAGGCCATAGAGAATATTCCAATATTGCAAGATGAGAAGGGCAGTTTCAGAGAAAGCATGAGGAAAAAGAAGGATGAAAGCTGTTTTGAGTTAATAAATTCAAACATTATAATACAGTCAAGATTTACAGTGGTAAACAACTGTCCTAGTAATTTTCATCTCCAGTGTTGCATTTTGCTGTTGAATTCAGTAGATGGATCTAGAAGAAATTTGTAATTTCAGTGAAAAGGAAGTTTTACAGTAAAATGACTGAAGGACATTACAATATCGTCCTTAAGTTCCGAAACTGAAATAAAAATAGGAATTGCTAACTCATAGCCAGTTTGTAATTTGTATATGGCAGCTGTTGGTATTCACTATTAGTGCACAGTCTGAAGCCAAAAATTAGTAATCTTTCTATATGTAATTAAAATTAAAATACAATTTCAGAAAGCAGAGTATAATTATAAAATTGAATATCATATCACATTGCTACTCTTAAAATTATGATTGTCAGTTTCTTAATAACTGTTTTACAGGAAGAAACCCTCATTCCCAAAAATTATTACCTCTGGAAAAAAAGCACTGTATTAATTACTAGCAGCACATGGGTATGATAGTGTTCATTTAGATTAAGATCACTGGATCTATATTCTACAGGACAGCAGACTCTTCTTTTGTAGGTCATGCAAACTGAGCAGCACTCTGGGATCTCAGGTGCATATTGTTCCTAATTAATGTGGTTGTAGAATTGTTTATCTTGCTCTTAATGTTCTTTTCTTCAGGTTGGAAGTGTTCATGCCTCTGTCATGAGAGCAGAGAAGTACTGAAGGATAGGGGCCAGCTAGCCATTATGTCTGTGTTTAAGATTGGTCTAGGGTCAGAGCCTTTGGAAAATTTGAGGTCTTCTTGATTTTACAGGTAGGGACATGAGAATACAGCATAGAGATTAGTATTAGATATTTGATATTTGAGTGAGATACAGAGTACTCTTCCTTCTCTTATTTTCAATGATCATAATCGATTTTGTGTTTGATGTACTTGGTAAAATGGGTCTGTACTTTTGTGTTATAGCCGTTTGAGAGACCAGCCTTTAGTCTTCTGTATCCAGGAATGCTTCAGTAAGTTAAACTGCCTCTTTAATAGGCAGTTCTCACATTTCTCTGCACTTGGTGAATGCCATGAAAATGTCTGAAAGAATAATGGTCTGCAAACCTCTTCTTCTACACATTGACACCTCATTATTAAAAATCTGTGTATTATCTGTGATTATAAAACTAGTGAAATCTGCTACTGTGAATCAAGTTGTTAAAGAATCATAATCAGTCATCCTCTGCACTTGAGCTGGTTTTTTTATGATGATGCCATTTCTTATGTATCTTCTTCTTGGCTTTTTTTTCCTTTGACAAAAAACAAATAACTCTTAACTACAGATGTGTTGCTCTCTTTTTCATTATTATTATATTTGCATATATATTTTGATACAGCAGGCTAGTATTTTAGGGGAATATAAATGTATGTGATTAATTAAATGTGTTATATGTAAAAGTGGGCGCTTAAGCAGCACTTACACATCTTGTCAAGTCTGATAAGCAGCACTTTCACCTTCAGGCAACAAATGATAATTTGTCTGGTAAATATCTTATTTTCAAGATATTCTCATCCAGCCTAAAAATTGCATTGTAAAATGTCAAACTTACTTTCAATCCAGGGAAGGATAAATCATATAGTGTAGCTGTACCATTTGGGGACAATTATCCTTGGGATTTGGGTGCTTTCACATTTAAAAAAAAATTCCAAATAAAAAGGTTGTATATTTCTGTTCATTATTGGTAACCGTAATACCTGAGAGCTTGTTAGAGATATATAGCGTAACAACGTGGTGTAGAGAGAGAATAACTAGGAAAGCAAGTTGCCAAATTTCTGGAAAAGAAATTACTTGGGCATTTTGTTTTTTCTAGATAATGTGATAAGAAAAATAATAAAATGTGTGCAAAGCAGTTCATTATAAGTGCCTGAAGCAGTGCAGAATAAATTTGTTGTTCTGGATAGTTCATTAATCTGGAAAATTTTGTAGTAATGGGAAATTACTACATTTAAATAATAGAAAAAGTTATCTTAAAGTGATCAAAAGCAGTACAAGTCTGAGGTCTGGTTTTTTTTGACATGTCCTAAATAAGTTAATAGTTGCAATGTACAAGAATGCAAAATACAGAATGCACCATGTAAATTGGCACTAATATTTCAATTCAAAGCCATTTCACCTGTCATGTACCTGTCATAACACAACACTGGTGCTGAAAGTATTGACAAATGGGTTTAGGGCTCTGTGCATACAAGTTCAATGACACAACTAAAATCAAGCATAACCAGAAGGCAGATCATTAATCCTGAACCATGTGGGTTTTAGCTTTCTGTATTACTGACAATTACTTTTATTATATAGTTTCTTTTGCACTGTAATGTCACAAAAATAACTATTCTGTATTCTGCCAGTGGAAAATGCTTCCAAACTAGTTGAGAGTTGGATCTGTCTTTTGTTGTAGTACTTTTCTTGCCTCATTCCCATTACAGAGGTGATGATGAAAGAGAAAGATGAAGACAAAAGAGGACTGAAACTGTGATTTTCTTTTTATTCTTCAGATGAATGCCTAAGGACCCAGATATTTTACAAGTGTAGTTTATGACTACAAATCATGACATTGACTAGGCTGCCAGCCCATGGGAAGTGTGGGTTGGTGTAATCAGAGAATCAGAGCACTGCTACTGAAGACCAAGTGAGGCATTTTCTGCACTTACTGTGTCTTGGCATGACAAAAAACCACTCTGAATTTGTACAGAGCTAGTAGAGAGATTGCATTTTTACTCCATTTCTATTAATTCCTCTTTCTGAAAAAGGTTGACAGTATACCTTATTAAAAAAAAAAGTTACAATATCTTTGGCTGTGCTGTGTAAAGATACCTGTGCTCCAAATGCAAGAAAATGAGCATTTAGTAGCACTGTGGGAAATTCATGCCAAACCAAAATCAAAAGTGAAACAGATGAAAATTCTATTTCCAGTACCAAGGTTGAATATAAAAATCATGGGGAACACAGTGATACCAGAATCATAGGGGCTAGCTTGTTCTGTAGTGTTTTTTTCCTAATATGAAAACATTGTTCTGTGTATTCCCCAAATTAATTCCTTCTTTATACATGCACGGCATGTTTTTTGTATTTTGTGAGCTGCACTATGCTAAGAGTGGAAATACACATGAATTTCAAGCTGTATACCATAGCACCCATTCCCATATTGTATATGGCATAGGTTGAAAGACAACCTATGAGTGCCACGTCAGTGTCCTTGTCTCAATGGAGAAAATACAGGCTGAATGGAATGAGAACTATCCTTCTGTAGAAGTGCATAGTGCAGACTGAAAGGGCAACTACTACTCCATTGTGAAAAGATTTAAATATCTTGCAAGAAAATTAATCACTTTTGTGATTAAAAACTTCTGCAAGGAATCATTTCCTTTGCCTCACATATATTGTGAATTTTGTGGACTCCAGCATACGTTACTGAGTACAAAAATTCAGAAAAGGTAAAGTACTGTGGGCCATCCTCCCTTTCTTTGGAATAACTTCTCTCATTCCTCACCAAAGTAAGCTTGGGAAACTTTATATCTTTGTTTAGACTAAAAAATTGTTCTTGTAGGAGCCAGGAGAAGAGCTTGTGAGACTTTTCAAAGAAGGTACAAGTCTGGAAAGTTTGTCAAGACCAAGACTCTGAAGAGCGTTTTGAAATGGCCATGTATTTAATGGCCATGAAATTAAGAAGCTGAGTTAACTGGTTTAGTACAGAAATAATGTATTTTGGTAAAATTTAATCTCACAGTTATTCTGAGTGCATAAATATTGAACATCTACAAACACAGAGGAAGGCTGCTGAAAAAATAAGATGATCGCAGTGTCATGATTCTTAGCTTCTTCACAAATTTAATTAGAAGGGAGGTTGAAGTTGGTTTTTTGTAAAGGATATATGATTTAACTAGGAAGACAGAATATCTTTAGGCTCTAGTTCTTATTAATTTCATATACAAAAGTAGAAATTGTTGATAGAAACATTTATATGAAATAATAATAATACGATAGTTAATTATTTGTACTAAATCAGTCATACAATGATTGTATCACTCTTAATACTTCAGGTTATTTTAATTATAAACTTGACTAAAATTTGAAAAAAGAAATACAGTCATATGTGTACATTTTGAAGGAATGAAGAAATGTCTGCAATGTGTCATTTGGACCCAATCCTTAAATGAAGATTTAAGAAGGTTTTCACAGATCCTAGAAAATTAACAGAATAGTGTAATTCATGAAAAATTAACCAGCTGAAAGAGCCAGGATACAATTTATCATAATATTCCATAATGAAGGCTCTGATCACTGGACCAAAGCAATTGCAAATTCCTTGCTCAAGAACTTATAAAAATTACTACTACTATACTGGTCGACAGCCGACTGTACATGAGCCAGCAGTGTGCCCAAGTGGCCAAAAAGGCCAACGGCATCCTGGCCTGTATCAGGAATAGTGTGGCCAGCAGGACCGGGGAAGTCATTCTTCCCCTGTACTTGGCACTGTTGAAGGCCACACCTTGAGTGCTGTGTCCAGTTCTGTGTCCCGTGATTTAGGAAGGACGTTGAGATGCTCGAACATGTCTAGAGAAGGGCAGCAAGGCTGGTGAAGGGTCTGGAATACAAGTCCTATGAAGAATGGCTGAGAGAGCTGTGGTTGTTTAGCCTGGAGGAAAGGACGCTCAGGGGAGACCTTATCACTCTTTACAACTCCCTGAAAGGAGGTTGTAGCCATGTGGGGGTCGGTCTCTTCTCTCAGGTAACCACTGACAGGATGAGAGGACACAGTCTTAAGCTGCACCAGGGAAAGTTTAGGCTGGACATTAGGAAAAAATTCTTCACTGAAAGAGTGATCTGGGCACTGGAATCGTCTGCCCAGGGAGGTGGTGGACTCACTGTCCCTGGAGGTGTTTAAAAATAGACTAGACGTGGCACTCAGTGCCATGGTTTAGCTGATGAGGAAGTTTTAGGTCATGGGTTGGACTTGATGATCTCAAAGGTCTTTTCCAACCTAGTTAATTCCATGATTCTTTGATTCTGTAGTTAGGGTTATTATTTGGAAATAGTTTTATGCTCACAGTCGGGGGTAAAAGTAACATCTCATAACTTTATCAGAAGGAAAGCTTAAAGGGCACAAAATATTATATATGTGCTTTTCATATTGGATATATAATATAAAAAACATATAGATGTGGTGCTTGGGGACATGGTTTAGTGGTGGACCTGGCAGTACTAGGTAGTAGTTGGACTTGACGATCTTAGAGGTCTTTTCCAACCTCAGTTATCCTATGTTTCTATCTGTGGTCAGCTGTAAGCAAACAGCAGGAGCATTGAGGGCAGTGTATAGATTTGTGCTTCATTAAAGCCTTTATAGTCAGCTGCTGGTACCTGAGAACTTTTTGACTTTTGTTGCCTCCAACTTTGCTTCTGCCACTGATATCACCAAGACCTGCAGTTTCAGTGACGTGTAAATCATTGTGTTCAACCAGGGCATTAGAAAACTGTAATTAAAAAGAGAAAAAAGCAATTACTAAATGTAGACTCAGACACATTTTTTACTACGAAGTAATGACATGCAATCATATAACACTTTCCTAACGCATAAACATTAGAAGAATAAAACAGCACTGAAAAATGACACTATCCATTGTTTTAGGATTTAATTTCAAAGACTAAGGAATATATGTCTCCTAAGATACTTACCCTTGAAATCTCAAGTGAGTGTCTGTAAGGCTAATGGATTAAGAATTTTGTTTTTAAATATAGAGAAGGTAATTTAATTGCAAAAGCATGACTAGCATGACTTACTTATTCCTGTAAGTCTCTCCTATTCTGTTTTTCATAGCTGCCTTTGGGCTAATAGAGTTTTATTCTTGTTATGATCATCTAGATGGCAGCTATAATCCTGTATTAATGTTAATGATGGTTCACAAGGTTATGGCAACTCTTGCTCATATCTTTTAGTTCTGGAATTTACTTTAGATTGAGTATGTTTTTGCTATTCCCTCATAAAGATTCCATAGAACTTTTTCTACAGCCCTTTTTCTTCTGTTCCTAATTTTTAATAAAATTTTATTACATGCTAGGAAAATGTTTAACACCAGAGATCATTAAATTGGAAGCTAAAGCTCTTTGGTTTTATTACTTAGTCTATAGAAGTCTTCATTATTAGTACATTATATTGTTAGTAAATTAGCTTTAGAGGGTTTTTTTTTCAACTGAATACAATCAAGGGAAATTGGAATAAAGCACCTGGTATGTCTAATTTAGTCTGTAACCCCCCCCTAAAACAATATCCTTTTCCTTCAAGTTTTAGTGACACGATCTTTATCTTCATTTCATTAACTATTTGACCTTACTCCTCTTTGTTGCAGAGTGTAAGTAGCTGGAGTGGCCTGTTACCCCAGGTTTCAACTCTGAAATTAGCAATGTGCTAATGAGTTAAAGAGGTAACTGTTCACTATTTATTGCTGCACTTTTTGTGGCTGTTAACTGCAGATGCGTTTGCCTGTAAATTAAAATCACTCCATAGCCTCTCTCCAAATATCCTTTTTTAATTAACGTCTTTACCTGTGAGATGTTTCATAAAGTCTCCCATAACCTAGTACATAATATGTCTCAAAATACTGTAGGTTAGTGCTTGACAGTGGTTGAAAAGGCATATATAGATACAAAATTTAAATTTCTTAAGGAATGTTTTAAGCAACATCAAAATCCAGATTGTTAGGTATGGTGAATGGTCTCATATGGACCAATGGATTAGCATGGACAGCATATATCCAATTTCCCTGATTTTGCATCAGTCTAAAGCCAGGACCCCAAACTAGAGCAGCCTCGAGCTTGCTGTGATGCTCAGCAGGTTTCTGGACAAGCTTACTTGTCTTTTTCTCTATCAGAAACAGAGAAAGAGAAGACCCCTTAATTACTCTTCAGATGTTATTATTTTGGAGATATCTTTCCTCACCTACTCACATGAAATTTTTTTTTATATATTTCTCTCTCTTTTTTTGCCTGGTGACAGCAAGATGATTGGTAAAATGTATGTTATTTCTAATTTTAGTTGAAGTTGCATTTAGCAGAAAAATAGTAATACATTTTTCATATTTTGACTTTGCTAGCTGATATGTTTGTTACATGTTCTGTTAAAAAATATGTGCATGTGACCAATGACAACAAAACTGAATTTATGTGTCCTTGCAGTTCTACATTAGTACCCCCATTTTAATCTTTTTTTAACATTAGCAAGTTTTTCTATGGATATTCTGTGTAAAAGAAGACAGAAATTGTGCAGAGGAGCTAATGGATCATTTTAAATGGTTTACAAAATAGAGTATAATTTTGAAAGTACTCACAAGGGAATTTCGCTACCCAAGGATATATTGAAGATGAATTTGATAATTATTTATTCATGTATCCTTTATAAAATGTGTATCATAAATCTTATGAAGTTTGCCTTAGTATATGTATAGGGACCCAAGTGAGAAATATTAGAGAAAGTTAAAATCCTTTTATGTTAAGACAGTTAAGATCCTTTTCTTTGATTTGAGCAAAGATGTGGTTTGGAAAATACTCATAAAGAAAATATTCATTGGGCATTTTGGCCATTATTAGGAATTTTCTAGTAACTTGATTAAAAGCATTGCATTGAATCATAAAGCATAAGAATTGCAGAATAAACTAGTGATTAAATCCAAGCCATTTAAGTTCAATTTAGCCCTGAGCAATTTAAAAAACTACTTACTCCTTTACATGTGAAGGAAGTCTCATCATCTTCCAAAATGGTTAATCTCCCCCCTTTTCTACTTTTATTATTTTATGCTAAAATAATAATAGATAAAATGCAAAATAAAAAATAGTAAATTAAATGTTATTTTATTGTCAAATTGAAAGTCGTTTAGTCTGAAGGAATGTGCTCTCCCATAATGGAAAAGCAGACATTCAATTACAACAAAAAACTTTTAGCATTAAGTGTATTTTGGTTCAAATCCTTAAAAGTTATTTGGATGGTGCTCAAATTGAGTGTTTGAAGCAATGGAGTAATTTAATTAATTACTATTAAATATTTTATTATTACTTATTTTGAGGTAATTTATGGATTAATTATTAAATCCTTTTTTCTTATATCTTTTGAAAGACAGTAGTCCTTATCTCTGTTGGTAAAACTGCTACCATGTTACTATATTTTGAGGTATTTTTTCATAAGAGCAACTGTTTAAGAAGGGACTTAAATACAGGCAAGTAGAGGGGTTTTTTTTAAAAAAAAAAGTTTCCTTTACCATACTGAAATCAATAAGAAAGCCTCTTTTAAGGTGGAATTGGGGAAGAAAAGTCACTTCTCCAAGTGATCCCATTTATGGCATTCAGGTCATGATTCAGAAGAGTTCCAGCTTCACCAAGTTGGTTTTTCTAGGGTCTGTACCTCCTCCAGGGTAGAGCATCTTTGGCTTTGTCTTCCTGAAAATACAGGTGTTCGTGTCTGTGACTGTAACTTGAGTAGCTGTTTCATTCATTTGAGAAGACTGTAACTGCCTATAAAGAGTATACTGATGGTGTGTACTATTGCTGCTCTGAGTGTAAGTAATGTTATACAGTGTTCATTATCCACAGATAATTGCTTTTCCCTTTTTGATGGCTGTATAAAATCAAGAGTATTGTTGAAGGAATGTGTTTATTTGGTGGTTTCAGTTTCTTAAGTATTATAACATCAACCTCCCACACACAACTGAGGATGCCAAGTATCTTAATAATTATAGAAAAGAAAGTTCCTTTCCCTACAGTGAAGGATGAAGGGTGCCTCTTTTAAAACTTCAGAAGTGGTGGAAAAATGAAGCAGAAGATGTATTTATACATGTAGTTTATGTATACATCTATTTGGAAGAGCATATACCCATATCTCTAGCCATCATTCAGCTTTGCTTCTGCAAAATACTAGGTATTTGAACTTGCCCACTCTATAAGAAAAAATGATGTAAAAATGTAGCTGTTATTAAGGGAATGTGAAATTATAGGTTTAGATATAATCTAATTTAGGTAATTGCCTTATAAAAACTTATTAACAATTTTTTTTGTCTAATAATATTTATTGTATGCATGAGTATTCAACAAAACCATGTTTTCAAACCTAATTAATTCTCTTTCCTTTTCTTTTTGTTTTAGCTACAGATAAGTTTGCAATAGACATCTAGAGTTACTGCTAAGCAAATGGTTATTAGAAGAAATCTGAAGTGAAATGATCCATACGAAGTGAGCTAACTGCATTCTGGCATTAGACATAAATGTTCATGAGCAGCTCAGCAACTAAAAAAAGTTTTGCTTTCTAGCCCCAGTCTCTGATACCATGTTGGAGTAATACTTTGGCATCACTGAAAGTTGCTCTATGCTGTGAATTTGTTATATCATCATACACATTAAGGACAGAAGAAATCCCTGTGAACATCTTGTCTCACCCAGCATAATTTTTGCTACAAAGATTTCCTTTACTAAGATTTTATATAAATTTTGGTGTATGCCTCGAAAGTTTTATTCTCCCAGTTTACCACTTGTATAAAAGCTCCTAGACAATGCTTTCATCCATGTCCTCAGTAGCTGAAATGCAGCAAAAAAGGAGCTATAAACACGTAACTCAGATCTTCTTTCCTATTTTGCATGTTGAGATCCAGTGTAAGTGAAGTCCAGATTTTGCCTGTTCTTACATTTACATTCATTAGGAAAAAAACAAATGAAAAAATGACTAGATAACTCTGAAATCCAGTCAGCTAGAGAGAATTCTAACCATCCCTTATTCTCTATTAACCTTAAGCATATTTTGTTTTTTAGGTATTAAAGAGCTGAACAGATAAAATTTTACAGGACAGTAAATTTCCTTACAGAATAATTTAGCATCTGACATTGTGTCATCATTGCTGACTACTCCAAATGCCACCTGACTTTGCTGTCCACCCCATTACTATTTGTTATTTAAATATGTGAGTCAAACTCTTTCCAAACACATGGAATGATGCAGTTTTTATTTTTAACAGCCTGCATGGAAATGTCTTTCCCTATGAAGCCAATATATCACAACCAAATTCAGCGCAGCCCTGGCAAACTACACACTGGCATATAATCCAGGCAGCATCTTAGCTGCTCTAAAGAAAACTCTAGCCATAGCAACATGCCACTCGATATTTCTGATTATCACTGCTTTATGCAGCCTTTGCTGCCTTTTTTAGAGTTTTCCAGTAGTTCCAGTTCATTAGAAAAGCTTTCAGCAGGAATATAGCTACACATTGCCCATAGAAGTTGTGAATAGCCCATCCCTGGAAGTGTTCAAGACCAGCTTGGATGGGGCTTTGAGCAACCTGGTCTAGTAGAAGGTGTCCCTAAGGAAGTGGGACACTTCCACAAGTAATAGTGGAAGGTGGCAGGGTGATTGAACTAGATGACCTAAGATTCTTTCCTTTCCAATCCAAATCATTCAATGATTCTCTGTCAGCATACCTGTGAGGGATATATGTCCAGGAGCAGATGATGAACTGTGCTTGTAAGTACAACTAATAGCTCACCGGCAATAAAGGAATGAATTTCTATTATATAAGGTCTACGACTTCTATACCCATCCCTAAACATCTGTGAAGTACTTAAAAGATTTTTCCCTAATACCTTCAGTTTCTTTACTCCATTTTACAGTGAAGTTACATTTAGTGCAGAATGTGTTCATTTAAGTATTTGAACTTTTTATGTATCGCCTCTCCTATATTGTAGCTTCTGATGTGAAGTCTACAAGTGTTTAACATATGCATTCTGTTTATTCTTGAAAATATAAGATTTCTACTTCAACTCCTTGGCAAAAATTTTGCCATGAAGGAATGTCTGTAATTGAAATATCAGTCACTAGGTCAAACTAAAATTATTTTGAATTCAAAAAGGGTGCTTATTCTGTATTTTTTAATTGCAAGGTCTTATTCCTGGTCTAAATGAAAGGTGTTTTTTATTATTATCCATTGTTACCCGGATCTATTACCAATCAAGTGCAATTAGAATGAAAAATACCAATGGTTACCTGTATGCTTTTAAGTTTATTACAATCTTTATTTATCTGTAGTGATTTCTGTATTATTTTCTTTCTGATAGAATAGTCTGTCTTTCAATAACCACTGAAATTTCTCAGTCTGTTTCATTCTGCTTGTATATAACAGCTTCTCTGTGTCTGCACAGGAAACAGCAATGATTCTCACACAGCATGAAGAAAATCTGTACCTCTACCAACAACAAGTTTTTCATGAGTTTTTGGACACAGCTTCTCTAGGAAGAAAAATTAATTAGGGAAAATTATTTGGTCATTTCACTAATACCAATATTATGAAACTGTTTTAATCAATGAGTGATAGATTAGAGATGCCTCCTCCCTGGGTCAGAATTCCATTAGCTGCTCATTGAATCCAACACAGAAGAGCAACAAAATGTATTTGCAAATATACATATTGCATATATATAGAATATAGAGATACAGAGAGAGAGAGAGAGATAGATCGATCAATCGATCTGAGGGAACCTACTGCCTTCCTCTCTATTTCTAGTTGTGAATGTAATACCATTGTTTGGACTGTCATAAGAGCAATAGCTGTAGTTCCGAATCATGAGACATTTGGGAAAAAAACCCTGTGATTTCGTAGTTCCATGCTTTATCTTCCTTCATGTTTCTGTCATGCTATGGCAGAACACCCCCTAGAGAATCACAAGGGTCGACAGAAAAGTTAAATGTCTAACTCCCACTGCACATTAAGTGAAAGAAAAAAGTGAAAAATCATCACAAATGCATGATTTTAAGATTAAACTGGCCTCTGTAGAGTTGCATGAAATTGTTTCTGTGTGAATTTAGAGCCAAAAATAGCAGAAGCACATCATCTAGCTTTTTAAAAAAGTTATTGACTTACATAAAATTCTGTTGAAAGACTGTAAAAGTGTTACATAAATATCAAGAGCAATTTAACTTGGCCAAGGTGACCCTTCATCTTCAGACAATAATACTGTGCCTAGATATTTGCAGTATATTTAGTGTACTATATCACACATCCTAATCTGAGGTCTTCAACTACAGCGAGCAAGTAAGCCTAAATCTCTGTCAGGAAGACGTAACAACCCCAGCCTGTGTCCAGATACATCATTTAGAGATTAAAATGTATATCTCATTTACTGAAGAAGTTTTGGTGGCTGGTTTCTTTTTTTTCTTTCAACAGTCTTTTTCCCAAAATGCTAGGAGGTGTAGAGGAATGTATAATACTAATGGGATAGATATCATAGCATATGATACAAACATAATACAAATGAAACTCCAAGTTTGCCTTGCTGCTCTACAGTTTGTAGTGTACAAATGATGTGCAACCTGTGCTTTGCAGATGGATATTTTTTTATTTTTTAACCTTTTATTACAGTCTATTTCTGAAGTTTTTCTATTCCTATGCAGAATGTAAACCACCGTTTACTTGCCATCTTGATTTTTATTTGTTCCTTTTTTTTTTTTTTATTTTAAATGTGTGAAGTCTCAGGAAGCCAAAAATGTATTCATTCAATTTTCATGTCCAGGGCCTGAAAGAAGACTTGAATGTGTTTGGAGATGGAATTATTTCTGTATTTTGCCGTAACACTCTTAATTTTGATGGACTGCTATTTCACTTGCTGTCTTTGAGTAGGGTGAGCCCTGTAAAATGCAGCATAGGCAACTGAATGAAACAAAGCTCTATTCCTATTATTTGCACTAGTTAACTGATCCTGCATTTTGCCATGCAGTACTTCTGTTTTCTCATTTATGAAATAAGGGGCACTGTTTACTGCAAACTACAGTAGGTGAGCTCTTTCGAGCGTGGTGATTCTTATCAGATCCACGCTTTTTCTTTGTTCCAAATAAGTTCCGATTTATGATGTGACAAGCAAGAATTAAAAACCAGGAGACAAGATGGAGACAACATTACGTGAATATTTGCTGTTGTTAGTGACATGCAGACATGTTATCAGAACGTACCAAATTTGGTTTTTTTAACTAATAATTTGTCTCTAATGCCTCTTTCTTTTTTTTCTTTCTTTTTTAATATTGCCTTTTAATATTGCCATACATGCTTTCTGACATCTTGTCCTTACTATCTGGGGTTGTGGAGGGTTGGTTGTGGGGTGGAGTTTTGCTTCGTTTTGTTTATTTTAATGAGTAGCACTATCTAGATAATGAATTTCCAGCTACCCTAAGGCTCTGATTTGCATATGTCAGACACATAGTGCTGTGTATCTGTCTTTGTAATTCTTCAGCTATTCTGACTGCTAAATTGCTTGTGAATGTGGATTGGTGTTTGCAGGTAGAAAGTATAATATCCAGAACAGTGGGAATGTTCTGGAGGTACTGAGAGTAGCTGTAGGGGACTTTTCTTTACATATATATATATGATTTTTCCTTATATATATATGGATATATATTAATTACGTATTTGTCTGTGAATTCTATTGTGGAAAGATATAATAGATACTTAATTACTTTACAGTGTCTCAGATTTGGAATATGGTGTTCTTTAGGGTCCCGTCCAACCCAAGCCAGTCTATGATTCTATGAAGCTTGTAGGGCTAGGAGGATAACTTGAAAGTCTATAATACACTTCAAAGTTATGTGAGCTTTTGTAATTGTAAATGATGCTACTCAAAAAAGAAGAGTAAAGGAAAAGGTTATAGGTTTAGCACGTTTTTCTTGGCCAAAATTAATATATGAGGCGTTACATGGCAGCTGGCCTGTGTGGGTGTGCAATGTACAGACAAAGTCCCTGGTTTCCAGGAGCAATCAGAACTGACTTTGGAAAGGTGATATTTCTGGCTCTTGATCTATGCATCTTTCTCTGACAACTTCATCCACTTGCTACATACAGAACTGCTCAGTTTTTACGGTAAGTGCTACAAATCCTTGAGCAACTTGTGATCTCCTAGACATGACAAAAGCCACTTTCATCTCAAAAGAATAAGACATGTCCCAGAAGAATACAAAACAGAGTGCACTGAGAAGTGGGGATGACCCCTGCCTTGGCTGTTCCCTATTTGTAGCCTCTTGGCAGACCTTCTGATTAGTAATCTTGGTGGAGGTTGGTAAAGAGAAGTAACCCCATTCCAGGGGGATCTCTCAGACTGGCCTCACTCAACATGCCAAACAGATGTCACAAAGTGCAGACAGGTGCAGCCAGCACACCAAAGGCAGGCTGGCAAGTCTTTGCTGTAGGTAGTTTTTGAATGTTTTTAGTTTGGGTCCATGAAACCTTTAGTAGCAAAAAGTGTTGTTCTGGACAAACTCCATTATTTCAGTATTTGAAGTTCATCAAAATGGGCATATTAAGACATTGCCCATCATTAGAGGAAAACCATCATGGCTATCATAGAACTGGGGTTTTTTGGTCCTTGGATATCATGAACTTGCGCTCTGCCAGAAACTGCTTAGTTTGTTTGCTTACATTGATAATGCTATGCAATCTTTCTGTTAGATCAGCATGAGTGCCCATAATTTTTTTTTTTTTAATGTGGAAATTGATTATCACTAGAAACCCTTACTGTAGAAAAGATTAATCTGTGACAGTCTTAAGTAACAGGAAAAAATTGCATTGATGTGACCCATGTTGGTGTTGGCAGGTCATCTGGCAAGTAGTCCTGTTCCTAGCACCCTGGCATCTCACATGAAAAATTGCTGACTAGAGAGTAAGGGTTGTGCAGTCATGTCAAAAAGTCATGTGAGAAGAAGAAAGAGAGAGTAAGACTATTTCTAATACAGGAAATAATAGAGCTACATATCAAAGCCAAAAAATCTATTGAAAGATGGGATTCAGATGACCTAATTTTGCAGTTTCATTTAGCGGTGAAGGGTATTACAGCAACAGTGTACCTTTTGAGAAGAAAAGCTGCTTGATATTAGAAATGAAAAATATATACAGCATAAATGAAGGAAATTTCAAAGGCATGAAGGAGAACTGGGCTCTTATTTATTCCACTGCAAACTTTGGAAGAGACTTCAAAGAAATAAGGAGTTTGGTTTGCTTCTCTTCAAGTATTCTGCAAGTTTTGCTGCAAGCAAAGCACTCATCAACAGAGTCTAGTTTCCTCTGCAAGCATATACCTTCAATACATTTTAAACAATTATTTCAAGTGTCTGAAATACAAAGCTTGGGTTTTCGTCAAGCTCATACGGTTTCACCAGGAAGATGCTTCTAAATTATTTCGAAGAAAAAAACAAGATAGAAGATTTCAAGTTCCTTGAAAAAATATTTGCATTTGAAATCCTGTGTTGAAAAGATTTGAGGACAGTTTAGAAAGCTTTAGTAAATTGGGAAGGAGTTAATATCTTTTTCGAAACAATTTCACTCTGGACTACTTGATGCCATTTTTATTACCTAAGGTGTCAGTCTAGTAAATAGGCTTCACTCAGATAAGTAATAGCATATTAATTTTTATATGAGAGGTTATTTTTAATAATAAAACCTCCTGTTTGCAAAGTCTTCCTGTAAGACCCTTACATCATCAGCAAGCATATAAGCCTCTAAATTTTTTTTTCATGTACAAAGTCAGTGTTGGTCCTAAGATTTTACAGAATAAAACTGCCTAAATAGATGCAATAAACCCTCTGGTGTTTTGGCCAGAACTCAAATTTAAAGGACCCAGCCAGGGTCTTGCCCTTTGTTCTGCTTTTCTTCTTTGGCCTTTGTGTGAAATGTGGTGGTGTTTTAAACTTGAACTTAAAATGTGCAGATCAGTGTCACCTTAGGGTGACAGTATGGAAAATAATTGAAGATGATAGTTATGTGATAGCTGAAGGGATGCAATGTCCATCAATTAGAAAACAGGGGAAATGAAGCAGCCCTGTTCACTGTTCCAGGTTTGGATGATGTCAAAACAGTACAGCTCTGATAAGTGATTTTAAATGTTTGTTACAGAATCTGATCCTAGTGACTAAGGCAAGCATATAGAAATTGAAAAACCTCATAAAATCTTATATTTTGCTTTGGGAGAGAGAAAAGAAGAGTTCCAGTACGTAATAATGGACTTCACTCTTTTTAAAATTAAACAGGAGACAATTGGAAATCTTCCTGTTTTCCAGTTTCCTATAAATAGGAAATGCTGTAAACATCTGAAAACGGGACATTTGGAAAGTACTTTCTTGATGACAACTTACCTAGAATCTCAAACTTCCCCTTGTTCTGTAGAAATGAGTACAATATGCTGAGAAATTGCGTATCATTTGCTAAGGTACAATCTTAAGCAAGAATCAAATTCTGAAACAAGAAGCACTATGCACAGGCATTTATTCTCCTCAGTTAATAAAGCTGTCTGGTTTTGCTGGCATCCTGTGGGGATTCACTGAGTCAGGTAGTCAAGAAATCAAGTGAACATGTGTTTTATCAATTATTTAACATGTTCTTCTTTTATTCAATGGGAAGAAATCTAGATTTGAAGAACTATCATTTCTTTCAGTCCAAACAGACAGGTCACTCAATACAGATATTAAATGGCATTTATTATTTAACAAAACAATTATTTATATTGATCTTTTTAATTTGTTTCATGCATACTTCCTCCAGTAGTCAGTTGCTCTATAAAACTAACAAATACTCACTGTAGAGCTGTTAACTAGAAACTATTTGAACTATTTGAACTATTTTACTTCAAATATGAATTGTACTTTTTTTCACAGTTCAAGTTAAATTGTAAATAGTGACGTGCTTGATTTGCTTTCTCCTGTTCTCCATAATTTCTGAAAACTTTGTATTACTTAGTAATTCAGTTGAGTATAAGTGACATGAGAAAGGTTTCAAAACTGGTGTCTGAAGTTTTAACTTTCCTTTACAGAGAAATTATTTTGCTTTGTTTCCTGTCACCACCCCCCTGAAGAGTTTCAATATGTCTTGCAGACAATTTCATGCTTTCAGGATAGTTTCAGTGCATGTTCTTTCTTTTTTGTCCTTTTGAATCTTAAGAGTTGTACAAAATATATAAAATTATGCTTAAAACAAGCAACAATTCAATGGAAGGAAATTCACTGCGTATATAAAGCGATAGCAGAGTGCCTTCCCATACAGTAGTCCATTTTGAGTGTAAGGAGAGAAAGGCATAAAAAGGAACATGTTTTGCCAGCTTGCAGCTTGGGAGGTCCCAGCAGAGAGAGGCTGTGGACAGCTGAAGTAAGCTAAAGCAGTTCATAAACATGTCAACTCATAGCCTCAGTCTTTCCCAGAATCCACAAGAATCAAAGCAATATGAGTTCTGAAAATGCTTTTTTTCCCCTCCTTTGGCATTTAGATAGAATACCTTGATTATATGTATGGAAGTAATTGTTTACAAGGGAGTGCCCTATCAAGAATGTATATTAAGATGTTCCCTGTATAAAATTTGCTGAAAATGCAGTATATAAAGTAGTTAACAGTTCACAGTACATGGCCTCTTGGTTTTGCATTGCTATCCTGAATTTTCGAATGTGACTTATTTGATATTTTATCTCAATTATATTAACATTTTAAATTTATTTTATTTTATTTTATTTTTCAGGTCTGGCAAAATATCTCAGCAGAGAAAGAGAATTTTCATGTGGCCTTGAAAAAGGAAGAAAATCAAAGCACCCAGGAGTGTGATTCTCAAGATGTAAGATTAGCTTACCTGAAAAACAGGGTCTAATCTAGGCTGTATGAAAATATGAATGCTTTAGGCGACTATCAGTGGGACTTTTCCTATTCAAGATGGTACACATATCTTATAAGCCAGCTATGTTCTGTATTAGAGTGCTGAGGAGCAAATGCTCTTTGCTGTCAATCTGTGCATATATATTATCTGGGTTTCTTTTTAAAACTGCTTAATAGAACTGGTAGAGCTCTTGCAGGAAGAGCAGTGGGTGTAAAGTGTGTCATTTGATGTTTAACCATTTCAAGAATTCGTTTGTTCCTGGTTGAAGTGTTGCCTGCATTATAGTGAGATGCAAAAACCTTGTTTACATATCTTCATATTTATTACTAATTTATTTATTTCTAATTATCAGGCACAGCCTTCACAGATGCTTCATTTAATAAAGCAAAACCTCTGGGGAAATGTAAGAGATGACAGTATAATAGTTGAAAGGATGTGATATTGTTCACTGCCAGTCTAGAAAAGCTGCAAGTTGTATTTTTCTTATGACAGCTCTGACAGAAAGCTAAATCTGATGCTTTTACTGGGACCATACATACAGCCAAACAGCATGGTATTAGCTCTTCACAGAAATCTCAGATGCATGTATTTTGGCTGTAATTATAAAGATACAAGCAGAACAGGGAAAAAAGAGAAAAAATGAGCGAGACAAAATTTGTTGAGAGAGTCTGTTCTGACTGTTGAGGGTTTTCTGCTCAATAATCCAAAAAGTATAGTGCTACTTTGTCTAATTTGCAGGTGAAACACTTATATTGAATATTCAACATAGATTGAATATATTGTTATATCTTGAGATATAACAAAATCCTGTGGAAGTAACTGGGTAGCTTGCTGTTAGTGATCGTGGCAGTCTGAAGAAAATTCTGGAAAAAAAAATCTTAGATAATTTAGTGTACAACAAATTATAAAAAAATATATCTATTATCCCTTTATTACAAATATGTTCCAATTTTATTTATTTATAAGTTTCCTCCCTCCTGCCACATCCTCTAGAGAACAAGGAGAAATTGCATATCCATAAGAGTGTATAATTTGCTGTTGCACATTTCTTAATGTCTAAAGGTCAAGGAAACTTCATTTCGTAAATAAAAATTGAAGGAGGAGAAGGAAAACATGTAAAATTATGAAGTTGGAGTGAACTCCATTTAGATTATGACTAGAGATTAATCGTCTCTTGGAAAAGTTATGGAAGATTTGATAAAATGTAGAATACTTTCGGTGGAGACTGAAGTAATTTAGGCTAAATATTTGTGTAAACAGGTTCAAATAGCTCTTTTTTACAGAAGTGAATAGATTAAAGGGAAAGAAAAAGAAAAAAAGTTAACGTATTTCAAAAATCATGAGTATTTAATTTCTGTATTAAGTACTGCGATGAAAGACACCTAAAAGATTCACTTTTCCATAAAATCAAGGGTTTAGTTATTTAGACTAGATGGTAGGTTGTTTTTTTTGTTGCTGTTCTTCTAGCAACTAGTATTTTTAGCCATTTAATTAGTCAGCATGGTATTCTGCTTGGTATGAGAAAATGGTCACTACAGTGGCACATCCCCTCTCCCCTCCCCAGGGAGAGTAGATTACTGCAACCGGAGTTAGAAGTGTTCGTGAGTTGAACAGCTTTTCAAGATTCAAGCTAAATTAAAATCTAAGTCTATTCCCTGCATTTGTCTAAGTAACATTATAGTTCAAATAAAAAAAATTAGGCTATATATCTATATTATCTATTATAGCCTACATTGTTAGGCTATAATGGAATTAAGCTTTATATCATTTACTCTCTCCATTATAATATTTTAAGACCAATTCTATATTTATGAGATGCTCATTTCCTTTAAATTTTAAATCTTTATGGTTTGCTAAGTCTGTATTTTACAAAACCTCCTGCATGGAGGAAAAAAGTAGTAAAATCAATGAAAGCATACATTAGGGGTATTCTAATTAACTGTGCCTTGCTAGATAATGGTTCCTTATTGTAAAATTAAGCAGGCAATGGTTTTCCCAGTTTTAACTTTCTTCTAAACATGCTGCTGTTAAAAATTCATTTTTTTATTGAAAAATGAGCATTATGTAATATTCATCGTTCCATCCTGTTCACATTAAAAAAAAAATCAGTCTAGGATTCACACTAATACACAAGACACTGTGCTTGCGGTTTCTATGGAAGGAATGGCTTTGACAGCGAAGTTACAAAAAATATTGTGAGGACAACCATATCTCCAATCAAGGAAGGCGTAAAGAGTGCCATATTTATCCAAATCAGAATTTTTTGTGTAATAAAAAAATCTACAAGTACAGGGATGCATGTTCTTCCTGTATGCCTGAGACTTTTATAACTTCTTTTAAATTTTTTTTCATATAAATATATATAAAAATTCGAGGCCATCATGGGATAATAAAACATCAGTTTGTCCGAATACCCTGTTTTCATTTTAAATACCACAAAAGTAATGAAAATAATGAATATGAGAAAATGTTCTTGTAAATTGAGGGATTGATTAAAAGAAAGCAATGAAATTTTCGAAGAAAACTAAAGCATTAAATATGTTTTTCATAACAGTTCTAACTATTTTACAAGTCTGAGGTGCATCCTTGTACCCTTTTCTGCTGTGGATTGCTCACAGTGGTGACTAAAGTAATTTCCCTGGTTGTTGTTCAAGTTAAAACTATTTTCTTTGTCTTACACACACTGTCCACCTGAACATAGGCTAACATGGACATAAAAATAGTGCAGGTGATGACACTGGGATAGCAACCTCTTCATCATTATCATCATCATTATCATTGTCAGTATTATCATCTCACATTAACAGAGAGAGAGAGAGAGACAAGGAAGAATTCAAATTATTAGCTTCAAGAACTGAACTAAAAATGTCTCTTTCCACAATTAACCTTCATATATTGGCATTAGAGATACCACCTTAAATTCTGAAAGAACTGGAAGGAATTTATTTTCCCAAAGGATCATATTACTTAAGTAATACATAGCTGCAGTTTGTACCAGTGAACATTATCACTTCGAAAACATTCAACACTTGGGAAGAGTTTTTATTGTATTTTTATCATTACTTGGCTGTGTGTATTTTTTTCTGAAGTTTTTACACCTGCTTAACTCCCAGTGAAGGAAGATTAAGGTTGGATGGCTAAGAACAAATGACAGATTCTAATGCAGCAATTTTTAAGAAAAATTAGTGAAGATGTACTTAAAACTCTGTTGCTTAGAAACCTAATATTTCAGCAATCCTGTCTCAGATCTTTACAAAGATCCTTTTATTATGTCTCTGATAAACAAAATGTGATTTATATTTTGGAAGAATTAGGGTAGTAAAGACTGGCTAGAGAAGAACAGGTATTAAGGCACGAAATAAAGCAAAATCGTTAGTTGCTGGTTCCAACCAGTATTTTTAAGTCTGTATGGCTAAGCATCTCTGTCTTGAATTTGTGATCTTTCTGCAATTTTGCATTTATGGGATTTATGCCTGTTCACAGTAATTAATGTAGTTTGCATTAGAACAAATTCAAATGAAGATTTATTGACAAATGGGATACAGCCTAGAAAATTTGGAAATTAGGCACTGCTGATACTTAGCTGTAATGAAATTTGACATGGGACCAGTAATAGCCAGCAGTAGGTAGGATCCTGTGATACATAATCTGAAGTGCATCACAAACCAAAAAAATATTAACTTCAATATTCTTGTAAAAGTTTCCATTATTTAGATTGTTTGTACTTTATTGGAGGCATCTTGTCAATACTACTTTTTCTTAGGCTTATCCAGGTATGTTCTTCCTTGTCTGGCTCCTGAAAGTCTCTGTGCAGAACCAGAGTTCTGCAGAGCTGTTTCCCCTGTATCCCTTCCCTTTTCCATCTTCCCAAAAGCTTTTAGGATTTTGACTTTTCACCAGAATTTACTTTATTCCCTTTTCATATCAAGTAAGTCTTATGCATGTAACATATAATTTAAAACCACCTATTTGGTATTGCTACAACATCAAAGAACTTGTAAAATGATTCTTTGTTCTCTGTTGTCATCTTAGATTTTTTGCTCTTTGTCCTTGTAGAATATTCTCTGATAAATAAAAGTGATAGTGCTTTTATTTACTGCCTTAATTTCCTGCAGTAAAGAAACACTACATGTTCCTTAATCATTCAGTGACAAAGGACATTGAGTATTGGAGCCAAAATTGTACACATTTCTAAGCAACTACAGCATTTTGCTTCATTTTTTAAAATCAGTTTCAGTTGCAGAGCTTTGATAACATTCTACTCTGATTGTTTTCCAAAGGGAGTAATAAGAGAAAAAAAAGTAACCATTGTTATAACAAAATTTCAAACTAATAAAATCCTCAAAGTAAATTTGATTCCATGAATGAGGAGTATGAAGGTCATAAGAAGTTACATCATCTGAGTTTAACCATCCCCTTAGTACACTGTGATCTAAAACAGGAAAAGGATATGAAAAACTGCAGAGGCGTCTTCTGAAAAGGTGTATGCACATTTCACATACTTCTTGCTTTGTATATTTCTTCTAAACATACGTCTTCTTTGTATATTTCTTCTGTTTTAACTCTTGTTAAAACAGCTTCCAATACAGATCTGTAAAAAATTCATGAGCAAATCTGATAAAATATCAGATTTGTGAGCCTTACTTGGTTAATGACAACTAAGATAACTAGTTTGTCAGCTGGCCTAACGACACAGTCCTTTTCTCTTGCATCTGGTTTATTTTCTTCAGAACTGACTCAGTACTTTCTCCCCTATTGCCTTCTACAAACATCCTCTGTATATACTTTTTGTGCCCTCTGAAGCCAAAAGGAGTAGTGATGAGAAGGAACACTGAAACTCCAATGTTTGGTCAACTAAATCTGTATGATGCTCTTTAACAGCAGCAGAATTATTTTCTAACTGCAAAAGCTGTTATAGTATCACTTATTTAAACCTGATTTCCTGTCCATTTGTGATTTGATTATTTGACCTAAAATTGTTATGATTTTTTGACAATAAAGCCAGTTCTTACTTGCTGAGTTGATGCAGTGGAAAACTAGTTGCATTGTTCAGCTGTTTGCAGATAAAGTTGCATATAGCCAACGAACATGCTGAGTTTTAACTGGCTTGTTGAAAATTCTTTTTAAATGAAGATGCACACTTTGTTTATCCACCTTTGTCATTTAGACATCCAGCCGTGAAGCTCTCCAGCTTTGCAGTGTTATTTACTAGGAGATTAAATACCATAACTTCTCAAATTTTGTCTACGTTACTGATCAAGATGCAGATTTTATAGCCAGAACTTCACACACAGATACTTTGTTAATTGGACTCCATGCTGAACTGAAAAAAGCAACACAGCATTTCAAGGCCTATCCCCCATCTCAATTTTTCTGTCATGTTAAATTTCTCACTTACTGCTCTTGATTTTTTTTTTATTTTACAAAATGTATTGTTTAAAGCAAAATGAAATTTTTAAATGAAAATTTGATTTTACAAACAAATAGATCGTTAATGTGTTTCCTAATGTTTATGTAGACCAAGTAACAAGTGTTCAACATCACTTAATTTGTTCTTTTTCTCTGACATATAGAAGAAAGTAATAATGAAAATTCTGTTGTGCTTAGTCATAAAAATTGTAAACGTTGGTCAAACTAAATTTTAAGGAGATGCTAACAAACTATGCAATTTGGAAAGAGTTAGTAACAGTGAAAACAGTGAAATGGTCTGTCCAACTATCAAACACACTTGAATAAAAGATTTTTTTTCTTGTAATCTCTCTTTGGAAAAGGTTTTGCTTTCATACTTAGAATTCTTCGTGCTCTGTTTTAATGTTGTGTCTTCAAATGTTAGATTTTTCTCAATGTTTTATGATAAAAATACTGTATATGTAATTTATTGAATATGCTTGTCTTACAAATATGTCCATTATTGCAGATTATAGGACAGATGTTCCAGGCATCACTCAGAAAACTTAGCGGTGAAATAAATAATTCCTCTACATGGAAGTATAGCGATTATTCTGTGAAACTGATTTGTTCATGGGTGACATTTTGACATCTGTCACTAATGATTAAATACAACTTACAAAATTATTATAATTTTTAATTAAAATGAATTAAGGAAGGGGTAGGAAAGAGAGGAGGTAGGGCTCTAAGCATCAGAGAAATCTATCTTTCTGTCTTATTTCACTGCTCTGAGTCATAAAACTACTTCAAGGACTAGTCAACTTTTACTGTCTATGTGGACAAAGACTGGCTATGATGGCAAGTATTGAAGGTTTGCTTCCTGAATCTAGATAAAAGTAGATTGCTTCTGTGGGCACATGCAAACGAAATGAGGATAAAATATAATTGATTGAGAAGTCTTTAGGAACTGAGGAAAGTATCTCTAGCAGAATCACTCTTCATCTCTGATGAACCTCTAAACGTGACCATTTCAGTTAAAGCTTTGAGAAAAGTTAAGCTTAGCTTAGGACGAGGAAAGCAATGAAATGTTCAAAATGCACCTTCCAGCCTGGTGAAGTTTTTGACCAATGATCAGAGCAAGTACTGAGTCTCCAAAACATTAGGAACTGTGCTCCTGAATGAGATCAGGATGTCTGCCATCCCTGTTCCCTTTGAAACAACCAACCTCAGCTCCTTTAAAGAGGAGGCAGAAGAAAACACAGAAGATAGTTAGGGATGAAAGACCTGTTTTGTTCTAAATGCCAATGGCAGGAAATAAATTTCCACAATTAAGTTAGAATTTGAGAATATTTTTAGCTTTTTTTCTTTTGTTGCGCTGTCAGTTTCATAAAAGCAGAAGAGTTCTTTTTAATAATCTTGTATGAAAAGTTCATTAGACGACAGCCTTTCACCGTGCTAACAATTAGTTGCACTTTTTTAAATGTTGTGATATTTTAGTCATTCAGTATTTTTCAGCTAGATCAAAGCATGGTGTGTTGAATTGTCTTACTTTATAGCTTTTGAGGCATTTGGTCTTGCCCACATATGCCATCTTTTCTCCCTTTTAATCTGCAGTCCTTATCCACCTATCACTTCAGGCACAAACAAGAAAATAGCCAACATTATTTGTTTCTATTATTATGTTGACCCTGCATTCACATACTGCCTTTCCGTATTCCTGGAAAGACATTAGCTAATGTACAAAGGGTCGTCACTTGGCTACCCTGCCTTCATTTGGATCTTGGTGTTGGAGATTTTTGTTCCTAAAAAAAATTTTAGTATGTAGCTTAAGAGCCTGCTTAAAGTTCTCTGGAAGCACTAAGAAGAGGGACAGGCAAAAAATAATTTCATATTTATTCCATACTCATTACACCTGCATTGAAATATGAGACTGCATTGCTTCCAGAGATACCTGTGTCTTGTTCAAAGTCTTCAGATGCTGAGAAAGGTAGTGCCTCTTCCCTGCTCTCCCTTGAAGCCAGCACAGATTTAAAACTTACCTGTGACTAATATTAGAGATCATATGTAAACAGAACTCATACAACATTCAGTCCAACGGTGGGGGAAGTAGTCCATATTGTGAAATGTCATGTTACACTTGGTGTGAAAACTAGAACATCCTTGAAGTATTCCTGACAATATTTTAAATTACAACCTGCTTTGTTACGATGGTACGAGAGGATTCAATGCAGTTGTATTAAGCTAACGGGACTGACTTAAGACCAGGCAGGATTTTTTACCTTCTATATATTTTCATCAAAGATGCTTTTACTCTTTTCTTAGCATTTTCTTAGCATTTTATTACCATTTCAGTAATAATCTTTCCAAGAAAAAATGTTCGTTCTTTGGAAGAAAAGCAATTGATCCTTCTCTGATAGAAACAGAGATAGCTGCTTTTTGCCCAGTTGCATGTCTCTCTGTTTAAGCATATGTTGAGGGGCATTTTTTTACTGTTGAGTAATGGTGGTACAAGGTACAGGAATGTCTGCTCTTGTGGAGCAACACAGAGTTCCTCTCTGACATATGTCTCTGAAATACTGAAATCTTGATTCAAAGCTTGGCATGATCCCACTATCTCTTCCAGCAGGTACTTCATAAAATAAAAAAACCACCCTGACAACATTTCAACACCTTTATTTCCCAAAAGCAATTCTTTTTGCTTTTTGATAGTTTCTACTGCGTCAAGCTCTCATTCTGTCCTTTTGTAATTAGTGTACCTCTCATGGGAGGGAATCTGACCGACAGAAAGAGTCACACAGACAAACATGCAAAACAATCCATTACTTGGCATGGAGGGAACTAGCAACAGTACCAAAAGTTTAATATTTTACTTTCTTTGTCTGTCACCTAAGATTGTGAAAGGTATTCTAGTACATTGGGTTTAAATTTCTCCACTGGTCTTTAGCTGAGGGATAGGAAGATACATGTGATGTGTGTATTTGTATATTTATGTATTTATATATGCACATATAGGTAGATAAATATATAAGCATATAAATACACGCATAGGTGTATATGTATATGCATGTGTTTACATATATGCCTGAGTTCATATATGGATGGGATGCAGTTTGGGTTCTGTTAAACCCAATTTACAGATGTAGCAGGAGATTATGTTAATACTCATCTGACTCTGTTTAGGGGCCAAACTGATAAAAAGCCCCAACCAGTGTGTTTGTGTGTATGTGTATATGTGTGTGTGTGTGTGTGTGTATGTGTATGTGTGTTTGTGTGTCTCTGTATGTCTGTCTGTATGTATGTGTGTCTATGTGTATGTCTGTGTATGTGTGTGTGTATGTGAATGTGTTTATGCATGAATGTGTGTGTGTCTGTGTGTGTGTGTGTCTTTGTGCCTGTGTATGTCTGTGTCTGTGTTTCTGTGTGTGTATGTATATGTAGTGTGTGTTTGTGCATGTGTGTGTATACACCTCATCCATAGGAACTGGTTACGATCCTGGCTATTGAACTGTTGTTGGCTGATGGTGGACTGAAAGTCATTGCTGTTGTTCAATCTGTAGTTTATTTGTTAATTATACACTATGTTTCACAGTGAAAATGAATAATTATTTAATATTTTATGCTTTAACAACGTAAAGACATAGGAGTTGCTTTCTTTAGAAAAAGTCCTTACTATCTTTCTCCAACAGTGATCCATACAGTGTGCTACTAAAAAGAAAAGAACTCTGAGTGAACAAATAATAAATACTACAGACATAAGTCTTGATTGCTCCTTTCCTATCAAGATGGCCTTTGTTATCTGGTTTATGAAAAGAGTATCCTAGATTACTCACTTATAAAGCATTGTTTTTATCAATTGCTTTTATCTTCTCTAAGGAAGACGTGGTTGTTTTTTTTCTTCCTTTGCATATGTCTTAAGCAGTTGACCTACAGTTTTATTAAAGTCAATTAAAAGTTTTTGTTTCTTATCTCCTATAAATTATGTTGGTGAAATAGGTTACCTGATTTCATTTTTCAATATGTACAGTTAGAGCAAATTCTGGATATGTAAATGATCTTATATTTAATTAGCATTCTGTCATCTTCATTACGCAATTTGCAATACTGTTCGTTGTTTGACCTATAGTATCTTCTGTCCTCAAGCTGTTTACCTAGAAGTCACCCAAACCCTCATTTTCTCTGAACATGATTCAGCTTGAAATATTTTTTTTAAATCTAGGTTAATAGTATATAATTTAAATGGAATTTCTGGCAGGACCACACTTATAAGGTTTTGAAGTATTAAAAGTCTACTAAAAATTGCTACTCTCTATCTGACTTTTTAGTCTTTATCTAAAACATAAACCACATGTTTTTGTTTGATGTTTTGTTTGATCTTTTTGTCATAAAAGGAGTAGGTGCCTTATCAATAGACTTTCTTTTAATCAGTACTGCCTTGATTATTCTCTGTATTAATCCAACTTTTATTCGCTATTGTCTAGAGTGGGAAAATATGAAAAAGAGTTCCCCACATCAAATCCCTCTGCATCATCTCAGAGGTTCATTTCAGTAACTCAAACATTACTAAACTCCACCCCCCCGCCACTGTTATGTTGGAAAGAGTCCTGATGACCTGAAACTTTTTAAAACCCTGTCATTTTCACTCTGTTTAAATGTATCAGTTTTAATAGCAAAACAAGTAGAGGAATTCCAATATGAACTCATTTTACAGTAATGACCAAGTATTATCAATATTTTACTATATTTCATGTTTAAACTTTTCCTGTGGTGTCATTAATCCTACTGCTGAAGGGATTTTAATTAAAGTACAGTAGAATTTTCAGTGTTGAGTAAATCTCTGGTTTCATATCAGGAGATCTTACTGGTTCAAAAATCTACTTTGTAATTAATTTTATTTATGTTGTGCAACTCTGTTTTCCTAGATATTAAAAAGCATATTGGCAAAGAATATAACATTATTGCTTGAATAAAATGACAGCATTTTATGTAACAAGATTTTGCACCTTGAGAGTCATCTGACTTCCCCATTCAGTGACTTTATATTTCCATTCAGGGATTATTATACCTAAGAGATCTAGAGTTTAGACAAGAGAATAGTAATAGCGAAGTTCTAACTATAATGCTGATTTTCAACTGTTTGTTACTATTTCCTCACCCATAAAACACACTTGTAATTACTTTTCTGTTCCCTAGGACCACTTGTAGGAGTAAACTTCACTACTGGTGATGAAATTTAAACATGAGGAAAAAAAGCTGGATAAGTTGTTAAACTTGCTGCCACAAGACCATATTGTTAAAGCCCATTACTGGGATGATGGGAGTCTGGGATAAGCTTAGCCATGAAAAATTTGTTGCGTTTCATCAACTAGGCTTAAAAGAAGACCCAGAGATTTTTTTTATTTTTTTATTTTTTTAAATTTCTTTCTTTAGGAAAACTATGAATATTTTAGGAAAAAATATGAAGTAGTTATCTCTAACATTTGTATTGACAGGTTGCCAAGACATGTTTGGAGAATCATAATGATTCAACATCTCGTTTGAAGGCAGCAGAAACAGAGCCAAGCTTTCAGGTATTCTCTTTCAGAGTAATTGTTGGGGTTTTACTAAAAGGTCTTATGAAACATGCAATTACTTTAAGTATACTTGCAAATTATTCACCAAGTTCTGTCTCAAAAGAGAAGACTACTTAGTTCAGACTTTGACTGCATCTGATTGCAATGCATCTGTTCAAAATGCTTTCTGGCTTGTAACAATTTGCAAAGTATTGAATATTTGAAGAACTAGTAGTCAAATGACTTAGTAGTCAAATGACTTAATTTGATAGTGTGATGTCTACAGCCCTGAAAGCAGGAGCAGGAAGAGATTTCCAAAAAAATTATATACATATATATAATTGTTATAATATATGTATCATATGCAATTATATGAAGCTGTATGCAGCATCAGACTTGTAGGGTTTTGCAATGTAGAGGCTGTTAAATATGCTTCCTTTAATAGAGATCAGAACCCTTTTCTAGGCAAATACCGTATTCTGCTGCAGAAGTTCATGACTGGTAGATCAGTTTAATAGAAATACAGCTCTGTGTGCACTGTTGCCATAGATTTTTAACATACTTTTTATTATTTTTGCTTATGTATATATGTATTCTATACACAGTGTTTACACTGATGCTGTTTTCACCTCTACAGAAGTTGCACAGCCCTCCATGGACTAAACCTGAAGATAAAAATTCACCTGAAAAAAATAAGAAAAAATACGATGAATCAGTTAGTTCACAAGGAAAAAAACTCTGATGCTACTAATCTACATTGTAAAATGTCAATCACTTGCTTCCATCCTCATATTTTGTTAGCGCAGAGGCATGAAATGTCTCCGGTTTCTAAAGCATGCATTTTTCACTATTTTATGAATGTCTGTAAATTAGTCTAGAATAGACCAATTAGTACCTTTCAGCAATAATCCAAAATGGATGTTTGAAGAAATGCTTTGTAATGCAGTCCAGTTTTTGAACTCTTGCTCTACCTTATCAGTAATTGTATACTATAAATTACCTTATTTGTAAACAACAGTCATTCTTGAGTATTTTCTCGGTCTGTTCTATTTCACGTAACATTATGGCAGATTAGGTTTTTAAATAAAGGGGCAGTCAGTATGGGGGGGGGGAATATCTGTGTAACCGTATTTGAAGTACAATTCTTAAGTGCGGCTGTAAAAAGGGAACTGTGAGTGGGGGTCTATGTATACTTGCCTTTCAGTAATTCCATTTCAAATCTACTTACTTACACAATAAAAGATGTTTATTTTGTTCTTTTTTTCTCACTGCTATCTTAACTAGTCCTTCTTTGAACACTGAAGAGCTGACAGAATTGGAGTTTAAGGGATGGCAATAGAGAGGGTCATTACTTTGGGGATTCAAGCAAAAATTTTTGCAGGTGGTACTGAGTTACATTTTCATAGCTTGGATGGCAGCCATGGGAAGCCAGTTTCATGCCTTATATTTGTGTTGATCTGTTGGAGTCTGGCTGGCCGAAAAGGGCCATGCAGGCATAGCACAGCTGGTACAGGAGGGTCTGAAGCAAGCAAGGCGTACGTGCAAACCGACAAGGACACACTGTCCTTGAGGTGGGAGTTGTACGATAACGGGATGCTTGCTACTGCTAAAGAATGCAGAAGTCGGGAGTGAGAGGAGAAAGTTGGCACGAGAAATGGGAAACAACAGGTGGGGCTGACAGTTAAGGCAGAAACCAATCCTATGCTTAGATTACAGAATATGCATGAGCTTGTTAAGCACGCTATAAAAGATATTGCCGGGTGATCAATAAACGGAGCTTGCTGGTAACTCATACTGAGTGGTCCGAGTTATCCCTTCCGCGACATTGATCTCAACAGGATAAAATATACTTTAAAGGGTAAAGCCCTATTTTGTCCGCTACAGTTGGCCTTTGATCACTCCAGCAGAGAGGAGCGTATTGAGTGGAGTAAGCTCTGTCACTTGTGGATTCTTTCAGTTTCTCCTTGGTCACATACTCTATGACAAGAAAGCAGAAAGAAAGGGAGGGAAAGGAAGAGATAATGGTTTTGCTTGTTTGTGTCATTATTGGTTTAATTTAGGAATTCATATGCCATATCTTGTTGAGATGCAAATCTTTCAAGAACAGTAGGAATAGTAAATTGCCTGATGCAATGCTATGTTTTCCTCTTGCAAGAAGTGTTTTAAGCAGTTGTAAGTTGTAAACTTCCACCTTTGTCTTAATGCACCCAGCTGCACAATTTTTACTAGATTTAAAGTAGTTTACTTATATTAATTTACTTTTTCTTGCTTTGCATCAGATTAAAAGCAAATAGACAAATCTTTTATTTCACTCAATGGTGCTCCGTCTTCAGTTTTAGCATTTAAGGTTTTACCTCTCCTTCAACAGTCTCCTTCAATTCCTGCCTTTTCCTTGCCAGTGTGAATAATCTTTCACCCTGACACTTTGTTTATAGTCCTGTACTCAAAGCTAGATATTTGCAGAATTGTAGGTTTCTCTGCCTTGAGAAAATACAATTTTAAAAAGAAAATAACCCCATGAGCTGACCAAATGATGGCAAGTACTGCTTAGCCAAGTCACACTGCTATTAAGGAAAAGACTATCCATGTTAAGGGTCAAAAGAAGTGAAATCATGGCCACCAAATTATTCAGAAAAGAGATGTGGTTTTTGTATCTGATCCTAAACTTGTTGAAGACAGTCTGCTGTACTTCAGAATTTTCAGTGAGCAAGAGACTTGTGATTTTGTTGTATCTACAGTGGGCATTAATTTCTAGTGATGCCAAAACTGAAACTGTTTCAGTCATCTGTCAAGACAGGATCTCCACCCCACAGTGGTTGAAGCCCTCCAGCAGGACAAAAGACTGTGAGCACAATGCCTCCTCTAGCTTTAAAAAGAAGCCTTTGTCAATAGGGTCCCCTTGATCAGGCAGCCTGTTGTAGATACCAACCACAAAGTTCCTTTTCTGCCTTGGTCACTGATTCTTACCCACAGGCTTTTGACTTGCTCATGGCTGTTCTTCAAAGACAGCTCCTCACACTGAATTCACTTCTTGATGTAGAGGGCAATCCCTCCATCTCTCCTTCCTCCGCTGTATCTTCTGAACAGGCTATAACCATCCATAGTGACACTCCAGTCACGGGATTCATCCCACCGAGTTTCAGTAATGCAACAAGGTCATAACTTTCTAGTAGCACAGTGGCTTCCATCTTCTCCTGTTCGTTGCCCATGCTGGATGCATTGGTGTAAAGGCACCTCAGCTTCCCTGTCTGCCATGTCACCTTCCTAGAGGAACACCCCTTTTTTTCCTTTGACATAATTTTCTGGTGTTTCCCTGTTGGCTTTTATTACCTTAGGAGTCCCCATCTTGTCCTCATAAGACTGCAAGTGCATCCCAATGTGGCTCACTTCAAAGTCATTGGTGTGGGCTATCAGTTTTACCCCCAGTAGTTGCTTGCGTCCCCATGTCCCATCTCTAGCAAGCCTGGTTTTATCACCTTTCCCCTTCAAACCTAGTTTAAAGCCCTCTCAATGAACCCTGCCAACTCAAGGGCTAGAATCCTTTTTCACCTTTTCAACAGGTAAACCCCATCTGTCTCCATCAAGGCTGATGCTATATAAATCACTCCATGATCAAAAAAACCAAATTCCACCAATGGCACCAGTCTCCAAGCCACACATTGATCATGTGGCTTCTCCTGTTCCTTTCAGCATTCTTCCTTGCTACTTAAGGACTTGAGGAAAACACCACCTGTGCTCCTGTTCCTTCAACCAGTCGCCCCAGGGCTTTGAAGTTCTTTTTGATTGTGCTCTCATCAACCTTGTCACTGCCAAGCTGGACAACAAGCAGTGGACAATAATCAGAGGGCAGAATCATTCCAGGGAGTCTCCTGGTAGTACCCCTTACCCACACCCAACAGAGGCAGCAGACTTCCCTGTCTGTCCCTGGGATAGCATATGGGGCCCCCAGTTCCCCTCAGAAGGGAGCAGCCTGATGTAACTACCCTTCTTTCTTTCTTAACACTTGAAGCTGTGATCCGTCTGGCTGACTGGCCTGTACCAGATAAAGCCCCAGACAGACCTTCTTCTCCAGTATCATCTGCCTGACCCTTGTGTTCCAGAGCCTCATAACTGCTACATAAGGGCACTTGGGAAGGCAAGAGAGGCTGAGATGGGATTCTCCTACCTCCCTGAGCAGGGACCATTTTCTATTCTCCCTCATGTCTTAGGTCCCCTCCTTCTGCCTGATGGTGAGAGGATTGGGGGTCCCACAACTCTTGCTGAGCTTCCATCCACTGCATTTCTCTCAGGAGAAGAGTGTGACTCCACCAGTCTATTTCACTTTCTTACTCCCTGCTACTCCTCATCCTGATTAAATTGTAATTTTTTTTCTCAAAGACTCCTTAAACACACATACACATACAGAAAAAAAGAATTCTTAAAATACATAAAATAGAAGACACACAGATAAGATAGTTTTTTCTAGATATTATTAACTGCTTTGAGATTTTTCCAGAAACTCATCCATTTCTGGAATATCCCTTTAAGAAATTAAATTTTAAGTTTTCTTCCAATGTAATAAAAATTCTCTTGAGCCAATTAAAAGAAAAGGAGTTTATTTACTAATTTAGTAAATGAGAAAATTAGAGGCCAAAATATGGTGATCTGCCAAACTACAAGGCAAAGGAGCAGCTCTGGGTTCTTAGCCAAGGTTGGATGTGGCCAGAGGCATGCCCAAGAGGGGAGGGAGATACATTTTTTACCCTGGGGATAAGTCCAACCCCTTCCCCAGACTCCACCCCCTCACAATGTTCTGGCTGTCTCATTTATAGCCAGGGGTCCTCTGGTTGGCAGGTGACAGTCCAATGGAATCTTGTGATTTCGCCCCTTATGTTAATTATGACAAGCACCCACACCCCGCCCTTTCATCAAATCCTAGAAACTTCTATGCTTAAACCCATCAATCAAAACATGCAGTGCCTTCCCTCCTTTTACATTACAACAACAGACAAACAATCCAATTAACTTCATAGATTAATTACCAAAACTTTCTAGCATTCACATACGAAAGCCAATTCACTATTCCTGTTTATAACAACTCCCTCCTTTTCTTC
>VZRR01013148.1:823127-913035 GCA_013398015.1 Oreocharis arfaki | reverse complement strand
CCCTGATGGATCCTACACGGCTGGCGGGGGCCAGCCCGACAGAGGGGCGGGTGGCGGTCACTGGAAACGCGCCGAGCAGAAGCGAAGGGGGGCGGAAAGGCAGGACCCCCCCGACAAGTGGGGAGCGCCTTTTCCGCTCCCTCGCCGCGCGGGCTGGAGCTGCTGCTCGTGGAGACAGTGAGGGCTTGCGCTGACACGTGCTGAGTTAATCTTGGTTAATTCAGCCCTTTGTTTTGCGGGGAGGATGCGCCCGCGGCTGGGAGGTTTGAAGGGTCCATATGCTCTGGTCCCGCTCCTGGCTCTGTCACAGTCTCCCTCTCTTGTTTAAGGGCACACTTCAGCCGTCTGAGGATTCGGTTTTCCAACTTTCAAGATGCAGCAATACTTTAATGATGTTCATCTCACAGAAATGACAGCAAGCTGTTCGTATATGTGGGGTGAGTGTCCATGAGTGTGTGTGCATAAAAGCACTTGCATATGTGCATCAACACTTGTATGCAAACATATACGTGGATGTAGCAACAGTGACAACACACTGTGCTTGTTATGAAAAATTCCTGGTACCCAAGTGTGACATTAAAATCCATCTCTCAGAAGAGGTCCTATGCTGTCTTGCTGTCTGTGAATCACTTTGGGAGAGATTCACTCACAAAGAGACCTCCCGCCAAATTCAGAACCCACTACCCTTCAGTCAGCCTCCAAACAAATTTAATTCTCCAGGATTTTATGAGGCTAGACTTGGGTTTGTTTTTGTCATTGGCTTCAAATTAAACAGTTTTCTACTTAATCAACTCCATTTCCAGGAGTCTCAGAAAAATTCCCCTGGGACAGATTAGCCACGTAAACCTGTTGATTGCAACTTTTGACCTTTTATTGGTATTTTCCTTCCTTTACACATTTTCTATTCCTTCTCTCTGAGTTTGTTTTTGTTGACATATCCCAGTGTGATGGAATACACGGGTACATTGGTGCATTTGCAAGTGAAGCCCCATGTTTACATCTGATTGAATTATTTATTCTTTATTCACTGAGGTTTTAGCTGATGGAAAATTGATGCAATACTGTCCTTTTGACTTTCCAGCAGTACTCAAATTTCACTGCAAGTGACAAGAGACTAAGTAACAGAACATATTGTTTAATTAGGGAAATTAATCTGATATACAGATCCAGTAAGTTTTTACATTTATGTAGTAGTCCAAGTGCTTCACGAAAACCTGTTTCTTAGGTATACTTCTGAAAGTCAGTGCTTGAAGAGTAGATAGAAATCAGACACTCTTACAGAGGCACGTGTGAAGAATAGTTCTGGTACCGAAGGATGTGCATGTGATGAACTGATCAGTTTCTGTTCATATTACAATGAAGTGAAAGATACGACACCATACTTGGGCTACTATGAGAACTTTTTGTCTTGAAAGGGTAGCTGAGAGTTGCTACAGCCACCAAAGTTTTCATCAAGTTGATTTGCACCATTGGTCTTCAGAAGATTAAAGAAATGATGCTCTAATTGCATCCACTGTAGTCTGAGTCACACCACTAGCATACCTAGTCTTCTCATCTACATTGCACTGGGCTATAGACTGTGTTGGTCTTTGCACAAACCAGAATGAAAGAATGGGAAAGTATAGGCAAGAAGAGACTGGTTCCTCAAGGTGCTCCTAGCTAAAGTGGATCGTTGCAGTTATGATGTTCTGCTGTTACCCCTGAGTTTTCAGATCATAAAAAGTACTTTAGTCTGGGTTAGTTTGTTGAAAAGCTAACGGTCAGTTCCTTTGTTTCACCCATATTTACATAATCTCAGATTCATATTTATAAATGCCACACATTTTGGGACTCAGAAGCAAAGGAAAAGATGTATTGGAAACACTTTTAACAAAGGAAGAGCAATTCATGTCAACGGCCAGTTTTTGTATGCACCTCCTATACTTCCAGCGTGCAATCAGGTATGACTAGTGGTGAAAACACAGTAGTTAAGTTCAGTCTTAATGATCTCATCAGAATTACAAATGCAAAAAATAACAGGGCAATTTTAAATTAATCCTTGATACAAGTACAATTTGTGAAAGCGTGTGTTTTCTTAAGTCACACAGGCCTTGCAGTCATGTTCCACAGAAGCTCTTATTGGTTTAACACAAAGATGTATGTGTCCAGGGCTGCAGAGTGAAGTCATTGATGCAAGATGAAAATGTTTTTATCACGCAGGGAGTTTGCAGTAGTAGAGGAATAAATAGGTGAACAGCTAAGCTTTGACTATTGGATGTGAGACTGAGACACTAGCACAGTTCTGATGTGAAACAAAATCCAGGAAAATTTGGATGGTGAGGGGAAATTTCAGTCCATGGATAATTAGTGTGCAAAAGGCTTTGAAAAGTATCAGTGATCTGTATATAGTGAATAATTCTTCTCATATATTTTGCTTTGTATATAACACAGGTCACTCTTTACATTCATTGACATTCAATCTATTTGTGCAGAGAGGAGACACCAAAGCACTACAAGATGCTGTGAGAAGTTAGCATCAGCATCTGTAGTAAATGAAATCTAATGGTATGAGGGAAAGAGTGAGGGCAGCCAAAGTATTCAAGTCTGTTCCTGATGTGATTTAACAAAACCTTATAATAATTTCTGGAATAAACTGAAACTTAAAAGCTTGGACTCAGAATGTAAAATCCTCAAGAAGGTATTTTATCCATGAGGCTGTGCTTGCAAAAGAAAGTCATCTTGCAGATGGTGAAGGTCATGTGTGTATGTGTAAGCAGTAAGCATTCTGTTCACTACATGTTCACTAAGCTTTTCTGAAAGCAGCATTTCCAGGGGAAATCTCTGTTGTAATGAAATTGCCTTCTCCAAGCCTGCCTGCCAGCTCTTTACAAATCCTTTCCATGTTGGTGTGCTTAAGCCCTCTTCTTTTGATGGTCTTTTCCCTGTTGTATTCATGCATATCATTTTTGCTTTGGTTCATACTGATCTGTAGCAGATGGGGAAGTGGAGAGCAGAAGGAGTTTTTCCCACTTGAAGTGTCCCTGAAGGTCAAAATATCTGCCCTGGGCTTCATTAGTTGAACAGAAAATGCAGGTTTCATGTGGCTTCTAATGACAGTGTACTTAAGAAGGTGGTGCTGGACTGTGACTCTATTCCATTACAAAACAGCAGGTAACAAAAAACCATTAGATACTGTGAATAAACTGTTTTTGTCATGTGACAGGAGAGGGCTGACTGGTCCTGAAAAGGAAAGCTTAAGAGCAGCACTTCAGCTGTTTTTACAATCACATTACTGTATCTCTTTAATTGTCTTATTAAAATCCACAGACTTCATGAGTTCCAGTAATTCTTTGCTGTCTCCCCACAAGTTCATATGGTCATTTAACACCACCCTGATTACTAAACAAAAGGGAAATCTTTACCCCCAGTTAAAAACCCTTCTGCAAACAAGCAGTCTGAGGATTGCTGTCCTTTAGCCAAATAGCTTTTTGCTTGAATTACTTAATGAAACATGGCCAAGCATCTTTCCAAATATGGAGAAGAAAAGCATTGTATTTCCCCCCCTTCGTGTCCCCCCAAGTACAGCTGGACAGAACACATCCTTGTACTCAACCCACACAGTATTTGTGCCTCAGAGACTATGCTGCAATATCACATACCCTACAATTTTTGAAGGAATGCAGGTCATTTTTGTTTTTTCAGTAAGGATGTTCTGTTTGCAACTTTGTGCCACAGTGGAAACCCAGCTGCAACTAAAATGTTAGGTCTTCTGCAGGAATTTTACAGCATTCTAAATTTTATCTAATCTAGAGATAAAACGTCAGCTTAAGAATAGAAATCAGAACCTGATGTTTCTTAAGCTTGTTCTAAGACTCTCTTTGTGCTCAAGCACACAGTGTCCGTCTGGGGAAGCCTAACACAGTATGTAGCTAGTAGAGCTAGTCTTCTTTCTTCCCCTTCAGCCTTTGTACTTTGCCAGGGTACAGGATTACTCTCTGCTGTTCTTGCAGACATTACATCTGTTCTCCTTGCAGATGTCAGGCAGGATTTCAGCAGGGGGTGTTTAAGGAACTGTATGAGGAGGAAAGCTTTCAGGAATAACATTTACAGAGTAGGGGTAGAAATACTTTCAGCTGCAGAAAATGACCTCTGAAATCAGCCTAGGGAGACATTAATACAGTATTAGAGAAGTGCCAGCCCCCCGGTAGGTTATACCCAGTCTTCATGGTTTAAATGAAAGCAGCAGAACTGTTCTAGAAAAGGGGGAGAAATAAAGGGCTTTGAGAAGTTACTTCATCCCTTTTCTGCCTGTGCCCTTTGGGAGAAAGAACATGTCCAGCTCCTCATCCTGGAATGTGTGGTTTCTCCTCTTGGCTGAGAATCTTCGCTTCCAGGTGCTGCGGTGCCTTACCTGCTTGCAGCTTCATTCATTGCCCCCAGACTATAACAAAGATCCAACAAGACTGCAGTCTTGTTGCAAAGCAGGCTCTGCTCTTGGAAACTCCCTGTGCTAGAACGTGTTGCTGGAACACACAGTCTCAGCAGTTTCTGACAGTTAAAATTTCAATTTTTTTTTAATGGCAATAGTGAAAGGGGACAGGGGGAGAGCATTATACAGGATGCATTATGCATTCGGTACTGAGGAACCAAAGCTAGGCTATCAAGATCGTAGTCATAAAATCTGAGTGGATTTTTCTGGCCATTTTAGGCCTCAGCCCTTGGATTAAACAGAACATATAGAGGAAACTAAGAATTTTCTATAAATATAAGAGTATTTTTAAGAAGGAGGGATAAAAGGAGATTAAGCTCTTAAATTATCACTTGCTTTATCATTAAAAGTTGGGACAGATACTTTGCAATCCTTTCAAATAGCAGTAATTCACTGGCTGTAATTATTTTAAGATAAATTTTCCAGGGCTAGAAACTTGAAGTTCAGACTTCCCACATAAACATTGTTTAAACGCACATAAATTGAAGGCAGTCAGTTTTGATTTATACACACAAATCTCATTGACACCTCTGGGAGTTCTGACACAGACTGAAGAGAATACATGGCAGTTAAATGAGAGCAAAATGTCTGTCCACGTGACTTTGGAAAAAAATTACTATGTAGGAGGAGAAGTGTCAGTCTGCCAAGAGTTTCTCCTTTCAGGCAGAGGTCTGTGTGTTTTAGTCTTTAGCAGAGCAAACAAGCATTTGAATGAGCCAAATTATGGGTTATTAGTTCAAGTTATAAAAAAAGAAAAACAAGATTCATATTGCTTCTCAGTATTCAGACAATGATGAAGTTCGATCATAAGAATTTTGTCTTCACTGGTGGACAAGCCCAACGCACAATAAGAATATCATTCGGCTAGCTTCCAAGATTAAAAAAAAAGGTAGGCAAAATCAAAACATCTGCTGGTCTCTGTCTGCAAGCAGATGTTCACTACACTTCTAAGTAAAGCTCTTCAGTATTCATGAAGCATACTTCATCCATAAGCACACAGTCAGTCTGTCTTTGGCCTACAACATTCATGCTAAAATGAGCATATTTTGCCATATTTTGCACCCTGAAGTATGTGTTGTGTGATTTTTGAAAGATCTAGGCAAATACTGAATGTGAGAAAAACATGGGAGTCATCTTTGATCATAAAAGACAGGTTTTCATGGTGACTTGAAATTCTGAAAGCTCTAGTGGGACAGGACGAAAGATACAGACAAGGTCTGTAGGGTGGAGCCTGTTTATGGCATTTTTTTGCTCCTGAATGGGCTGATACAATTAAAAAAGATAGGTTTGGTAGACAGGCTATTCCAGGTTGCTTTTTCAAAACTTGCTGTATATTTTAGCCTTGAAATACAAAAGCATGGTCAGTCTTTCACTCTGTTAACTTACAGCACACAGGCACTGCTCATTGTGCATACGTTCTTCAGAAGATGTTCTGCACTAACACAGCAGAGTGGTGCTCTGGGAGAGTGAGGGTAAATCTCTAAACTCTCTTCATTATATCAAACAGGCTCCAAAGAATCTAAGAAATGGCCTTCACAAACATGACTGGAAATTGCTTTTCTGAATGAGTAGTGCAGTCCTGTAATTTCCAGAGGTACTGAAGTTTTAAGGAATAAGGAAAACAAGGTTTGGAGCTTGCAGAGCAGTTCTTCCCAATTGCAACTGAAACTCACAAGCAGGAGAAGTGTGACCTTTCTCTGTGGTTAAGAAAGGACTGCAGTTTCCAGGGATACAGCTACCTTATTAAAATTCACGCAACTTCTAGTATGGCCTATGAATATGGAGTATTTTGGATGTGCATTTAAGATACTATGATGAAAATACTGGTCTCAGACGAGAAATTATCTTCTGCTCGGTGGAGATAACTGAAAAGAGATGTGACGGTGTCCTGATTGTAGAGTTGTGTGAGTGCCTTTGCCTGGGTAAGCCAGGTGGACTTGACCTACCCATGCCATCGTGGTATTGTTCCCATTGATGAACACCTCTTTGTGGGTAAAACACCTTCTCTTTTTGTATACTTTCACTATCAATATTGCTGTTGTTATGGTGCATATCTTATTTCACTGCTTTGTGCTGTCAATAAATTGTTACCTCAACCCATAATCTCTGCTTTTGTCCCTTTACCAGAAAGGGGTGGGGGGAAGGGGAGTGGCTTACTTGGAGTTTAATTTCCAGGTAGTGTTGAAAACCAACACAAACTGGCAAAAGAATAGGATAGATAGTACATTATGAGGAAAAACAGGGACGATGAAGAGAGAGAGACTTCACTATCATTTCTAATAAAAAAATTACATGGTATTACGTGAAAATGTCAGGGACATCTCTCAAAAGCAGATGCTTCACACATCAGTGCGTAGTCAAGTGGTTGAACTCCAAGCCATATAGTGAATGTTGTGGACACTAAACATTTGTGTGCAGAGAAACTGTGGAATAAAAATCCTTCCAGTGCCAGTGTTCTCCAACAAAGTACAAATATATCTCTTCCATCTCTGGAAACATGAAGTGGTGTATCCCAGATTTTAAAAGAGTATTAACTATACTTGCCTATCTTTATACTGTTTCCTAGAATGCGTTAGTTAAAAAGAAGACTGGAACATAGACAGATCCTTAGCCTAGTCTGACATGGCTCATTTTATAGTCATACAACCTCACTCTTCCTCTGTATGAGAGTTTTCATGCACATTACCCAAAATATTATTTTGAAATTAAGCCAACCCAGGACTGAAGACGTGAGAAATAGAAATGCTTTCAGAATTACTGTGATACACATCTAGAACAAAGAGCCCTTCAAAACACAGTGCCACGAGAAAGAAAATATACAAGGTTGGAGAAAGAACATGCACTTTTTCCCTTACAGAATGAAGTGTGAGTTCTTTAGCTAACTTCAGGGACAGCAGTAATAGTTAACATTAAGCTCAGGATGGGAGCAGACAAAAACTGAAATGAGAGCTAAACCCGCAGAAAGGTCCAGTTACCTCTTTCACACATTTATGAGGACAGCGTTGGGGCATCCCAGCCAACAGTCATGTCACAGTACTGGGACAGCTGGAAGGGTGTCAGCCTCCATCCCGTACTCTTCCAGACATCTGCTGCATCTTTTCTGTCCTAACAGCAGGTACACTCAGCACCCTAAGGGCTTACAAACCCTTGCTTGAAGTTGCTCATGCAACCATGCCATGTCCCTTTCGTTAGCCTATCAGAAGTTAAAGCAAACAAAAAGGAGGACGTGCTGTGTTTTGCATTTGGCTCCCTCGCCCACTTAAAATCACACTAAAGGTCTGTGTGTTTGCAGCAGTTAAACTAAAATAGTGTTTGGAGTAAGCTTAAGGCATCTTTAAGCAGTCTGACCTATTTGGTTCACGTGGGGGTTTTTTCTGGTTGAAGGGACAGTCAGGTTGTATCCTCCTACCGTTAACAGTCCAAAGTGTCTCCTTTCCTTCCTGGTTAACAAAGGCTAGATAATACTAAGATTTCAGCAAAACAAAAATAAACACCAGGAATTCAAGCTGAGACTCAGTGTTCTGGGACTAATTCTTCCTTGCGTATTCAAGCATAGTTCATGTTTATTACTGGTGGAAATTTTGGCATAATGAGGTCTAAAAAAGACACCAAAATTTGTATGGACTTTGGAAATCAGTGAAACCAATGGAGATGATGCAGCTGACACCATTTCAGAACCCCATTTTTGAGTCTGAAGCTAATAATCTAAATGTTATACCTGTATTCTGTTGTATGGAGGAAAATATTATCTGTCTTCACATCTAGGTGTCCATGTAAGTGATGGCCCTAAGTCTGTCTGTCTGGTGCAAGAAGACACATCGGTATAACAAGCTCTATGCTTAGTGTACCACCCTCTCTGTACAGTAATCATGTCTGGAACCGTATCTTGCTATTTACCTTTTCCATGGTCTTTTATTTTGTCTACTTGTCATAAAGATTTTCTGTGCCTGTGTCAGCAGGTCAGTATTGTATGACCAAAATGGAGTTAGATGAACCTAGTTCAGTCAGCATATGCTCTCACTTCCGTTGTTTTTGATGTTTGCCATTAGATGAACTTTCTCAGTATGTAAAGCATGATCCTCAAATGAAATAAAGTCATGATTATTACCAGAAAGACAATCAATAAAGTTAATTGCTACCTCTTTGAAAAGTATATGGTAGAAGAAGAATTGTGTAGTCTTTCGTCAATGGATAAAGGGTAATAAAAACTCACATATTACTTCGAAAAAATTGCTGTATGTGTCAGTATTGTCACTATTCATAAAAAAATCTCCAGGAAAAAGATGTAGAATAAATTCTTGGGATAAATTTACTGTATGTTGTACAAAGCCTATTTTTGTCATAATCAGGAATAAATGATTTTCTCCCCCACTGAAATTACCTGAGGTGTGCAAAAACTAAGTCATGATGAAAAGTCACGTCTAGTCAACTCAGTGGTATTACTCTTTCATTTTATCAAGCTATTTTACTTATGTGTACCTTTGTACTCTCTTTTTGTTCCTGGCACAGTTAACTGAAACTATGTGTTAAAGCAATTATAGTTTCATTTGGTCTTTCTGTGCTATGTTCACTGAATTCTTTGTGATTCAATTTGCAGATTTACTTTGCATTAGACAGCAAGTTTTGCGATAGATTTGGTCTAAGGATCTCCATTCCGTTGCTGTGATGTAGTCTTTGTCATTGGTGAAGAAAAAGTCCTTCCCTGTAGCAAGTACTGTGGGCAAGGAAAAAGATGCTTTGGCTGAGGGTAATTAGGCAGAGAGGACTTCCTTCTGCTTCAGCAATGTCTCATTCTCAGACATGCCAGGTTACAGAGCTGTTATCAGGGCCACGAACTAAATAGCACTGCACGACCAAGCTCAGCTTAAATTAGAATTTACTTCTTTTTGCAGCTTTGTAGTCTTCATCATCAGGGATGTTACAATCCCATTTTCTAGATGAGTTATGATAGCCTGGTGGATCCTGGTATAACTGCCATGGCTCATGGGCCTCTAAGAAAATCAATCAAATTAGAATTGGCTTAGATCAAGTCTCCTGAGATTATATGAGTTGAAGCTTTAAGCACAGGTGTTTACCAGAAATGTGGGATGGAATCACTTAGTTCAGTGTGCAGAATTTATCTTACGGGATATAAAAAATACCTACTCACATGTGGGAAGAGAAATTCCAGGGCTTGTTATTAGCTATTAGGTAGGAACTGAAGATCCTGGATCATGCATTGTACATGGAAGTACTTTGGTTCTGTTTCGCTGTTTTCTTCCTATCAGTGGTTTCAGTTCTCCTTCCAAGCTTTGTGTTCGCATTTTCCCTCCGCATCATTTGAGTGTACACACAAAACATACACTCTTGATGTAACTCCTTCTTTCAAACATAGTGGGGGAGTACCACTGCAGTATGTATCAGTATATATCAGTATTCAGTAAACAGCTTGTATTCTGATCTTTCAAATAGTTCCTTTAGGTCTCCAAATACAGAGGCAACCTGTGCAGGTTTCTATGCTGATTTTAAATTCTAATTTTAAATTCGAGTAGACCCAGACTGTGATTAAATATACACACCAAGAAAAGGGGGACAATTTCTGTTCATATCTTTAGGATACCATTATTTACACAATGAACTGACAAAATCCTTTGTTAGATACAATCACTAAATGGCCTTTCATGACATCAGCAGAAGTGTCATAAGAGAACATAACTGTTTTGAAAGCTGTCTTTGTGAATGAAAGCAATGGCTTATTTCACCTCAATTTAAGTAGTCTTTTACACTCAAAGTTTCTTGCTTATAAACTCTAACTTTTCCTGTTTATTTACAATTGATTACACACACTTGCAAAATCAATGCCCAAGGAACACCTTTTTTTTCTTCAGAAGTACAAGAATTGCTTCACTTTTTTGCTGCTGTGTTGTTTTTCTTGTGCATGTGCAAGTGTCAGCTCATGGGTTACACTTGTTAGATAGAGCTTGTTAAGGTGTTTACAGGTTGTATTGTCTCACGTGATCTAAAAAGAAAAGAGTAAGATATTTAGAAGCAATTTTATTACTTAATAACAGTAATGGGGACATACAGTCTTTGTTGTTAGTACCTCCAAGAATGGACAAGCTCCCAGCAGTGACTGTCCCTGCCCTTCCAAATAAACACCATATGTTAACTCTTCAAAAACAGAGTAGGTACCCCTAAGAGCTAGCCGTTTCTGTAAACTAAGCACCTTAAAGGACACCAGCTTCACTGGGACCCAACCATAAAATGGTTCTTTTTTGCTGAGGATGAGATCACCTTTTTCCTCTGCCTCTGCTTGCTAGATCCATGCTAGCAGAAGCTTGAGTTATTTTTCTCTCTTGTTGCTGTTGGTGAGTATTTAAACTTTCAGGTAGACATGCTGGTTTGGATAAAAAAAGTGGAACAAATCTTACTTACTTAAAATCAGAGGAACAAAGAAACAGCAGTGTCATTCTAAATGTATTTCCAGACCTATTATCACAACCTCTGAAAAAAAGGTCTTTTTTTCCTTATAGAGATTTCTTCTCATTTAGGTGATAAGCCCTTCAAGAACTATAGAAAGTCAAAGTATCTTGTTCCTTCTAAGAATTTTCCAGTTTCCATGACCAGGAATTTTGCAGATTTTCGTGTTCTACTTGCAAAAATAAATGCATTAGGAGTGTAACATTACTGTATTTTTTTAAAATGTAAGAAAAAGAAATATAGTATATCACAAATCTGTATTGTTTATTATAGATTGGGGAAGTTTTAATGTTAAAAAATGCACAAAGTACATACACATGCTCTTTTTAAAGGTTCCTTTTATTTCTTGAACCCTTAAAAAAATCTGTATAGACAAGAGGAAAGAGGAAGCCTAATGCTGCATGAAATCTAAACCTGAATTTTACTACTGTGGTATCCTTAAAAAAATATTTAATTCTGATACCGAAAATGTTTCTTATACTCCCACAGATTAATGAACACCAAAATTCTCAATTTCTCTTCTTTCTTTTGTTTTGTCCTGTGCAATCTCAAATTCACAGCTTCAGGAGATGCCAGCACGCCTACAGAAAGTCATAAAAAACTTGATATGGATACATGCATTTAGTGCTTCAGTTCATGTATGTAACTCTGGTTAGAAAAGACATGCATGATAAAACCCCTCGAAATCAAAACCAAGTCCAGTCACAGCTAAAATTCACTCTGAAGTCATTAAATAGTTGGATTTAGAAAAAGAGTACAAAATTTCAACTCAAAAGTAAAGTTTGCAGAACTGAAAATAAGATTATATTGGAAACTGCTTTCTGTCCTTAATGAAAGGCTACAAAAATACAGAAATTATTTCTTCCGTGAAAGACTAGTGTGAGCTTTGAAACCTGCTAATTTCTTTACTAAATTTTGTTACTTTATTATCAGCTGCATATGTTACAAACCAGCAAGCAAGAACCTTCTAAAGTAACAAATATAGACAGGACCTAGTTGAGCATTAAGTTCCCCTCCCTCCATTAAATAGAAAGAATAACATTTTTTCTCTTTGTTTCATCCTTTCTCTTTCATTGTTGACTTTTTCTTCTTTCTCCTGCAAGCACATTTAAGATTTTACTGTAAGGATACATCTTTCTGCAGTGCCAAAACTCAGGGGCAACCTCCCTTCCCCTAGACAACGCCTCAGAAAAACCCAGAGTGAAGGATGATGAATTCTTGGGGAGCTGTGGGGGGTAAGGGTATATTGCCCTTACGTATGGAAGCTAGTTTTCTTACTCTCTATGATAGGAAGGAGGGGAGGGTGCTTTTCCAGTTTTGAAGGCCAGGGTCAACCATCTATTTTGATGTTGAATATACCATTATGGGTGAGTATGACTACTACTAGAGACCTATGCCATAGAATGCAGTGGAGCTGGAGGTACTTCCTAATATAAATACTGAAAAGGAAGAACAGGAAATGAAGTATCTGTTAGAAAAATAAATATTAGAGCATTTCATCCTCTTCTTGTGTCTTTGACATGGCTGCCTGTCTCAAGCCATCTCCCTAGAGTACAGATGCAGTGAAATGCACTGTCCACTGTTCTACCTATGACCAAAGTGTGGAGTTTCCCTGCAATCTAAATCATTGCCTCACCTTATAACCTCAGGGTGAAATGGACCTGTTGATGACTCTTTGGCTTGTTGCTTCTTGAGAATAGCCAAATACAGAGGTCCTAAAGGTCACTAACAAAGGTTAAGATAAAGAACATGAGGGCAGCTGGAAAGCAGAAGGGGCTAAGGACTCCTATTTTCAATGATCTAAACCTGATCATAGAAACTGCAGAGGCAAAAATTCCCCCAACAACTCACTGCACTAAGCTTAAGCAAAGCCAGATCGATTGTGAATAAAGACAGATGAACTTTATCTGAACAAAACAAGAAGGGATTTGAAACTTATCTAGATAAATGGGATTTTGATGACAGAGCATGGCTTTTCTCATGGGCATAATTTATTTTAATTATCCTACGCATGGAATAGAGGATGCTTCGGACAGAAGGAATTTTGCTCAGACATCTTGACCTAATTAAGAGTGCATTGACATTTTATATTTGAATTCTGTCACTAACATGCACATGACCTTGGAAAGTCACATTGATTATTGTTTCATAAAACAATCTTTAATAGTCACATGAAGCAAAATGAGAAAGCTCATTTATTTTTCTGGGCTTCGAATGTATAAAGATCTGACCACTTACACATTAAAATTCTAAGATCACTGCACAAGTATGCCTAAAAACTTTAACTTCCTTGGCCTGGCTTGTTAAATAGTCTGCATAGTTGTGGCTAAAGGTTAAATGGCAAGATGCTAAGTTCACTGGCAAATGTTCTGGCATCCTATGGGTGAACATATAGAACATACAAAATGTGCTCCTGCACTGTGAGAGCAAGTGAAGTACATGGGTCTTTCTGGAAGGCTTATGGCTCTGCTCTTCTGACATTTTTTTATGTGGTCTCCACAGTGCAGGATTGTTTGTTTGTTTGGGTTTGTGTTTCGTTTTTTGAAATTTATTTTCAAGAGAAACAAGTAGAATTGTATTCAGACAATAAATGTAGGACTAAGAAAGGATTAAAATACATTTAAAAACACAGCTTTCTCTCTCCCCCCCCCCAAAAAAAAAAAAAAAAAAACAAACATCCTAACGTCCTGTAAAGGTTATCCAGAGCATTTCTATTGCCTCCTTTGCTTTTGAGCCAGAACTTGTATGGATCTGTCAGATCTGTAAGATGACACTTGGTTTAGAGCTGATAGACCCATTAGATGTGCCCAAAGGCTTTCAAAATGTCCTAACTTACAAAACATGATTTTATCTTACATAAAATTTGAGAAGATTCTTGAGCGAAACACGATGAATTTGCTGCTGAGAGGTGGAAAGTGTGTGCCCAGGACTTGTATGTCATGGGAGATCCATTTTGTAATGATTCTGCCTGCTAAAAGCATTGGAAGAGCTTTGTTTTTCTTTTAGCACACATTGAAAATAATTTTTGAAAACTTGAGAGCTGTTGTGAAACAGCCATCCTCTGGCAAGCTCTGCTGCTTTTGCCTTCCAAATGTTTTAAAGTTTGTATTGTGTCTAGAACACCATTTTTTTCAGAGAGCTACAGGAAACATGCAATCTCTGGCTGCTACCATAATCCTACATTTAAGACCACTTGAAAAGTCTTAGGGATACATTCAGATTGCAAAAGTGGTTGCTCAGAGGCTGGGAAATGTCACAGATATCTTGTCTTCTTGACTGTTTGGACAAAGCTGCTTGCTCTGAGTAAGGCAGGAGTTATAATAAATAAGGAGTGCTGACAAAATTAGTCCTGCTGCACACACCGAATTAGACTAAATTAAGGCTGTACCTCTCACAGGGCTAGCTACTCCATACAAATATTGCTGGATTCCTTAACTGGACAAACAAGTATTCATAGTAGCTTACCAAACATTTAAAAAGGATATCTGTTGGTAGAAACAGGGGCTTGCAGGTCTATTTGGTACATGCTGTTCTTCTGACTCCATTTATAAGCTTATTCCTAGTGAGGATGCAGCATTATGTGGATGATGTACAAAGTCCTTTAAAGTCAGCTTAAGCTGCACATCAGGTTTATTGTCTTACACCCAAATGCCAAACACAGGGTGGTAAGTAAACATTTGCTACTTATTTAAAAAAGCATCTGACCTCATCTTTAAATTGCAAAAGAGATAATTTTTTTGTTTGTTTCCAAGTAATTTAAAAAAAAATAAAGAATACCCAACAGGAATAAAAAGATGTAGGGATAAAACATCTCATTCCACAAATCCATGAACTTTTCAGTAAGTAATGCGAACAGATACATATATAGTTCTACATTCTACTCAGATAAACTATGTCTTGCAAAACAATGCACCCACCAACTCAACTCTCCCTGGATTCAGTAGAAAGAGGGCAGTATTCAACATTTGAGAACATGGTCCCCATTTCCATATGTTTATGTGAAATGAAACTCTGGTGTGCACCTGAAAATTAGGTTTTTATAGTGTATTTTCCACACTTATAAATGCTAGTGCTGGGATCAAAGTAGAACTGCTGCTTCTGAGCAAGACCTGACATACACATCTTTCGAACTTCCCAAGCTGTTTCGTTTTCCTGGTAACCTCAATTCTGATTTCAGGTTGAAAAGGTGGAGTAACACCCACTGCAGCTGACACAGCTCTTGCAGAGTGTTGGTTTTATGGCAGTACCTATCTTTTTGGCTGAGCTGGTTGTCTTTTTCCTGCTCTCTTGGGAGCTTTGTGAGCCCATGGACTCCAAAGAGACAATACAGGAAATTGCATGGATCACTTTATTGTTCTGAGTTGTTTGTTTAGTTATGTGGGGCTTTCGTTATCTCTGGCATTCCAGAGAAGCCTTACTTTGAGGACTCTGTGGATACTAGTTATCAAATAGGTGAAGTTAATATGTCTGTTCTGGTGTGTCTTCTGCCTGAAATACATCTGGAAGAGCCAAGACAAGGCAAAGCAATTGCACTCCGTGTTAGAAGACCAATAGTTATTTGTTCAAGCTGAATTTGAAAAGGCAATGAACCAGAAAATTTATCATATTTTTGTTGATAGGGTAAAGTCAATTTGGTAGGATGAATGTAGGATTGGATTGATGGCAACGAACATTGCAGACAACATTCCTGAATAAATGAGTGAAGAAGTGAGCTCGAGCTGCACAAAAAGAATCTCAGATTTGTATTTTTACTTCAAGCATAATTTCCACCTGTCTTCTGTTGTTGTGGTCAAGGTGGAGGTCCAATCTGAATGAAGGGAAACCAGAGCCCACTGTGCATTGCTGTGACAGTATTCTTGCACTCTGTGAATTTCAAGTCCCTGTATATATTGTGGGGAAAAATAAAAAAATGCAGCTTTTTCTTACAGCTACAGACAGGAAGATAGAATAAAAAGCACTGCAGTCCTACCTGTCATGTAGCCAGATCAGTATCATTGTATGTCTAATTTCTTGACTCATCTCAAAGTCAAACCAAACAACAGAACAGAAAAACCATCACATATGTGAAATAACCCTTGCTTCTGGGAACATGATGCTTAAGAATGCAACCATAAAAACTGAAAGTGTAGAGGATTGAGAATTATTACTGCTAATAATTCAAGAGTTAGAGGCAACAGACTTGAAATGAGAAGCAGCCAATTTAAACCAGCAAAAATATGTTCTTTCCCCCCTTTTTTGACCTCTTCTCTACTATGCACACTACAAAAGTTAGACTGAAAATCTGTAGGATGGAATATTGCAGAGGACAGTGATATGAATAGGTTAAAACAGGTTCAATAGATTCAAGGAAGAGAACTATGTATGGCTATTAAAGTTTATTGTAGTCAGTACTTGAAGAAGAAGAAGGAGAAGAAGAAGAAGAAGAAGAGGAGGAGGAGGAAAACAAGGAGGTCTTAACTTGTCCTGTTATAAAGTTTTCTTCTAGTGTCATTAGCAACTGTTGTTGGAAACAATTGCTGCTCAAAGCAGCATTTGGCCTCGTCTAGCATAGCAGATTTTGCTTATTTTGGAAAAGCATTTTAGAGCTGGTCACTCAATGTCTTTTCAAAATCTTTCGCTGGCTTTTACAAGAACACATTGAAACCCCTTGCTTAAGTAGGGTTGCTTAACAGGCTGTGGTTCTGAAAGAAACCAATTTGTGTCTGTGGAGACAGCAAAGGGAACAGGGCACACAGAAGTTATGGACTCAGCTAAAGCCAGCTTACTCTAGGAATGCAGAGAAAAAAAATACTTCTCTGCTGTTTACATAACTGGAATGCTTCCCCGCTTGTAAGCAGGTCAATACTTTCAGCACTGGCTGTGCAACAGTGCCAAGATGGAAAGTCTTGTTTCATTCAGGTGCCTCAAAGTACAACAAATGTGATAGAGCAGCCTTACAGTTTATCATGAAATAAGCCATTTACTAGTGCAGCAGGACACGTTCTGTTGTAAGCCGTATCTAGTTTGTCACCACTGGAGCTGAGTTCTTGAGTATGTTTGTGCATGCTGCTAACCTCGACAAAGTCAGCAAGAACAGAGCACAGTGCATATCTGAGAGCTGAAAATCTGTTTCCCACCCGTTCCAGAGACAGACAGGGAGGGAAAGCTCACTCTCAGGGGTGTTGTTTAAACATTACAATTGTTAGGTCAGAGCCTTGGAACGGCAGACAGACCTGGAGATACCACCCAGGCATGGGATAGCCTGAGAGGCCTGTACAGACAGAAGAAGAGGTTTGGAAATGACAGTGGAGGAACCCCACCCAGATTCCAAAAATAGTGCAGAAGGAGACTCACTCTGCAAACATATGAAAGTTTTGTGCAGACTTTTACAAGTTCACGTTAACTTGAAATTGCCATTCTATTTGTTTTCAGGGCCATTTCTTAATCTGTTTCCCTTTGCCTGCACTTGCTTGATTCAAAAAAATTTCCTAAAGAAGCTTTCTGTTCTAGTGAGACCAACGAAAAGTACATGCAAAGAGGATATTCAGCATCCATTTTAAAGAGACAAATTCATATATATGCAATCCAGGGAACATTTCTGTTGTGGTGGCTCTTATTTGTGCTACTGCTTGCATCTGTTAAGATGAGGCACATACTTAGAGTGTAGATTCATACTAAAAGCTTGGCTGGATCACAGCCATGATACTTGGCTTAGAGAATCTGAGGTACAGAGAACAAACAGATTTTCACCATTCTAGTGTCAGTTAAATGATAAGGTGTCTTTGCATAGAATTAGCTCTTTCTGTCAAGCTGACAAGGATTTTTTAGACAAAGCATTAGCAGTGTAAAGGCAGAGAATGTCTGTGCAAAATCCTCTAGATTTCTCAGACCATGATATAGTTAATCCCCAATGTTTCTGGCTTAGTACATTGGTTTATGAAGCTTCCTTGTTCCTTTCTCTCAAATATAGGTGTTAGGCAGGTAGGGAACAGACAGCACAGTGACAATAATGTGCCCCCTATGGGGATCAAGTGGAGAGAAGCTGGCACAAAGCTTTTGTCTCCTGTAATTCATCCTCATACAGACCTCTGCCCTGTAAAAAGTTCACGAGGGGACAAAAAGTGGTGCTGGTTGTCTAGTCTCCCACAGGGGACACCAAGAGCTTCCTGAGCAGTTCTTTGGCTGTTCATGTGGAAGCATCTGAGGTCACTTAACATGCTAATTTTCTCCTCTTATGCTTAGGTTTAAAAATACTATCTGTGCTTCCCATTTTTCAACAGCTTATCCAGAAAAGGGTAGCTCAAAGAAGATAGTTCACTTTCACTCGAGTTCTTCAGGTTTTGCAGCTGTGTGAAATGGAGCACCAAAGTAACATATTTTGGTCAATCGCAGAAAGAGTTTATATGTCATCCATTATCGACAGCCAAAAACCTTCACAGCTATAACTAGACCTTGAAAGCTACAGCACTGACCACGTGACTTGGTCAAATACTGATCTAACTCCTTGTGAAGAACCTGGAAAGCCAAGGACAAATCAGGTATCTTTGAAGCAAACACATTTAATTTAGATGTCCTGAGAAAAGAAGAGAGGAAACAAAAGTCACAGCCTGTGTTTCAGAGTAAATTTATTTTTTGTGACATAAATATAAGTAAGTAAGAAGAATTCTTTATTTAATCTGTAAGGGCAGAATAAATACCACCAGTACATACTGATCAGGTCATTGTAGAAAAGGATGTGTTCACAGGATGAGAGACTGAGGACTGCTTCTTCTAGGGTCCAGCTGTGCCATGAAGATTGTAATAAAGCCTGTAAAAAAATTTGTGATCCTGGAAATGAACACAATTAATTTAATCTGGTGTACCACTCCCTCATGTTTTTCTAGTCCACTATTCTGGTTTCATGTGGCCTCTCAAATTCATATCTATTGCTATCCAGGCTTAATTTCCCTCAGTTGTAAGCTGTGTATGATTTGTCTGGGCTGAAACAAGATTTTTGCCTCATTTCTCTTTTGAATTTTCCAGCAGTGCAAGAATAGCTCCACAGAAAAGAATTTTGTAGAGCAAATCCTTCTCCAAGCTCTAACTATATAACTGTACTCACGGGAGAGCAGTAGGAAAGACCTTAGGCTAAGATGGAGACTTGGCAATGTGTCTTCTATTTTTCAGCTGTTGTACTGACACAGGATTCCTGATGGAGCCATAGGCAGGCTGTTTCTCGCACTCAGTCTGTGTGTCACTTAGCAAGCAGAGGGGAGCAAGTCTCACTTTTCAATCAAGTTGCTTGTGATTAATTCAGACAGATTTGACAGCAAAAAGTAAACAGCATTTGGCAAAAGTCATTCTCAATGAGAGTGTCATTAAGAAAGTCACTCACAGAGGATATGTACACAACTTCCCTCCCTCTCATTTTTTCCTCAACCACTACAACATGAAAGATGATAATTTAGGCTTGTTTTCCTAAAATTATGATCCTCATTGCTACTACATCACAAATTTACCAGAAGAGTTGTTTCAGCTTCCAGCTAAACCAGGCAGGACTTTTTGACATCTGACCTGCTTCATTGATGCAGATGTGTTCTGGAAATAGATCATCAAACTCCAATGTTACAATACCCTATTATAACGTCCCACGCAGAAGAAAGTAGGAAGACAGAAGAGAGCTGGAACTTCAGGCTAACACTGGAAGTCTGCTGCCAGCCAGGTGTGAATATCCTGTTAAGTAAGTTGGAGTCACCTGGGCCCATCATCTTGTCATCTGTGCAAAATACCTTGCTTGGAATGCCCTAGTATAACATGAAGAGTAGGGTTTGGATGTGAGTGGATGAGCAGAAAGAGCTCTTCAGCTAAATTTGTAGTTAGAACTAAGGATGTATTTCCCCCCTTGTAACAGCAATAGCCTCTCTTCCCTAGAGGGGCTACAGCATCATCTAGTGGGAGCTGATCAAAACTGTTCAAGTCACGGTTTTATGATCCAGTTGCTGAACATAAAACAATGCCCATAGAGGTTGTTTTGTTTTTTTTACATGGGGCAGAAAATACCCTCTTTCCTCCAGGGAGAGAAGGTTATCTGGAAAGGACTTGGTCCAGCCAAGCCACACACAGCCTGGTGTAGTAGGTGCTAGATAAGCTGAGTGTCTCCACCCAGGCTGGCCTTCTCTTTCTGCAGAGCTGCTCCGAGACACTCCCAAACTAAACAGGCAAAGGCAACAGTGAAAAATAACCTGCCAGTGCACCTATGAACACTGTGGTTCTCTATTTTCATGCCGTGAGTGGGAAGTGTTTGAAGTGCATTGAAGTTCCTGGGAGACATACATGTCTTTTTCTTTTGCTCGCTTTCTTTCTTTCTTGACAAGAGCCACTTTGGTCCTAGCTGGGAAGCCTTCTAAGACCATCAATGCTGAAACAAAAGAAGTCTGCTGCGTAGTAGAAAGCACCTTGGGTCCTGCAAATACTCAGAAACAGGAATCAACTGTGTAAAGCCGTGCAAAATGCCTTCTGGAAACTAGGATTCTAGCAACTGCTTTCCATAAAGACAGCTCCGAAATGTGTAGAAGACAAGGCCCTATTTCAGGGAATTTGCTCTTGAAGGTAGAAGGTCAGAGAACAGTAACTGCTCTTGCAATTGTATGAGAAGAATGAGTCTAGTCTTTCCACTAAATCTGAGCAGTCAGGCAGATTTGTCACTCATACAAGAGTGACAACCAAAACTCTTTGGTTGTTGATTTCAGTCCCCATTTTCTGTGCTTTCTTTCAAGAGAATAAAGGGAGTAAATAGTGTTTACTCTTTCAGGAAGCTAACTTCTCTTGTGGATCGAGAAGACAAATGCAGGGTGAGCCGAGATGGGTGTCTGTATAAACTCAGCACTGCAAGTCAGCAGCAGTGGCTGCAACAAAGCATCCTGCCACCCTCTCGTGACGCTCTAGTGAAATTGCTGCAAGCAATAGCAGTCTTCTTGGTAGGTCACTAACACAAATACTTTCTTAAAATGTGATCCAAACCTGAAAAAGATCAATTTCTGTGTCTGCCCATCTGAATCTGTTGAACACAGTATGCTTTCAACACTCTGTGAAGATGGATTAAATCAGAATTTTGCCATATACTTGGGGGAGGGGAGGCATTTTAAGATATCGTTAAGAAGAAGAAGGTTGTTTTGTTTCAGAGATAGATACAAGAAAGGCTTAAAATTAGGCAGGCTACAAATATTCAATTACTGACGTACTATAGACACAGTGACATTTGAAGATTCTTTAGTGCCCAAGGGCTCTGAGCACAATCAATGCAACCACCAGTTACGGAGATCATTATTTTCATTACACACACAAGTGATTTGAAATAAGCAGCATAAATAAGGCAAAGAAAGTCAATAAACCAAGCAACTAATCACTTCTGCCTGCTGGCATTATCTCTTGTGTCCTCATAGTGAGAGGCAGGGTAAAGCAGTACACCGCAGAGTAGACAACAAGTGGAATTTTCCCATGAAGTCTTTTCCAGAAAGATTAGTCTGTTTTGAGATTGCAAGAATATAGATGTTTTAAAGCAAGAACTGTCAAACTATGCCATTTCAACACTTTAAAAATTTTGTTTATCCAAAGAAAATCTGAATCCATAAATTGTCATTTTCATTTAAAGGTCAATAATACTTTGAGTTTGTTTCAGCCCAGTATTGCTCTTTTTTGGAAGTTTTCCTCTCCATCTCAGGATGGTAGAAGAATAGACAATCTTATCAGCTGAAGAGATGAGAAAATAATCTGTCCCCCTCTTTTCTTGTCCGCTCTTCTGTGTGCCTGGTTGCAGCATCTGTTACCACTCCCTTCACAGCTAAGCCATAGGAAGTGGCCTTCTATTTGAGGACCAGGCAGATGCATGTGCAGAGATATCCATCAGAATAGCTTGTGTCACAGCATTTCAGGTGAAGGGACAGAGAATGATGCGGAAACCAGTAAGGGCAAGATACAGCTCTGAAGGGCTTTGAAAGGCTGATTCAAAATCCGTTGAAGCAGGTAAGATCTTTTCCCAGTCCCAATTTTGTGTGACTTCTATTTCCTGCTCTTATTTTTCCCATGTCAGGGACTTTAGGGTTGAAATAACATTGCATAATAATTTTACTTTGTTCCCTTCCCTCACAAGTCTTTGAGACTTAGGGAAGGATGAGAGACACTACATTACAGAGCTGGGGAGAACACCTCAGAGTTCCAAAATAGGCCAAACCTGCAGGGTAGCCTCTCCACCCAGCTGTGCCCTCTACTCCCAGAAGGCTTATTTCTGGTCAGAGCTGGCAGCTTGACATTTGCTTGTTGCTCCCTCTGTCACAAAGCCAGCCTGCCATCCAGATCAAAGGAGCCCACACATGGCAACATTTTCTGTGGGTGGCCACGCACCCTGCCAGAGCCTCTCATTGTGGGTATCACTAAGGTTCAGCCAAGCTGGGAGAGAAAGCTAGGAGGAGAGGCTGGCATCAATTTTATGACATGTCATAGATACAGATTGTAAGAAGTGAAGTCTCATGTTTTTGAGGGAAATCTTCCTATCCTCTAAAGGTCGCTTACATTTCTCGAAGCCTGCAAGTTCTTGAGCTCTAAAGAAAACCTATCCCAAACTAACTAAACTGCAGCAGACCCTGCATGAGCTAAGTCACTGCACAGATCTTCCTGAGGACTGCAGCATGGGTCTTCTAAGAGTAAAACACTCTCCACAGCTCTTGAAAGGCTGACATTGAGAGCCATGCATCCTAAGCATTAATAGAAGTGGTCAGAGGTACAGTCCCCAGCCTTTTCCTCTGGTGTAAATACTTTGAGCATTCCAGCCATGAGGATAATTTTAGTAGTATCCAGTTGGAATGTTCTTTCCAGGAGAAGCAGGCAATGTTTCCTGGCTAGTGAAAGAAGTAACTAACCATTCAATGCAGTATTATCTCTGAGCTCACATGAAAACTGGAATAGTATCCCTCACAAGATCTCTGCTTGGGGGTTTTTTTTCTCATTTTTTTTGCTTTTGCAGGAGGCACTGAAATGAACAAGTAACAGTTGTACTACACTGTACAACCCCTCTGCCTCATGCAGCTTTCCTCCTGCACCATGGCCCCCACAGTAACAAGGGTGTCTCAGAGGAAACGTAAGTCACAGTGTAACAGGCATCACTACAGAGTTGTGGATAGTAATTACAGCCTGAGCCTCAGATTGAGCCTCATACCTAATTATCCACAAAGGCTAACTTGGCTTTAGGCAAGACATTCCTGCGTGTTTTGATGGCAGGGGATAAACATTGGATGTGCTCCCTAGCACACTGACTAGTCTCAGTGCCTTCACAGAATCACTTAGACATTACATGAAAAGGCAAGAAGTGATGCTGAATCAACACAGAAATTAATCTAGAGAATTTGTTCCAAAGAGACATCAATATGATTGTTTTAAGGCAAAGGAAAAACTTAGTCTCTAAAGAAAGACTGTAAGGGACAAAACTTTCCTGTCTCAGCAATTGTTTGCATGCTGAGATGGTTACCTTCCTAACATGGTTGCCTTCCTCCTGTCTCAAGCAGAAAGAGGGTTTATAAGTGTGAACCCATCTGTAGATGAGTATGTTTTGGCTGTACGTGTTTTGGAGGAAACTCCCCTGGGGCCAGTGATGGAAGGAAGCCAGGGAAGGGGCAGAGCAGCTGCCTGTGTAGCAGCTTGCTACTGTGCATGTGGCACACTGACCCAGGAGGGGTGCACTGTGCCCCATGGGGAGGGACTTTAGGCTCCTTGGGCTTTGCCTTTGCCAAGTGCTGCTGTTCAGCCACAAGCTCCATGCAAGGACACAGCATGTAGCTGGCATGCATAATGTACGACTGTTTTGTGAACACCTGTTCCACTTTTCACTGCCCGGCAGAGGTAGAAGCTGATCACATAGCCTTTGTGGGTGTTGAGAGCATTCCTGGTACTCAGGAATACTCAGAAAACATACTGTTTCACCCGCTCCCTGTGACTACCACTTTCACAAGGAAAAGGTCTTTTTTCACGCAGCCCAGAAGAAACAACTTGCATGGCTGAGTTGGAGTAGCTCCATGACGAATTAATAATCCCCACAGCCAAACATTGTATCTGCTGCCTTTCTTCTTCACATTTTGGTCTATTCCTTTCCATTACAGCTTCCATTGATGCCATGACACAGACTTTGTTAACACTCCTTGTACAGAGAAGCTGAGATTTTTATTGACCAAAATGATGTTTTGTGGCCTGAATGTCACATGTTACTCAGCTGTCCTTATTCTTGATTTAGCTGACATTTGGAAATGCTCTCTGGCATGAACAGAACAAGGTCTTCTAGGTAAGCAAGGTCTCAGCAGTGGTCTGTGTCAGTGCTGTGTGCACTTTCCCAAGGGCCTGGGGAGAAGGACAAGACTGGGTCACCCTGAGTCAGCGCCCCCCAGACAATCACTTCACCTCCCTCTGTCTGAAAACAGTGCAGTGAATGATGGGAACAGATCTGAGTCTCTCTGTTGGTGGCTCTGCTAGAAACTACGAATTCCTGAAATGCAGTACTCTGGGTTGCAGAGTGTGTTCAGCCAATTTAGAAACACCTGTTTTTCAAAAAAACCCTTCTTTTCAAGTTTAGCATCTATTTTTTTTCCCTACCGTCCTGGAAGCAGCCAAAACAATGCAACTTATGTAAAATCCCTTGCAGAAATGTCTCTTCTGAACGTGAACCAGTCAGTTTCAGATGGAACCACGAGATGTCAGTATGTTCACAAAGAACAAGCCACTGGAGATAGTCTTAAACTGTGCTGAAGACAGTCTAAGATTGCTAATTTCTCCCTCAAAAGTTAATACTTACACAAAATCACAGATTATGCTGAGTTGGAAAGGACTCACGAGGTTCAGGAGTCCAGCTCCTGGCTTTGCAGAGCACCATCTCCAGGAGTCACACCATGTGCCTGAAAGCATTGTCCAAACACTTATTGAGCTCTGTCAGTCTGGTGCTGTGACCACTTCCCTGGGCAAATTCCAAACCACCCTCTGGGTGAAGAACCTTTTCCTGATATCCAAACTAAACCTCCCCTGGTTCAGCTTCAGGCCATTCCCCTCAGTCCTGTCACTGTCACCACAAAGAAGAGATCAGTGCCTGCCCCTCCTCTTCCCCTCATGAGGAAGTTGTAACTGCAATGAGGTCTCCTGTCAGTCTCCTCTTCCCCAGGGTGAACAGAACAAATCACTCCAGCCACTCCTCCCATGGCTTATATGACGTGGTTTAGGAGAAGGATTCTTCCTGGACAATTAAATACTCACATGGGAAAGCCACTAGTATGAATGCACCTGTGTTTTATTCATGGAAAAAATCAGGCAGTGACCATGCTGTTTGTAGAATTTAGCAGTTTTCCTGCCCTCTGTAGATTATATTCCATGAAAGGGTTCCAAGTAAAGAGAAACCAGAAGAAGAGATGAAAATCAGGGCTGGTGTTTACTGAAAATGCTCGTGACACCTAGGTTGCTGAGTCATACCTGTATCAGATTTCATTGTTATACTGATAACATTTGACAAGTGTTTTGTGCCTTTGATTTAATGACCTCCATGGAATTGCCCAATAACAGACTTCCCCCATCTCATAAATCAGTGCTGCTAAAACACAAGGCAAGTATGTCAGAGAAACCAAGAAGCGATACTCACAAAGAGCGTACTGCTTGCTTACAGACAACTTGAGGAAGCAATAGGGACCATCTCAGACCTTATTTTTATCTCAGGCAGTCAACCCATTCTCTCCCACCCAGAAGAATATTTACTAAGTTGATAAGATCAAAGGTGACAAACAGAACTCAATTATTTGCCTTGTCAAACTAGCAGAAGAGCTCTTCTCGAGTTGAATCACACACTGGACAGCCTTCCATAACTCATTCAGTGACAGAATCCACATATCCATGAAAAAGGAAAGCAACTTGGACAGACAGATGTCTCAAGAGCTATAGGAACTTTCTGAGGCTGCATGTGCTCTACTTCTTCAATCTGTAAGGCTGGCTAAACCTCTCTGTATTTGAAGGAAGCAAGAAAATGCATTCCTGAATAATCTGTTAGGAGACAAATCCTGTTTGTTTTAAAGGTCTTTGTTGCAATTCATGCCAAGCCCCAACAGAGATCATGTATGATCTACAAGAAGAATCCAGGTTTTCTCATCTAGCTGAGAAAATCCTCATGTGTTTTGTTATGTGCACTTTTGGTTTCCACTGGCACTGCAGCATAGCACTCAGCATATGGTGACTCCAGACACTAAAATGCAACATCTACTGAAAGAGAGTTGTAGCTTTCCTTCACTTCTGCTCTGTGTTATTTTGAATAAGGATGTGACCCCTTCAGTTAGGAAAAGATATGCTGTGAAAGTCATGGGGCAAGAGATTGAGGACTATAGACAAGGATGAAGAGACAGGAAATAGCCAGGACATCATATCTTTTCAAGTTTTCTACCAAAAATAAGTTTTCTATCTTTGGCATCTTGTTCAGTAAATCTGAGAAAATGCCCTTCAGGTCTTAATTTGAGGGCACTGTGAGTACTGTGGGTAACACATGGTTGTCACGGTTTTCTCAGGCAGTGGTTAGAGAAACTTGGTGCATTTTCAGGAACAAGACCTCAGGTCCAAACATTTTCTGATAGAACTGAATTAAGTGAAACTGCTACTGGGATAGAAAAAAAAGTCATGCCAACCCTTCCGAGCCCCCAAGGTGAGCAGCTGTTTCCCTCCTCAGGTCCTTCTTTGATAAGACCTTTTTGTCTGATGCAAGAGAGAGCCTTCTTGTAGACCAATACGTCATGCAGACTATCAGAGTCCCCTTTTTTTTCGAGTCTGAAGTACACACCTGTATTTCTGCAGTGCTTAAAACCAGACAGCCATGATGAAATGAGGAAAACGGTGCAGTTCATCCACGTAATGAAGAGGGTATTGTATTGTTTCAAAACTTATGGAATATGCATCAGTCTCACAGAAAGCCCTCTGGAAGGAGTTTCACAATAGGATTTGGTTTCAAGAGCTGAAATTTCACCTGAAAAAGTGGAGTTTGCAGACAGAAAGCCCACCATTACTTCCTCTGTGTATTGTCAAAGTACATGCTGGCATAATGAAACATTTAAGTGTTAAACTACATGTTTGAAATCTCTGAAAAGAGACTGACATTTCCTTTGTCCACAGGTCCTTTCACGGCTGGATGCATATGCTCTACATCCAAGTTGCTATGAGAGCATAAGCACAGTGCTGAGAGGGAACTGCCACCTTCTCAAAGGTGCTCGGGCAAGGCAGCAATGCGCCAGCCTGGGTGAAGGGAGCAGGTTGAGGAGTGTGGCGGACTCAGATCTTACCCTTGAAGTACAAGGCAGGAAAGCTACTGGCTGTGATTCATCACTGGTCACAGAAAGTAGGCACACTTGAAAGTAGGCACACTTGAAAGTAGGCACACTTTCCCAGGGACGAAGCTGGATTCCTACACATGTGGATGAGAGCCTTCGGCTTCCTCACTGCTGGGGTCTGTTTTCAAGAAAAGTTGTTTTTCATTTTGAGTCTAATTTCTTACAGCTTTTCTGACTGCATCACTTTCAGACATTAAAATATCACAAAACACCCCGAAGTATACTCCTCCAACTCACAACAAATTTAAATTTAAATTCTAAATTTAATTTATAAAATAAAAATCCCTTAACAATGGAGAAAGGCTTCTTTGAGCTCTGCCAATGAGAAAAAGCTTTTCAGTAGAAAGAGTTTAGCATTAGCTCTTATTTATTCACTCTTTAGAGAGTTTGGAAGCAGATCTGGAGAACGACAGATGAAGTCAGCTAAATTTGCAGCTGTCTCAGTCATAATCCACACTGGGAAATGCAGGTTAAGCCACCGCCTATTAACTGACCAGGCTGCTGCAGTCTTAGTGTGTTGAAGAAAGGCTGAACATATCCACAGATAAAGGCAAAATTGTTGCACAAATTGAACAGGCAAAGAAAAACTAGAGAGGAATTTTCTTTTATATTTTTGTATCAGACCACCTATTTTCTAATACTGGAGTTTTTAGAATAAAAATCCTTATATGGAAAGCTGGGCCAAGATTTTGCTTGAAACATTGTGAGTTTGCTAAATCCAAGTCAGAGAAACTTAATAGGGATTAGAAGCCAGTTCTTCAGACAAAGATATAAAACAACAAACCTTCCAAAGCCTTCATTAACTTATGGAAGAACTCAGATGGGAAGAGAACTCAGGCTGTGCAACCCCCTGCATGAAGCAGGACCCATTAGAACAGATTACTGTGTGCCTTGTGCCATGACAGCGTTAGTGTTTCCAAGGCTGGAGATCCTGCAATGTCTCCAAGCCTGTCTTCCAGTGTCTGACCACCTTCAAGGTGAAAAACCTTTCTTAGTAAGTAAGCCAAAACTAACCTTTCTACAAATCATGTCCTCTTGCCTCTTGTGCACCACATGATGACTTGGCATAAGGTCCATCCTTCCCCTCCTCCTCCAGGCTGAACCAGCCCTCATATGGCTTATGCTCCAGCCCTAACCACTGCAAGGACCTTCTCTGGTCACCAGGTAGAATATGCATCTTCTTATTATTCTTTATATAGTTTCACTGTATTAAAATTTATTGTCAAGAAGCCTTTGAACCCCAAGGAGGTGACATCCTGGAAAGGATGCTGGCTGCCAAGGGGATAACACGGGCTCCACACACTGCCATGCTGTCGGGTAAGTTTGGATGGAGGACAGCTGGCCATGCCGAGAATTGATAGGAAGCACAACTTTTATACCGTGAAGTCCTCAGAAGCAAATTTCTTTGTGAAGACACTGAAAATATAGTTTTTCACAGGCTGAAGGAGTCCAGAGCCTTTATGTGACTTCCAGAGATGCCTTCTCCAGGGCCTCAATTTCACATGACTGTTCCATTACCTAAGGAAAACAACACTTAAAATGCCTTGGCCATGGAGAAGGCAGCACGTACAAAGATGTGCAAGCATGTTTTTGGTTTATTAGTTCTACTACAGACTTGAGAGCAGATGAATGTAAGAGGAGAAACTTGCTTTATAGTAAAGAAAGAGACCTACAGCAGTGACAAATTAATTTCCATCCTGTCATGACTCATGAGACAGCGCTACAGTAACATTAACAAAACGTCAGTTAAAGCGGTAGTAATTATTTCCATTGCTAATACTGACTCCGGGTTAACAACATCTACAGGCTTTGTTACACTGCCATAAAATAAACAGTAATATAGAAACAAACCAGATTCACTGCTTTTGAAAGAACGGACTTTTTCTCTACCTCTGCCCCTGTCAGAATCATGCTTTGTGAAGGAAATCAGAACGGGAGGCATGAAAACAGCTCATGAAAAATCCCAGTGAGGACTTGCACAAGGCTTTCAGCATCATTACATTTAGTGTCAGAGAGGCTGTGGCCTTGTTTTGCCAGGAAGACTACAGGAGTAGGACCCATTCAGTCCAAGCTAACTCTGCAGTTTTTCCTGTGTGCTATTAAAATGGCAGACTGGTAGGAACCAGTGCCCCAACAGTCAACATTTTATGTCTCCTGTTAGACATATCGAGTTGTGTTAATTTTTTCATGGTTTTTCTTGTGCTATCAGTGCTCTAGATCTTCAGCTGTGAGGAACAGCATTATCTACGAGAGCCTGTGGATAGATTTCCTTGTGGTTTCATATCAGACTATTCAGGATCATGAATTAAAAAAACCCAAAGAGGACACGCCTTGACAAAAAAATTGTTAGAGGAAAACAGACTTTCTTAGTGAAACTTCATAATGATGAGACAAAAAGGTCCTAGACCAATTATCTCAATAGTTTTTATTTAATCCTTTCATTAATCCTTTCATTAAGGATTAATGAAAATCCTTTCATTGTGAATGTCCAATATTATTTTCAGTTTTCACTGAAACTGAAACTTTTCACGAGTTTTCAGATACTGGTTTCTTGGGCTATGGATGCGTCTTAAGACTGCATGTTCAAAATAGAGATTTAAAGCATGCAATTTCACATCAAAGAACAATATTTCTTAAGGGTTGTGATTCTCCACATTGGAGAAAAAAGGGGCCAAGTATTCTCCATGAAATGCCTTCAACCAGAGCAAACTTGACTCTGTTGGAAATGAATATCTTAGTCTCTGGGAGTTTAATGGTAAATAACATCCAAGACCTAGTCCTGTCCTTTTAGTGGAGAGCATGTGCAAAGGAAGCAGATAATTCTGCATCTGTTTCCTTAGTCAGCTTAGGGGCTCAGAAGGCAACTCACACAGCAATAGCTGTTTTTCAATACAGAATTTTCCTTTCAAAATGACCTTATAGCACAGTCGAACTTCTTGTCTGCTTTTGACTTGGTTGTAATCTCCCAAGCTCATCCTCAGCTTTTCTTAAAATTGCCTCTAGTTCTGTAACATGCACATACCCAATATATTGCTCTTATGAGTCTCTCTTCCTGGAATTTCAGATGCCATGGCCCACAGAAACGTCTTGCTGAAAGAGTGAGCTCACTGGAGCTCAGTGAGGTAAATAAGGTACTCAGGAGGTAAATAAGGTGCTCAGGAGGTAAATAAGGTGCACAATTTCAGACACGTGCCTGAAGTGTCTCACTGTTGTGCAGAATGAGCCGCTTCAACCTTTGTACTCGCCATTGCCAGGGATGAGGTTTTAAAAGGAATGTTGCATTTTGTACCAAGTCAGGTTATTTTCCAGATCAGCAAATGGTCACTGCACCACTGTATCCCATTTGAATTGTCAGTAGTCCAAACACAGCTAGATTTGAACTGTTTTAAATAGAAGTGTAATTAAACAAGATTATCCATGCTCTATTCCTATGAACTATCAGTACTTATAATAGAGGCCTTTTATTCCAAATATCTCCTGGAAATTAGTCCCAGACTGCATTTTGCTTTTTAAGGCCTCACTTATTTTTCTTAGTGTTTCAAAGAGTTTAACTCAGCAATGTTCTATGACCCCTATTAATTGACTTTAAAAAAGTAATAGCTTTTAGATAAAATCAGGCACTTAACACAGTATTACAGAATGATTATCTGAAGATTGAATGAGAATCCAACTTAAAATCAGGACACTTTCCTTAAATTTTCATTCATTGCCAGTTTTTCTTTTATCAGGTCTTGTAGAATCAACTTTTGAGACACAGCAAAACCTACACGGAAGAGGTTTCTGTAGATGACTCCCAGTAGTAATACAAAGCCTTGTGAAATTAATACATATCTCTGCAAAGAAGTGGAAAAGATCTTTGTAATACACTTCTGATCAACAACTTATATATTTTTTAATTATTAGAGGTGTTACTTTACTTGTTTAATATGCTTGTAATGCATATAAACTTCAAAATTAAGATGTGTCGCTACAAAAAAATTTCTGGCTCCTTTGCAGACATTTTAGAACTCTCCTTTTCCATGGGTGTCAGGGTTTGCTCCCCATGAGTACTGTGCGTGTGATGTAGCCTCTACCATGCTGGGTGGCACTGGAGAGCCTCATAACCCTTAATGGCCACACTGCTGGGACAAAGGGTAAAGCTCTGTCAGGGGCCCCAGCCCTTCACATTGGCTTCCAGGCCACCAGTTACCTACAACAGGATGAAAATCCACTAGATCTGTGCATTGCTGCTCTATTGTGCCACCCAGCACTGTGTGAGCCTTGTGCTCTCTGGTTCTGCTCTCTCATGATGCTGGGTACCACTAGGGAAATGCTCCCACACCTTGAGCCCCAACAGTCAGGGATTTCTTTTTCCACACTCTCATTGTAGTACTAAAATGTTAACTTTCAGGACAGCAACAACTAAGTAGAAAAGCTATTATTCTATCAAGTTTTACTCTTTGCCTTTTGAACTGGTGGCACAGTTTCTTGGCTGCTGCTGGTGCCCAGTGTTTGATGTGGATACATATAGATTAATGCCTCCAAACTGTAAGTTTAACCCCATACCAAGGGTTAAAGAGCATTCCTAAAGCAGCAGGTTGGAAGCAGACTCAGGCTGCCAGCACAAGGATAGCAAAAAAGTCACAAGCCATACCGTAAGTCATGTCCTAACACACTTTCCTCTGACATTAAGAACTCTTGATTAGTCCTTAGTTCCTTAGTTTGAGACCCCCAGGTGACGCTTTTTAACTGTCCTGCAAACACCACCCTCTGAACATTTGCTGAGAAGAAATTAAGCTGCTCATATTTTGCAGTGGTGTTCAGAGTTGGTTCCTGACCTCACCTAGTGTAGGCAGCACGGCAAATATATGATGTGCAGCCACTCAGTGTGAAAGTCTGGGTGAGCCTGCTTTGGCTGCAGAGATGCCATTCCTGAACAGAGCAGGCATGTTGGTTGCATATGCTGGTGAGATTGGGGTAACCACGCCAAACCTCTTTCAGCCAGACACCGTCAAGCACAGATTTTTTTCCATTAGCACAGTCCCCTTGGTCTGCGACCTACTTCCAGCCTACCCAGTACCTTCATCTTTCAAGGCCAGATTTGGCTTCTCCCCACATCCCTGGTCAACTCCACATCTTTAAGATTCTTTCCCCTTCTCTGTCTGCTGTGAATGGGCTTGTTTCTCACTTTCTTTCTTTGCTGTTGCCTGTCCTAACTCCTTTCTTGCCACAGGTAATTCGTGCTATACCAGTGACACACCCAGTTTCATCTCTGGTACCATGTCCCTATTCCTTTCCCCCAGCGCTGATGTTGAGGCCAGCTAGTGGCAGGGTGGAGGCAAAGGAATGTGTCCCATCCCACACAGACATCAACGGAGGCTGTGCATTGTCACAGACAGGTACTACAGCCTCAGAGAGAACAGCAGAGTCATTACCACAAAGCAGCAGGTTTTCATCAGCCCTTCCACCAGCTTCTCTTGCCTAACTCAACATGAGGTACTGTATGAGACAGCCTAAATCCTCCTATGCTGGAGGACCAGACAGACAGATATGTTTTTGGCTGGCACACGAGAAGGGTCACAGATCTCTCATCAAGCCTTGTAGGAGCTTGGACTGGGGCAAAGTGATGCCTCTGAGCTCACACGAGGGAGAAGAGAGTCTAGACATTACCACAGTTGCTCAAACAGCAGCTGTACAGAAAGGATTGCGTAATTTTGTGGTTCTGACAGGCAGGGAAGGCCAGTGAGGATTGCTTGAGCACAGAGTGCTGTACTGGCAGCACCTTTGCATAAAAGGACAACAGCTGATGAGGAAGAGCCTCATCCCTTTTCTTAGCAAATGCGTATGTTGCTCTGACTTTTGCACCACTAACAGAGCCATGGCCAGATGCAGCGTCACTTGGCAAAGAAATTGTGATCAAGCATTCTTGCTGGAAATGTTGACACATGCTTTCTGAAAAACATTTTGGTCACTGTGTGATGTATGGCAACAACCAAGGCTGGGTGGATCCAAGGGGGTGAATGAAAAGTCTGGCAGAGGATTATGAAAGGTCTGGCAGAGGATTACAGTCACCTGTGTTCCAGGAAAAAGCCCAGCATGTGGAGGATATGACATTCAGGGTAAGTCTGTGATTCTGGAATTGTTTCTAAATATGGAATTGTCCTGAGTCAAATTTGGGAAGTGTTTCTCCCAGTGCAAAGTGCATGGTGGCACCCTTAAAGACTAGGAAACCGTGCCAGATCCATTCTCAGTGTGGTGGTGGAGACCCAAGGCCCCCAGGTCATCTCCCAGCATGAGGGGCTTGATGGTTGGAAGAGCTTTGATTTATGCTAAGAGCAGCCAGGCATCTGCAAGGACTTTTGGAAGTTTGGAAAGCTGAGACTTTTTCTTCCTTTGGACTCAAACTTTAGGTTCTCTTAAAAGTTAAGTAGTTAGCAAACAAATAAGTGTATTTTAGCCAAACCTAATGCTACACATGAATGTCACCACCACGTAATACACAGGGGACAAGTTTTAGAGGAACATAGTGCATTTATTGAAATACAATGGGAAACATTTGCCCTGAGTAAAACCCCTAAAACCTCAGAAAGTCCTTTGAAATGTTGTGCTTTGTTCTGCTGGTTAATCTGTCACTGCAGAAGTCTGTACCTCAGGGGCTTTTCTTTTCTCCTATTCACAGAGACTTTTTCCGTTGAATGAAACAGAGCTATCGTGTAATTTCTGACAGCCACTATCCAAAAACTGCATCCTAGAAAAATTGTGTCTGTGAATGACTCCACCAGAGCACACCATTCCTGTGGATGTGGGCTCTTGAACCAGCCCTGAAATCTATTGCTAGGACTACACAAATTAGTTTAGCTCCAGCATTTTCAACTGTTGGGGTTTTATCATATCATCTGATGTTCTGCTCAATGCCTCAGCCCCTGGGGCTGTTAGATTATGTAAGAATCTCTGCTTTTATTACGAAATAAAGTTCGATTTCCATTTTTTCCCAGAAGAATTTAGGAATGTGACCATTAATAGTGCAGACAACGCAAGGTTACTAACCCCTGCAACTTTCATGTTTAAGCCAACTATGACTTTTTTAAGATCTGACTCATGATTTTTTAATGCCTGAGGGACGCTAGTGTATTTTCAAAAATACAACTATTCTTCAGTTTTTCAGCTTGATATCTTATTTCCTCAGCCTGACAGAATTGCCTAATTCAGGGATTTTATTCCTCTGAACATTTTGAACACTGTAGCTCTGTAAGGCATTTCTGACATTCCAGAATCAAGGCCCCAGGAGCCTCTGTTACGCATCTGTTGTTGGAGGTGCCTTGACAAGTGCACTACCACACATTATTAGCTCTGAAATCATGCTTGTCCACAAAAAAAAAAAAAAAAAAAAAAAAAAAGAGTCACTTCCAGATACGGCACGTCACTTTTGACATCTTTTCTATGATGACACTTTCCTCAGGATGTAAATTTCATCTGGGAAAGCAGGTATCTTTTCTTTTCCAAAGTCTGAAAGCAGACACACAACTGCTGTGAAGCACCTGTGCTTGCACCATGACTTTGTGTGCAGCCATTCCACATGCTTTTGTCACTTTACGGGTACAATTGGCTCCTCCTTTTCCGGGCCCGGTATCTGGGGAGATAAAGTTGTGCATTACCCAGGCACATGCTCTCATCTCCCTGAGGGGACTCCTGGAAGAAATACATCCCGTGTTGTCCGACCCTTGACAATGCTGGTGAGTGATGTTGCCTCTTGCATGACCATGCAAAGCTTCTCCTTGCTCCTAGGAGGCAAAGGAGAGAGCTGAGTGGCAAGAAGACAGTGCCTTCACTCAAGTGTGGGTGAATTATTGTGCTATAGCTCTGGAGAAAGAGGACAGGCAACAGTGTTTTAGAGGAATTTACTGGGATAAGCACATGGCCTGGGTCAAGTACCACCAGCTGGCATTGGTGACAACAGCCACCAGAGCTAGGGCTGTGGTTTCTACATGAGAGCTGTAGACAGTTGCCTAATAGCTGCCCAGCTCAGCTGGGTGTGGAAAGGAAAGTGATGGTCGTTTGTGAAAGGCCTGTCTAGAGTACTCCTGCTGGAGTGGAAAGCATGCTGGCATGAATGGGGACAGCAGCTCTGGGGTCCCTGCAAACTGAGGAAGGGCCAAACATCCAGATATCCCAAAGACATTTTGTGTGGTCTAGATTAAAATTCTAGGCTCTCTTAAAAAGGGGGTCCCTGACTTCGGCTGGATGTTGTAGCTCCATATATACCTGTAGATTGCACAGCAGCAGTAAATGCTCCCAGTGCTAGCAGCTCAAGGTGTGTATTATTCAGTGGCTTATGAGCTCTTTGACGCAGTTTTGGGCTAGGTTAAAATGATTCTTAGAGGTGGCTTGCATTTTAGAATGGGCCCTTGCCAGCAGGAGATTGAAAGGCTGTCCACCTCGAGTGGTTCAACAGCATGTATGTAGACCGGTGGGTGGTGGTTGCTATTATAAAGCCTTCTCACTCCTAACCCCGGTAAAAAGAAACTGCATTTTGCCTTACACATGGCACATTATAAAAAAGTTACAGGATTTACAGAGCGTTCTGACTTGGAAGGGACCCACAGGCATCTTCAAATCCAAATCTTAAGTGAATGGCCTGAATGAGGATCAAACCCATGGTACATTTTTGGCACCATGCTCTAACAAAGTGAGAAATTTAGACTTTTAACAAAAACTTCATATTCAAAATGCAGAATCTGTCTTCTGCCCTGATTTGGCTTCAAGTAGGAAGATACATTCAGTGGAGCTTTAATTCAGATTCTATCAGTCTCTGTGTCACAAGTCTTCACTGGATTTAAAATTTGTCCATGGGCTAAATCACTTCTTTTTCAGTTGAATGTAGGGTGTGAGAGGGAGAAGCTGTTCACAGAGCAGAACAGCTGCACAGAGAAACTCTGATGTGCCTGATTTGTCAGTGATACCAATCAAATATGAAGTTCTCAAGGAAAGGCAAACTGGCATAGTTTCTCTATTGTCAAGTTTACACCACCAGGAAATTTGCAGACATTTTGCTGAAATTCAAGTCCATTCTGCTTTTTCTGTCTTGCATCTTTAACTACCTTGTCAACACAATTAGGAACTGGGCTGCTGGTGTCAATGAAAGTGGGATTTCCAGCTCCTGTGAAGAGAGGAGTGGGTCTCTGTGCATACCTCATGGACATCCCCTGTGTCTCTAGATGGCTGGGAAAGAGTAATGAATTTGGGATGCAGTGATCCATCACTTGATGTAGGACAGAGAGGGCTGCAGGGCACGGATGATTGCATCCTGTGGAGCTGTGTGGCCTGACCAAGCAGGGTGGATGACTCCGCAGTTCGACAGGCCCCGTCTGCAACCACACAAGGATCCTACCATGGGAAAACCCCGCCTGTTCCAGACGTGCCGGCAGGCACTGCTCAGCAGCTGCAGTGCATTAAACTGGCATTGGGCAGGGGGAAATCCAACCCTGCTGCATGCTTGCTGCAATGGTCAGAGGAGATGAATTTGGCCCAGTGAATTTTTTATTCATCCAGATGCTCCAGAGCCACTACTGCTACTTAGGGAAAAAAAGGCAAATGCTATGAAAATGTCCCAGACAAAAGCTCTCCATGGAAGCACTGACTGGAAAAACGGACTGATTGTGTTGTAAGCTATTTTGGGGACTGAAACTCAGTGCTACTTGCCAAGTGTGATTTCTGGGACAGGATGAAACCTTGGCCACTGCTGCAAAGATGCTCAGGTATCTTACTACTCCTGGGGAACATCTACCTCTCTGAGACCATGTAGGTTTCCCTAATGTGACCTCTTGTCCAGTGACCCTTTGCCCACAGCAAATCTGCTACTGGTGAGGGAAGAAGGTCCAAGATGGAGATGTGCTTAAGCAGTGACCAGAACCCCCCCTCTCCATCTGGAGCAGGATGGAAAAGAAGGAGGGAGGGGAGAAAAGGCCCTTACCCTGGCTAACATCCCTCTTTAGCTACCCTCTGGGGACAACATGTCAAGGCAGGTGTATGTAGGAGGAGTCACTGCTCCTAAGCAACAGTAGCCAGTGCCCTTGGAAAGGGCTCTAAGCCTGCCTTCTGAGTCTCAGCCTCTTGCAGAGATACTCAGAGGGGCTTCTGCCCTGTACAATTTTCAAGTGAAAGTGTTTTGCTTTAGCTAGCCACAAGACAATTTCAGTTTCGATGCAAACCCTTGACCTCCATTTGTGTTAGCTGCTGACCAGCTCTACAGCTGATGAACAATACTTTACTTACTTACAGTATAGTAAGTAACAGTATAGTAAATGGCAGAAGCACAGCCTGCACAACTAGGCTGTAGGGGTAGGCCCACAAACTGTGAACACTGCCCTCACTTCAAACATGTTTAATCATGTTATGTTGACAACAGGACCCTCAGGTCAAATCCAATGAAGGGAAAGGGCTAATCTTGTGGATACTGCCAGTATTTTGGATCAGGTCTTCCATCTCCCAGTTCTTTCTCAGGCTTAAACAAACCTAAGAAAAGTTACTGGACAGTGCTCATAAATATGAGACAGACAAGCACAACATCTCAGTCATGATCATAAATGCCGCCTGCTATGCAGAACCTGCACAAGGTTCTTCTCACTGTTTAGCTTTCTTCCCTAGGCTCATAGGGGATGTGCAAAATCCCATACCTATCCCTCTTTCATAGCATCTTATGGGCTCCTGAACACCCTCCTCTCACCCTGTGTGCCTTTTTTGCGGGGCTGCTAAAGCTGCATAAAGCCACCCCACTGTGGCTCTTGCAGAAAGCAGTGTCCTGGCTGCCATCCCCCTGCAGGAGTCTGCTGTCCATGGAGAACTGTGCATTGCTAAGGACATTTCCCTGAGGCTTGCGTCTTTGGTTCTCTTCCCATTTCTTGCCTCTCGTCACCTGCCTATGACTTTTGCAGTGTTTGCTCTTAAATGTGCTGAATGTGTTGGATGCGTCTTTGGGTAAAGATCTGCCACTTGATTGAGGAGACATACTCACACATATTGCTGTGCTAATTGTGGTGCTTCCAAATAATACTCAGCAATGTTTAAATAGCAGCCAATGTGACTGCTGTAGCAGGTAGTTATTGAGATGGTCCAAAACACCATAGCCAAGAATGCCTCATTGAGTGAAGTTCACACTGGGACCTGATCTCTGCTGTGCAAGCCTCTCTCCCATAGAAATGACTGGGATGTCACCAAGGATTATGGCTTCAAATGAGTAGCAGGTGAACTCTAAGAAAAAAAGATCACAGGCAACCTTCTGCTCTCAGTTACACTCCATTGACGTCAGTGGGGTTGCCTGGGGTTAACTCAGAGCAGAATTTAATGTCTCATTTTTAATATATATAGACAAAGGCCCCCAAATTGTCTTTCAGCATATAGCATAGTGTCTAAAAACTCCTCAGCTACACATGCTGCAAAGTTTTTCTTCCTGTCAGAGCAACAGGAAAAAACTATCTTGCTTGGAAAAAGAGGGTGGAGCTGTTTCGCATGTTGCTGCATGCTGCCCACATTCAGTGAAAGGGAAGGGAATAGGATGCCCCTGGGACCTGTGTGTTGCACACCTCCTGCAGCCACTCGTGGCAACCTGCCATCAGCTGGCAGGATGCAGCAGCTCCATTTCAAGTGTCCTGTTCCACTGGCAGACAAGCTATTGCATGGGTGCAGGTGCTTCTGAAACCTGAGTGTTTCCTCGTATCACACCCCTGTGTTGTAACACTTCTTGGATCCCAGCTGGCTGCAGAGAGATGCTGTGAGTTTCAGAGGGGTCACAGTGGTGGAAGGAAAAGGTATTTGCAAGCCTATGATTCTATGATCACTCAGGACAGTTGATTTCTACACTGTGTACAGGACCACAATCTTTCACTTGAAGCCAGTTGTGCCAGAGGCTGTATGTTTGAAACCAAGCCGGTTGGTTGCTTTTGGCATGCCTATAAACCCCCACTGCTTGGCTTTTGCTCCTCTGCAATCTAAAACAGCAATCAAGAGCAGCAAATAATGACAGACAAAAACTGAAAATGGAAAATTTATCAATCTGACACATGAGAGATCATATATATTTATTTCATTGTGCTTTTCCTTGGTTTTAGCTTTGATTGTTTTAAAGAGATGTTGACAATAATTAAAATATTATTCACAAGAGTTCTGATATGCAATAGCCAGATTTTATTTTGTAGTGACAGTATTTGTGCAGTAACTGCCAGTATTACTGTCAGATCAAGCTGAGGTTTTATTTATTTCTTCATGAGAGTGAAGTATTACAAGGTGCAGTATTCTGGGATCAAAATCAATGGGATATGTTAAATCCCTAATGTATTCCTGCTGTAAAACACCTTCTTATTTCTGCAAAAAGAGATTCTGTAGGTAGATGCTCTCCTTCGTATGGCTCCCATGGCCTGGAAATCCACACTGAGTCCCTCTCTTCCCAGTTCCCTAGGGGGATCAGTAAGGGCTGCGGTATACCTACATCTAAATGCAGGTCTTGTTTCTTGCTTGCTGGGTTGTGGTACCATGTGATGGAGAGCAGGTTTTATGTGTCGGCAGCCATCCTGGCCCCCCAGACTGCACTATTCCAATGGCAAGCAGAGGATAAAAGTCTGAAACCAGAAGCAAAGGAACAAGGCTCGTACATTTTTGTGGCAACCTTCTTAGGGGAAACTGTCCCACTCCAGCTCAGCACCAGGACAGCTTTATCCTCTGAGAGGAGAGGGTAATCGAGGGTGGGGTCTTTCCCTGTGTTATGGCGTGGGCCTGGATAATGCTGGCAGCAACTGAAATAGGAGGCAGATCTCCCACTAGAGGAATTAGTTTTATATATTATGAAATAATGGCATGTAGCTCACCCTCCGTGCTATATATACTGTGAACAGCTAGTTAGGTGCATCACACGGGTTATTCCTCTTTCTTTACAGTATTTACACTATTTCATTACACCAATTATATCTCATAACACTACATAATTTTTCCTCACCACAAAACATAGTACAGCAGCCTAAATTGTCCTTAGTCAGTACAGTCAGATCCCATGAGTTGAAAAATTACAGAGAAGTTTATAGCAAGATGATAGCAAGAAATTAATGCAAATTTTAGGTTTCCCAATTGCCACAAAATCTCAAGAGAATAAAAGAGGACTATTTTAGACTCAGGCATCAGAGCTTAGTAAGTGTTGAAATAATAGTAGGAGACCAGAGATTGGTCCAGATGGCTGAGGGTGGAAGCCAAGTCAAGTGTGCCTAAAACCCTCCAATTTAAACACTCTGGGGCTTTGGAAAGGGTCTGTGTCTCGTAAAGGATTTTGGAGAAAAGCCTTTGTTTCATCTCGATGATTAAAAAACCAAAACACTAAACAAAAAAGCCTCAAGTGCAAGGTAAAGAACAGCAGCAGTAGAGCTCATTCCTTTATATGCTACACTAAGTACAGCATTTGCTATTCTGACACAAGCAACAATACCTTACTGGCCACATTTGTGTTTCAGGCTGGCTTAAATCCCTTGGAGATGGTGGCTCTAAGAGCTGCTTCCACTCAGGATCTCTGTAAGGAAGTTACTTGCAGTGTGTAATAAAAACCCTAAAATTATGTCTATCTCCTCCCCTAAGGCTGGCATGCATTGTCGAAGATGCTTTTTCCATGCCAGACATGCAGGAGCTTGTGCTGCCTGTAGGTACTTCTGGCAAAGTAGGCAGGGGGGACTGGGAGGGCTGGTGTGACCATAAACCTATGGCACTGTGACCTTGATTCATTTCTACGTAGAAAGGCACATGTGCAGCCCCAAAATGGGTTTCACTGTCAAACGTCTTGTGAGGACGCCTCTATCTGAGAGGCCAGCAACTCTGAGTCAGGAAGCAGCAAGGGTGCATCAGGCATCAGGTTAGTGCACGCAGGGACATGTGTATGTACCCATCTGAAGGGAAGACCACAGTTGGAGGTGTGGAGCCATGACATGGCAGCTTGGGATTTGAGAGCCGCTTGTCTTCTGTGTCTGTACACATCTGCTGTCTTGGCAGGCTGGGGCATGCTCATTCTCTGGCTTGCTTTCAGCAAGGCACAAACAACCTAGGAGGTTCTTGGAAAGCATTGGTGGTAACTTTCTCATACAGGAGGTGGAGAAGCCAATGACAAAGGGTGTGGTGTTGCACCTCATACCAACAACAAATCTTCGAAAGGTCGTGGTGACCAGGAGAGGTGTCTGAGAGCTGGAAGAAAGCAAATGCCACCCAGTCAAGGAGCAAGAAGGAGGATCCAGGGATCTTCAGGACAGTTAGCTTCAACTCAATCTGAGGTCAGGCAAGTCAATCACTACTCAGGCTGGGTTAGTGCTGACTTGGATTATTTCAGTTTGAATCACCAGATGCTTGGGTGATTAGGGCCATTGCCAAAGCAACTTCATTAAGTCTCTCTGTAGGATGATTTTATTCTCTGACTGGACACTTTCTGCTGAAAATACCTGTACTAGCCTGTCTACTTGGATGAACATCTAGGACTACCTACAGAGAAGGCACTTCCGAGGGTGATGTGGGAGAAAAGGCAGCTTTCTAATAATCCAGTGGTCAGATTATGTCACATTAGCATGCAAAACTGTTGGCCGCCAGCAGAATACTTGGAAGAAGGAGGGAGGTGTACAGAAATGTACAGAAAAAAGGTCCAGCATGATCCTGTCCTGCAAACAGTTTCCACTCATCACAGAGGTCAGATGCCAAGCAATTAATTGACTGCAAGACAATTATCTGTTGCACAAACTCTAACAAATTATTACTTTCTTTGTATTTATGCATTTATTTCAAGATACAGTATTTGTTACTTTGCAAACAATTTGCAGAGGGAAAAAATGGTAGCTAGGTGAATGGACACCTCACTCCTTGTCTTGTGTACTGAACTTCATGAACTGACTTCTTTAGAGTGTTTGCAGCGCAGAGAGATAAGCAGAAATCTGCGGGAACAAAGCTTCACCCGCAATGTCTGAAAGCTGAGTACTAGACTGCTTCTCATTATTGTGTGGGCTGCTGGGACCTCATCTCAACAGAAGCCTTGGGGCATGACTATAAATAACAACAGATGTAAATACAATTATCTGTAAACTGTATGCGTCTCAGCTTTGTTAGGAAAAAAACCTAAACGCAACAGCCGATAAGCAGCAAACTCATAACCCTGGGAGTAAAAATTAAAGATGCATTTTACTTTCATAAGGTAAGTCTGGAAAATACTTGGAATCAAAGGAGGTTCAGCATTTCGTTTTCACTGGTTTCCCTGTATAGGGAAACATCTTTCCGTGATGGGCACAGATGACCACCAGCTTCCCACATGTATTGTATGCTAGTTGTGTGGCATGCGTAGCTGGAGCTTGTGCACCTTTGCCCATGGTGCACACTCTTTACTCTCATTTACTCTGTAAATTTGCATCCTTTCCGTTTAGAGCAGTGGAGCTCACTGTGATGTTTAATAAAAACATATAAAGTAGAGGAAATGAGAGATCAAGAGCACTTTGGTAATCCCCAAAATGCAAAGGCATTATTAGCATTTAACAGCCCTTGCTGGCAGTATAATTTCTAAATGCTGCAACTGGCAACTAAAAGGGAAATTTTAATTTTTGCACTCACATGGATGGTGCAATTTCAAAGCACTTGTAACACATTCCAAACAGGAATCCAGCAATATAAAGTTCTTTGGTCAAGTCCCTCCATGAAGAGAATTTTACCCTAAAAGACCAAGTCACATTTTTATGGAGCAGTTTAATTGGGTATGTCTGGACTTAAACAAAAGAAATACTTTTAAGTTCAGCCATGAATCAGTATTCCTCTGTTCCCTGGTAGGATTATTGTTGTTTCATTGTTGTCTTCTTATTTTGCTTTGTTGTCATTGCTAGCTCCACAATTTTTGGAATATCTTTAACGTCTTCTGTGAGTATTTCTGCCTTTATTCATCTTCAGAGGAGCAGTTGTCTAGGCATCCTTGTTCCTAATCAGCCATGGCATGTCCCCAAAGTAACATTGCTATTATAAAGCCATGCCAAACCATAAGGATTCACACACTCACAGCATGGGTCAGCTTTACTCCATTTGCTCCTCAAAGGAAGCACTGCTGAACCATGTGTGATCATTGCAGAAACCACTGTTAAGAAGTGGTTTAAGCCAAGAGTTTCAGCAAATAAAGGAAATTCCAGAGATCTCAAAGTACCTTTTACTGTGATACGTTATGACTGCACATTCCCTTTCCTCAAACCATGTAGTTTAGTGCAAAGCTCTCATCCACTCTGCTGATAAAATGACGAAAAATATGTGTAGTCATGTTCCAAGAGCATCATCATCAAGTAGGTTCTTCCCGGACAGATTATTCATCTTTTTCTCTGCTTGTTCAGATATCGCCCCCACATCAGCCTTTCCACAGTGGTAAGTCTCTTTGCTCTTCATATAAATATTTGTGCTGGAAAAACAGGCAGTACGAATGACTTGACATTTTTGGAAAATATAACATAGGCCTTTCTGCTAGGATGGGGCAAGACAGAGTGAGTCAGTCTGATGCTTCTTTGAATCCTCCTAGAAAATGAGTGTTGATTTTCTGCCTTTCATCTTAGGCAGAGACCTGGTGGATAACTAGATATTTCTGGAGATTAATGTCAGTACCCCACTGTCATATTTCCCTACAGAAAGGCACTTTTAGTCACCAATGCCAACCTCTTCTGCTCCAGCAAATGCATCTGTTAAGAAAAGAAATACTATCAGCAGGGCAACAGGTGGCATATTACAGCCAATCTTGAAAGGTTATAATAAGGGGGAGTGTGTGTGAGCGAGAGGACGAAAACTGGAAAAGAGGGGAACTAAGATGAAGGAAAACGCAGTGGCAAGCATTTTTTCCTATTACTGCACTTAGAGAGAGCTGGAATAAAGGGCTGGTGACTTTGCAACAATGGCGTAGGGTACTGCCCTGGAAATGCATTCACCCATTGTACTGCTCTCTGTTTGCTTAGAAGGAATTCAGAAGGGATTTGCTTTCTCTTGTTTCATGAGCCCCACGCTTTCACACTGACCAAAGTGGATACACACCAGCTGGCCACGTCCATCACCACCGCTGGGTGGGAGAATTCCTGATTATACTTAGATCCCTCAGACCCCACTCTGTCACTTGCAGAGAAGCTCTGCTTGCACACCGCTTCCGAAATGCAGCCGGCTGGGAGATCTGCACGCCTTGCCTGAAGGAGCTGGATGCCTTCTGGATCAAACATGAATGACCTGCTGAAGGTGCCCCTGTTGCACGTCCTCACCCTGGCAGCCCTCAGCTTGGCTGATACACTTCTAAAAGGTTTGATTGGAGGGGCTTTTTCCCTGCTCTTCTTCTGCCATTTGCTGAAGGAGGTTTTGCAAAGGGGAAGGTATCTCTGGTAATGGTGGGGTGGGTGGTGCAGTAGTGCTCCCAAAAAAGACAAAAACGCTGCTTCTGCTTTCAGTGGTCACTTCACTGCTTTTAGAAGGGCACCAGTGAAAATATTCTCACATTTGTGTTTGAAATTGAAGGTTCTTTGTCTACAAAGAGCACATAGTCCGTTGTAACAGGCAGGGGTTCAGCCCGGGTGGGATGCACATTTCTCATGCGAAAGGAAGCTCAGAAGTGTTAATGGCTGGTAGCACCAGCTGCTGCAGAGCCCAAGATTTGTTATGTTCAGCACACCTGCGTAGGTTTATAAGTATATAAAGCTTCAAAGACAGTGAATACCTATGATGTCTTTACAAAGAATATGTACATAAATACAAATATGAGCTGTTTGTTATAGCATATAATGTAGAAGTTGTGATACCTTCTTCCTATCTTGTGTGCGCACACGCGTATGGGCGTATGCACATGTACTTTTAGCCAATGAAAATACTGGAAAAAAAATCTGTTTAGAAAAGTCTGTGAGGTATGAAGTGCAACCATGGTCTTCTGGATGTACCATTTAGTAAACCTGCAGATGACAATTTTTGCTGAACGGTGATCGTCCAGTGCGATTCAACCCTTACTAGAAACTTCACAGCTTCAGGAAAACAAAATAAAATCTTAAGGGGAATGCCAGTGTTCACAGGTTAGGCCAACATTGCTGCTCTTGCAGGGCTATGCTCTTACAATTGTTAGTCAGGTTATTCTCATAATGAAAAAAATGGAAATAATGTATCTTCTTCATAAAAATGTTTTGAAAAAAAAAAGTTAATATTTTCCTAAGGCATTAAAATAAGTTGGTGAACTTTACACTTTTTGAATATTGTGGTAAGACAAGTGGTATTAGAGACAAGAAACACAAAGTCAGGGATAGACTTTTTTTTCTGGTGTCACAGTGTAATGAACAGATACGCACCCTTTTCTAGGACATCACAGTTAACCCATTTCTTACCAGAGGAACTGCAGTTTCTTCAGGTGTCTGAAATGCAGCAGAGGGACAGGTTCTGTTTTCTGCATTGTTTTTTTTTGCCTGATTGGTCTGGTTTCAAAAGTGTGAATCCGGATCCAAAGCCAGGACATTTAGAACCTTCTGGTGGGCTGGAGATAGAAGGGCATTTGGCTTTCTCATGGTCCCGTGACCAGCCTTGGGTCATTTTTCTATCTCGGGAAACTACAGCTGACATCCAGAAAAATGGCACCTGTATGGCTTTACACATATAAAAATTTATTTATTTTCAATTTATTTAAAGCCACAAGGATACCTCAAAAATATCAGAAAGCCCCAGTATACGCATATGGAAAGGCCTGGCTCCATTTCTGTGTGCTGATAGATATGTCCGTACATTGTTCAGATTTTATTTTCCTACGTTAAAATTTGGTAATGCACACATCACACGTCCAGAGTGCTTCCTGGAGAAAACATGGACTAACAGCAGCACCCGAGCTATCTGGATGGCTTTTAGATGTAAGCACTATCTCAGCTGTTTTGGGACTCTGTTGTTGCCTCAGGAAACGACGGTATATTCCACTGCCCGCTGTCCCGATTTGGGTAAAACAGCACAAAGGTGAAAGGAGCGTATGAGAAAATGACACATCCCCGTTGCTGTCATGGTTGCCCTCTGAGGATGCAGAATTTGGGAAGGCAGCTTTAAAAATGTTTCTTTTCCTGTTACCATAGTGCTGTCAGTTTGGACAGTATTTTCTTGCAACCATGAGGCTTGATTGTGTCCAAAAAGCTGTATGCTGGCTTTCAAGAGGTACCAGGTCAGACCACGTCTATGCAATATTCCATCATCTATTGAATTACAGACACACCTTAAAAGTATTTAACCATTTCTAGAGAATTTATTTAATATAGAAACCTGACAGGTCTTTTTGCCCAAAGAACAAAATGCTGTCATTATGCATACCAGCTCTTGGTACAAATGTAACTTTATTACTTGTGAGAATCACTGTGTTTATCATTCCAACAGTTATAAAACTGGTTGCTTTGAATTATCGTTATTGTAAAAACTTAAATTTCTCAGGGTTAGCAAAGCATCCTTCCAGAGATCAAGGAATGCGGACAACAGCAACAAAAACACACTATAAAAAATGAGATTGCAAAACTCTGCAGATAATGCCATCAAACCCCAATAAACTCTGTCACGAAATAGCAATGTCTCATTTGAAGTAGACAGGATAACCATCGATGGGGGTTATTATCCTAAGGCAACCTTCAGTAGAAGGAAAATGAATGCTTTATGGAAATCTTCCATTTGGTTTCACTGGCATGGGAGTCTGGAGTACAATACAGATGATTATTTCTGTCTAATGTAACCCAAAATGACCTAATAAAGTGAAGCATGATACACTTTGAAGCAGTGATCTTAAACAATGAATTTGTCACAGACTTGTTTTGAGTTTTGTTCATATAATCTTTAATGCTACCTTAGATACAGTTTTTGAGATTTATATAAGTATAGTCATTATTGTTAATCAATGATACAATGAGAAATCATATAATCTGGAAATATTATTGAGGCAGATTCATTCTGGTGAAATGTCAAAAGCATTTCAAATTTTACATAAACCTGGTAGTGAAAGCTGATCCTTTCTTCCTCTAGCTTCATTCCGGCAGAACTCCAAAGACATTCTAATTTTGACTTCCATGGAAATTGAAAAAGCATTAAGGCATAGACTTTCTATTACTCTCAGTCACTGAAATCTGAGTGTCTTCTCTTTTGCCTTTTCCTTAGGGAGGGAAGGGTAAAACTGATGTAGTTTATTTTTCGCCTGAATTTGAATCTTATTGTACTACGGAGGGCCAGTAGATACACAGCAGTTGGGATTCTCTGTGAAAAAATAATAGGCCAGATACCGCTACAGTTAGTGAGGAACGGGAAGACTCCTGAATCCATGATACATTTTCAAGGCAATGTTTCAGGAATATGGTAAAATAAGTTTAGCTCAGCACAGTTGTCAGTGAAATACTGTCCAACAAATATGGATGCGCGTCCCTTGCAGCCATTGATCAAGTCATTCAAGTGTTTTTGGAGGCAGTGGCTGCAATGAATACCATGAGCAGGGAAAGTGAGTGGCTTGGCTTGTGCTTTGATCCCTTCCAGCTGTGATTCAAGTCTTTCACCAGAACGATGGCAAATGTTTCTAAAGATACATTCAAGTAACCTGTGACAACAGGTTTGTGATGATGAGCATTAGAGACGACTATTCAACTTCCAACCCTTGTGTTCTGCTTGATTAGAAACTATGAGAAAAAGAGAATGTGTCCTAGTCATGACACAAATCTGAATGATCTGAACGGTCTTCGTGAGCCTGGTTCAGAAAAATATAGTGCTGTGTAACGGGTTTGGTGTTTCTATACAATAGGCTTTGGTGGTTGGTTTTTTCTTGTTTTTTTTTAAGATAAATAGTTGAGAGAATAAATCCTGTAATAATGACAAAGAAGCCCAAATCTCATGCATTAATAAGGAGGCAGTCTTCCCACGCCAGAGGCAGGTCAGCTTGGCTTTAATTTGTGTGCTGCCCCTTGCACTTCCAGCCTATGCAATGCCACCCTCATAGCAATGGGACAGCCTCATCTGTGTCCTTGCAGTACGCTCACCTAGCACTTTGAGTCTCGAGAAAGAGGTGGACCAGACACATAGGATGCACTGAGCTTGTTGGAGCTTGGTTTGCTCTGTTTTGCACGTTATGGAGAGACCTCAAGGGAAAATGCCATTGGGTGACCCTGCAGGGACATGGCTCCCTCCACCAAAGGTGTCTGGCAGGCTATGTAGCTCTCTCTCTCCAGGAGGCACCAGAAGGCTTTCACATTTACTCTTCTTCGCACAGCTCCCTTGATCAGCACTCCTCTGGAAACCGTGGATGCACTTGTAGAAGATGTTGCCAAGTTTGTCTGTGCAGTGGAGTCATATCCTGAGCCGGAGATTACATGGACGCGCAACAGCATTCCCATCAGGTAGGGAGCAGCCCCAGCCCTCACCCGCATCTTCTGCCAAAACTGGCAGTGCTTTCTTTCATGATAAAGGAGATATCTGGAAATATAAAAATGGGTCTGTGGCAGGAGAGAGAATGAGTGCTGTGATTATATAGGACTGTGTTTCTGAGGGAGTGATAAGGGCTCTTAGGGGCTGCTCTTGCGCCTTCATACACTTGAGCTTGCAGAGAGTTGGTTTCTGCTGCAAGCTGTGTAAGGAGTTTTCTCTCCAGCTTCAGACAATTAAATCTGCTCTGTTCTTCAGTTTACGAAGGAGGAGGATGCTGTATTATACTTAAAAGGATCTTAGCAGGAATTCTTGTCTGTATCAGTGTGTTTGGAAACTTTGCATGGAAGGGGTTGTGCTGGGCCCTTCTTTTCTGCTTCTAGTTCTAGATCTGGAAATTGTCCTCTCATTGTTATGCACTGTCAGACATTAACCACTGGGCATCAAGATGTCAACAAAGAAGGCAGCCTTCTGGAAGTGTGGAAATGTGTTATGGAAGTTGCTACCATTGCTTTTGCTCTTTTGCTGTAGACAGGTTTCTAGAAAGCAAACTGTACTTGATCTTCTAGCTCTCCAACCACACTACATCTGCCACATGGCTTCATGTCGGTGTCTCATTCTAGATGGCTGTAAGTGACTCTGTGAGGGAAAATGCAGCACAACCTTTGTGTAACATAATCAACACCTGTTCTCCACAGGAGATGTCCATGATGGGCAGATGGTCACCTGAAGCATGGTTCTCTCTATTGTGGTCAAGCACCCAAAAAGCCTTTGAACTACTGGCATAGGAAGCTCCAAATAAGTCAGCAGCAGAAGGAGGGTCTCAGTGCTTGAAACACTGCTTTAGAGTAGGACAAAGCAGAAAGTTACAAATATGCATATAGGCCTTCAGAAATATTTTTTTTTCATTGTCTGCAATCTCAGCAAAATTTGGCCCTAGTCTTCTGACCCTGGCTCTGTTCCAGCATGGAGGTCTGAACTTGCATGGATGCTATTTCCAAATCAGGTCACCTTTCGCCTAATTCCTTCCCCATCAGTGACACTATGACTGAAAATCAAAGCAGGGAGAGAAAGCCATCCATGAAGGACTGTGTCTTTCTGTCCCCACGTCTTTAAAACGATCACTCTCTATGTGTTCTAAGATAATATGAAATCCAGATAATTTATCACCTCAATCCCCTCTTCCAGAAGCCCAACACATCTTTCTTAAAGCCCTCCCACCCTCTGTCTGAGACACACCACTTTGACCAAAACGGAAAATAAAGATAAAAAAACCTCTGCTGGTAAGGCCTTAGAGCTCAGGTGCTTCATTCCTTTACTGGGACTTCTGAAGCAGCATTAATAACAGCAAGTGTTTCACTTTGACAAGGCTGTGTAGCATTTATATTCAGTACTGCTGGATACAAAAGCTCAGACCAAAGACAGAGGAATAGATAAGATGAATATATTTCTTACTTTCTAAAAACTCAGATGAAAGTATTTGCACAATGGAAAAGCATCAGATCAGAAGACTCTTTTTTCTGAAAAAAACCCCATATAAATGTATTTCTGTGCCTCTGTGCGTGTGTGTATCGAACTTCAAAGGGCCTAGTTATTGCAAGCAATTAATATCAGTTATTTCATTTCCAAAATTTTCTTCTCTTGCCAAGGTCCCAGCATCCTGGACAGACAGGAAGGTTAACCTTCAAAACAAAACAGTATGTAAACTTTCAGCTTCAATGGCAATAGAGCCCGGGCAGAGACTACAGCCAGCACTAGTCTTCTGGATGTGCCCTTCCTTTCGACATCAAAACTTGTGCAAGTAAACCAGCAGGCACCCTATGCTGAGTGAAATGGTCTCCTGTCCCATCTTCCAGAACAGGGCTGCCCACAATGAGCCTTCCTTAGGGAAAGAAGGGAACAAGAGTCAGCATGTCTTTTACAGAATGGATGACTTCATGGCACTCTTCCTTCTCATGGTGAAAAAGAGGAGGAGGACGTAACACTGAAAGGTGAAATGCTGTTGAAAGGAAATACATGCCTGTATTGATAAGGCATGTACATTCAGATTAGTCAGTGACTACTGTACAATTTTTAACAGTAAAAGACAAAACATGACACATGTAGCAGTCAGACTACTTAGGACTCAGTCCTCAGGTCAGAACCCTTTTGCCACTGTTCATCAGAATCAAAGTCCAATTGCATGAAAGTGCTTCCTAAAAGCATCAACAAAGGTGCGAAAATAAAACACAAAGAAATTTATAATTTATAGTGTTTATTTATACTATTTATTTGTATTTATTATACTTTTGCAGTTTTGCAATTAAAATCAATAGTTCAGCCCTCTGATTTCTCACCATCTTTCTTTCTGCTTTCTCTGGCTCTCACACTTGAATACACACATCCCCCTTCTCACACACCACACTTCTCTCATCAAGCTCACATGTAAAATTGGTCTTTGCTACACATTTGTTACAATATCCGGTATTTTAGTTGCTCCAGCTTCAGGGCTTTCTTCACGTCTCTGAAATGTCCAGGTTAAGGCCTGCTGTCATTAAACTATAGCAATCCTTGAATCCTCCAGCTTTCAGAAGGCTTAAGCACATTTCTTTGCTTGTTTGTTGGTTTGGGTTTTCTTTTTTCAAAACAAATAGACAAAACCACTCCAGGATGTAGACACAGAAGTGCGTGGTTTTTAGTTTGTGTCTTTCTTCACAACCGTAAAAATATTTCCATAACTTTATCTGTTTAATTAAAAAAAAAATTCTTTTTTTTCCCTGAAGAAGGAAAACTTCAGCCAGCTCTATTTCTCATACAAGCACTCTTTCTCTTGCATTGAGCAATTATACCTTAAACAGAACCCAGCTGGAAAAGATTTTTTGTGCTCATGCCTGTCCTTGGCCAGTCAAAACCCCAAACACGACACCTACTTATTTTACCAATGTCTGGCTGGAGGAAAATCTGCCATTACACTAGTGGCAGTCAGGATCTGCATGGTCTAGTGAGAACCTGAATCTTAAGGCTGTCCTCAACATTTTCAGCACCTTCCCTTCCGCTTGCAGGTTGAAAATCAAAGGTAAAGCTTACTGCCATTTGTAGTGCCATCAGCAGCCTGCATATCCAAATGCAATTCCCTCTCTCCACCCCTGGTTGTCCCTGATAATCTGTGCTGTGCTCTGCAGGCTGTTTGACACACGGTACAGCATCCAGAGGAACGGGCAGCTCCTGACCATCCTGAGCGTGGAGGACAGTGATGATGGGGTGTACTGCTGCACAGCAGATAACGGGGTTGGAGCAGCTGCACAGAGCTGTGGGGCTCTCCAGGTGAAAATGCGTAAGTGGGAATGCAATTCCTTCCTCATGCCATGGGAGTCTTTAATCAAAAGCCTGAGCAGACTCCCATGTATGGCGCCTGGGGATCCACGTTCAGGGCAGACCCGTGTTCTTGTGAAGCTGGGCGCAGTCCTTTGAGGTGGAGACATGGCATATGGGATCATAACTCAGTGCAGTTGTGATAATCCACTTTGAAAAACACACACTTGTCCTCTTGATCAGAGGACAAAAACTGATGCTTTGAAGAATGTCCTTTGTGCAAAACTCTGTAAAAGAGGCACATTTTGGCAGATTAAACCTCTCTGGCAATAGTGCGTACTGGTGAATTTTAAATGTAAGATTTCACTAATCAGGTTTCTACCTGAGGATGGAAAAATAAACTAAATTATGTTCAGACGCTCTCAATAGTAGTGTTGAATGGACTGGAGCACCATGCTGTAAATCTCATCATCCCACGCGGAAGGCAAAAGGCTTTTTCTTGCAAAGAGCTGTGTATGTGCCAAACCCAGTAAAGCTGGACTCACATGGCTGGAGTCACTTATGCAAACACTTTAAAGGGCAACAGAGATATATTCTGGCTAAAGCATCTGTTTGTAGGAAAGGATTTGTTTGTGTTGATGAGATGACGCTCCTGGTCTGGTAATTCTAGAGCTCTGCAGCATCCCAGTCACTTGCAGGTGGTGGCCAGGAGGTGATGCTCTCTGAAGCTTGTTTTTCCTTAATGCTGGTTCATTAGCATGCAAGGGACTCAAAATTTCAGGTCTCCCAAAATACTGAGATGATGATCTTTTATACTCTCGGCTCAGAGTAAGATAGGCCATGTTCTTTTTTCAGTAAAATGAATTTAAATTTATCCCTTATTAACTTCAAGGGAGTTTGACTGCTTTTTCTTTAGGCTCCATTGTCCTGTTCACTAGCATAGCTATAAATCCTTCAATTAGGGACATTAACTGAGTTTACATGCCCTTTTTGTTGAACTAGAGGCAAGCCTGAGTTAATACTGTTTCAAAATCAATTCAATCCAGATCTCAGCTTTCAGACAAGACAGTGTTTACTCAGTGAAGAATGTCAGAACCTGGAATGCTAACATTCTTCAATACTGGAAATACTCTTATCTGAGTTTGGATTTTAGCCCAGGCCCTAATTCAAATAACTGTCAAACTCCACTCAGGAAAACAAATAACCCATGCAAGTTAGCTGCTTTTGCATCCATAAACTGAAATGGAATGCTGTGCTGAAGAAAGTTCTTTCTTACAAAGGCAGTCCATGACCAAGAAAGACTTCTCTATCTTCCAGCAATACTCAGAAAAAGCAGCAGAATTTTTGATGTTATTTCTGAATTTGTCTTATTATGTCTTAGCTTCTTTTTAACTTTAATTTTTGGCTTTTAAAATTTTAGGACCCAAAATAACCCGTCCACCTGTAAATGTGGAAATAATAGAAGGGTTAAAGGCTGTTCTTCCATGCACTACAATGGGGAATCCTAAACCTTCTGTTTCATGGGTCAAAGGAGAAACAGTTGTAAAGGTGAGTAGTAATGCTTTTACTAATGCTAATTATTTGTAAAAGTACTGTGTTAAATATTAGCATTAGTTACAGTATTTGTAAATTCTAGTAGCTAGAAAGGAAACATTTGAAAAATCAAGGCTCATCTCATAAATATCTTCATCTGCAATAATTCTACATACAAACCAAACGTCCTCTGTGTATCTGTATTTCATATGATAAGTGCTTGTTACTACTTAGTATAGCCAAATACTGATGAAAGCATTTGTGAATGTTCTCTTAAGTAAGAAGTTTTTTGAAGCTATAATTCAGTGATCTGCAAAAACAGAGATGGGTGAGTATGTCATGACTTACTTCCTGAGCAAGAAGAGCTGACCCCAAATCCTTCAGTTGTAGGACAACATGTATAGTGTTCATGCATGTAAGCCCAATCTTTGTAAACAGATTTGTGATGCTGTTTGTGTGCAGCCTGAATGTAGAGTCCTTACCTCAATTGCTCCTTCCTCTGGCAGGAGACTGCTCGCATTGCTGTCCTTGACTCTGGGAATTTAAGGATACACAATGTTCAGAGAGAAGATGCAGGACAGTATCGTTGTGTAGCCAAGAACAGTTTGGGCATAGCCTATTCGAAACCTGCAACTGTGGTCGTGGAAGGTGAGTGACTTTTGAACCAGGCTCAAGCTCCATGTGCCAGCCCCTTGCGCATAGCCAGTTAACTTGAATTAAACGGAAGTATCATATTGATGTTGACAAAGCCATCCTAGAGGATGATAATGAGAGGAGAGGAGAGGAGAGGAGAGGAGAGGAGAGGATTCAAACTTTGTGGACTTGAACATTTTCTGACAACTAAATGAACATCAGATTGATTTTTCAGTTTCTGATCTTTATGTACTGTGTCCAATTATTATGTATAGAAGGTATTTGCTTTGTGGTGTGAATCACGATCAGTTTCAGAGTGTTGAGAATAGTGGACTGCAGGGGAACGCAAAAGGCCTTCTACCTTCCTGAATCCTATAAGAGAATTTGGATTGGGAAAGGGCTTGTAGAGTGACTGGGGGAATAACTGATTTAGTAGGTGAACAAATTTTTACTTCTGATTCAGAATGACTTCTGTACTGTAGAAAGTGGAGAAAGGTCTTCATTTGCCTAGTAAGCTTCAAAATACTATTGTAGGTTACACTTGGCCTGGAACTATCAGAGGTTACTTATTGTGCAATTCCATTTCTAAGGGGAACGCAGATTTTCTTCTGGGAGCAGTATCGAGTATACTAGATCCAACTACACATTACAGTAGATCTGCTGTTTCCCTACAACATGCATTTATTTTTCAGGATTTTTTTCCTCCCTTTTTAATATTTATATGTACAGACTTTGTGTGTGCTAGAAATTCCTCAAATAGCTTTAAAACAGGAAGGCAGCTATTCTTCATCTAGATTCAGAGCTGTACTTCTCCCACGCTAAAAGCGTGAGGCAAACTGAAAACAGATGGATCTTGATGAGAACAGCTTGGATCCTGGGTTTTAGTTTGGCCCTGTAATTGAGACAATGGGCAAAGACTTGACAAGAGTTAAACTGTGAACGGCAAATACTTGGTGTCATGCACACAAAAGCCACACCCATGCTAAAGGGCCTCCGACACTGCAATTTTATTGCTCCAGATCTGCCAGAGCTAGTTAGGGAATCTAAGAACAAGCTGGAATTGCACCAAAAATCCAGCCTGATAAGGTTGATGTCTTGTTTTATCTCCATCTCCAGAATTATGCAGTAGCCTGTTAATTCAAGGACTGGCAAAATAATCTGCAAATACCCTACTTGGGGTGTGTATGTATGTTCTTTTTAAAATGAAGAAGATTAGTTCCTAATTAATCAGTGCCAGCTCAATGCTCCCACTCATGTTCCATTATCCCCTCATGTTCCATTCATGTGCTGGGTGAATAAATAAATGCTCTTCTCCAGGCTCACCTTGGTTTCTCTGGTAGGACCTATGTAATATACCTAATTTTGGGTGGCCAGACTGACACGTGTTTGGTTTACATTTTTGGCTTCCAAAATCCAAAGGCATTAATCCTGACTGCAGCTTGCTGTTCATGCAAATCCCTTCCCATCATTGTATTTTAGATTAATTCTCGTGGATATTTAGCATAACTACCTGTGCACATACCTGTGTATGCATGCAAGTACGTATGCACACACATCACCCTCACACACCTCTTTTATTATTATTTTTAGTATCCCTCCTCTCCTGGCTCTCCTACCCCACTAGTATCAGCATTTTAAAGTAACTCCAAGTAAGTAATATACTAAAATTACTCAGAGCAGGAAAATCACACTCCAGTATTCTTTGAGCATTCATTGTGTTCAGAAAATTTATGAAAATTGTTCTTTATTGCTTCTCTGCAATAACACTACAATACTTCTTTCTTAAATCTTGGTCCTAGTGTTCACTGGAGTCACCAGCCTGCACAGTGTGGTTTAATATTAAAATAAACTGACTAAGCATGGCTGGTTATCTATGAATATTTAATTCCAAGGCAATTGTCCATTAAAAGAGCAGTGTAAATATTTATGCCAAGCTAGATCTAGATCACATGGATCCTGATTTGTTGTGCGCTTCCGTTTTAATGGGTCCAGCACTAGCCCCGTGTAGCATCCCAGCCTTACAAGGAAGGGAGCACCCAAGAATCATAGGTCCTCATGGCTGAAAGAAATGACGGAAGTCAGAGGGCCTGCAAAAGCTTACGAAGTTTTATTAGCAAATTAAACATTTGGCATGGAAATGTGTATGTTAATCCCTGACCTCCTAGATAAGCACAGGACGGTGGGTTTTGGATAAAGGGCTAGGATGGAAGGAGAGAGACTGAGAGACAGAGAGAGAGAGATGGATTAAAGAGGAGGAGAGAGAATGAAAAGAGGAAAGGAAGAGAGAGGTATCACCAGTCCTGGCTCCAGCATCAATCCAGCTGACGTGCTGTGCAGGCTCCTGGAACACACGTGTGTCCAGGCTTTGTAGCCCTTTTTATAGTGAAGTTTCTGTGGGCTGGAGCTGAATTTCTCATTCTCAATGTAAATGAGTCATCCTGTGCAGCCCAGTCTTGTAGACCTTTCTGGAAACAAGGCTGAGGGGCTTCAGGCATCTTGGGTGCTCTTGATCCCCCTTTACATTCCACGCCTGCTCATTGGCCTCATTCCTGCACCTCTGCTGTACTCTGTTGTGCTTAGCCCCAGGAGCCAGAAAAAGGACACTTGTCCCAGAAATGTACTGCCCTACTTCCATACAGCCCCTTTCTCCAGCCATTGTTGGTAATTGGCTGTTGCTGCCAACAGTCCTTGGCTGGCTCCAGAGCTATATGGCTATCAGTGTTTGAGACATAAACATCGGCCCCTTATCTTCTAGGCTTCCACATCCTGCAATTAGCTCTAGTGTTCAAAGAGCAGAGGTGTTCTTGAAAAACTGACTCTCTGCCTTCTGCAGGCAATCAGGCTCCTTAATGTGGTTTTGGTCAGGCACATGATTAAATGACTTGCTCAAGCTTGGCCCAGAAATTATTGCAAGCCACAAGTACATACAATGAACTGTGCAGGAGCCACTTGTTCAAACTGACAACAATCTTGGCTCAAATGTTTACTCTACTGAGGTACCTTATGTTACTATTTGTCTGGTTTCAGTGGTCCGAGGTAGAACTGTTTCAAAAATGCTGCTATTTTGATTTTCCAAATATTTTTTCCTCTATTCCTTGTCAGCTTTCCTCAACATTCATAATACTGGCCTCTATTTACTACTTTTAAAGCACAGCTTTAGTGTTTTTAAAGTTTTATTATTTTTAAAGCAAAGCTGAAATAATATGAGCAACAAGTTTCAGATGAAAATTCAAGTGCAGTTCTTGTCACGAAAAAGAAAGCTTTGGAGGCCTCTCTCAGTGGAACCGATTTTTCAGTTCCTGATTTTCATTGGTGAATGTGCTGAAAGAGATAAGGACTCTGTGGGTGCTTTAACCTGCACAGACCTGTCCCAAGTTAAGGCAGCCTGTTTGCTTTCCCAGGGCCCGTTTCAGACACCAGGGCTTAGGTCAGGAATTATAGTAAGTTAATCCCAGGTCAGGGTTTTAATTAAAAGGATTAAAAAGCCTACCTTTTTGCATCTTTTCTCCAACTCTGGGGCAAACCCACATGAATTTGGACAAGTGATGGTGAAATAGATTCTTTTCTTAAAAGGCATAATCCACAAGTGGTACATACATGATCATAATGGACCTAACTGTTGGGTTTGCGGGAAGAGCTGGGTTCTTACTAGGAACTGTGCTGAGTCTATGGACAATACTGCCCTCTCTGAAAGTCTGCTTGGGGTGCCTGGCAGGTATTAGGAGAATAAACAGGCCATGGAGCATCTCCTTGATTTAACATCAGGGAAAAGGCTCTGGAGATGAGGGATGGAGAAAGGATACAAGAGGCAAGTGTTGCCCAAGTGAGCCAAGTGAGTGAACATGCAAGACAGGCAGCACTCCTGAAGAAGGGTTACACTCAATTTTTATGATCTTGGTGTGTCTTGTAGCAGTAAAATGACACGTCTTTGGTGTAGCTCTGAGGAATGTCTCAGAGGAGTAGGGTTGATTCTTTCTGACATGTGCTGGGGTCATTATAAATTAGTTCTCACTAGTGAGCTGGTTCACAGCTGTGCAGAAGCTGTATGGTTGCATTTCCCTCACTTGGTTCTTCTAGTTACAGCACACTCAGCATATGAAAAAAAGGACTAGTGAAAGTACTGGTATGAAGCAGAAGTGTGATAGGCAGAAACAAGCCTTTTCCACACTATTCTGCAAAGCAAAACAAGAAATGCTGAGTTTGTTGGGTCAGCTAACAATTAGCATGTGAAGATGACTTCCTCTTGCTACTGTATATGCACAGATGTCTACAGAAGGTAACATGTGCATTGAGACAGAGGCACAATATTATAATTTATGACTGTTTGCCAAGAAATGTGTTTTTAATTTCCTGGAGGCAACGCTTCTGACCTGCAGTTTTGTATTCATTTTCTATAATCTTAAGCATATTGCTAACTAGCTTTTTAATCACTGCATTATCAATTTTGGTAATGTACACTTCTGCTAAACCTAGAAGAATATTTATATAGTCAATGGAGCAGTACATTGCCAAAAGATTTCCACAGATTTCTGGTTGTTTGCCGTATTGATGCTCAAAGTGGATCTCTGGCTGAAAGGTTCCTGGATGAACCCCAGATGCAGGACTATTGTTGAATATAAGCATTTGCTTGCTTACCTGATCTGTAGTTCACACAGATGTCTGAAGGTTGAAGTTTATTAACAAGATGTTGACTGAGATGGTCAAGATGTTCCAGTTTTATCTGAAAAAAGAAATCACTCCTTTGGAAATAAATTGGGGAGCAGATATTGCCATCAGGAGTGTTGAGATTTGTTGTCAAATGCAGAAATTCCCATTGATGTCAGTGAAAATAAAGGGCAGGGTATGAAGATCTAAGCTGTGCCAAGAAGGTATTTTTTGAGCCTCCTCTGAGCATCTGGAATTTCTGAAGTTGGTAAGACCTTAGTTCTGTTGTTTTCCTTAATGTGTTGGACAGCTATTTATGTACGTAGGCCATAGAACAGGAGGAATTTTGGTTTTTGTTGGTATTTGCAGTGACATCAATCCAGTCCATTAATAGAACTGGTTCCACAAAAGCTATGCAAGAGATTTTCAGGTTCAGCTTCTGGGCCTGCTGCCTAAAATGGTACACCCTCTGCAGCCCCCAAGGTTTGATGGGTGTTGAGAAGGGTATTTTCCATATCCATTATGAATGAATTGTATGATTTTAAAAGAATACATTTAAAGCCATGAGCTCTTGTGTGGTGAAAGGCATGGGAATACGCCTGTTATGAGCAGGTTTATTACTCAGACGCAGAGTGAAGCTGCCTGGTTAATTTTTTTCTTAATATATGAAATAAATTCTATTGAATGGTTTTGCTTTAATCTCTTGCTATCTTTTTCAGATATTGTCCATATAGCCAGTATTCAAAGTATATGTATAAATTCCTGCATCAAATAAGAAGTGTCTATTTCAGAATAGCCACAAACCAGTAATTTTTGCGATGATTTAGGGGTGTCATTGCCTGACCTGGGCTCAGTTTTTTGCTTTATTTTGGAGAATGTTTCTTCTGTCCTTGGGGGAAGGAAAGTGCCCCTTTGTGAATTGGTAGAAGGGACTCATGTCCTATATGCCCTTCTTCATTCTTCAAAATGAAAAAATCACATAGGAAATTGAAAAGTTGACCATGAATTTCTGACAGTTTAGAAGTAACACCTGCTTATAAAGGAAACATAAAGCCATAAACCACATTTCAACCTTAGCCTTGTGTTTGGCTTCAACTATTTAGAGAGCATTTTCTGGAAATTAATGGAGTTATTGTTACTGAAATGTACAAAGAGTTGAGGTGGATTAGGCTCTAACACAACAGAAGGTAAAATATTCTTCTGAGAGGTGTCCTCCTAATATGACAGCAGCTTGTGAGTGGCAGTCTTCTGATGTAGGAAGACAGTGTGAGTAGTCTACTGGAACTTAGTGTGCAAAAGGTTTTTCTTCCCCTGAGGATGAAGAACAAACTTTCTGTTGTGTCTTTCTAGGTGTTGCATCCAGCTAGTGAAACCTCTGAAGTTCCAGTCTGCCCAGGGACGCATTTTTAATGTTGAAAAGTAAAGAAAAAGGCAATAAATGCAGGGACTCCTATGTGAGAGGAGAGAGTACGTGGATGGTCCTGTTGGTTGTGTACTGAGTTAGATGCAACTCCATCTTGCGATTTACATGAAACTGAGTTTGATCTCCAGCCTCTGGCACCAGAGACTTGTGGAATTCAGCCATATACTGTGTGATAATGTTTAGTTTTGAAGTCATCACTCAACAGACACATGTCTAGAGATTAGCAATCATAAAACTGTAAGAAAACAAAAAAATCAGCCAGAGCAAATGTTAGAAGACCCGGCGTGTTTAACAAAAAACTACGTGTATTCTCCATGGATTTATTAGCATTTTTGATTCAAAACTCTGCAGTTTCCAACTGTTTGAAGAGGCATCAGTTGAGGACTACTGTCTCTTTCTTTAACTAGGCCATTTAATTCATCTCTCTGCTGTGTTGCTGCTCCACTTCATCCTGTGCTACTCTGTGGCAGCACATAAAACAATCAAACCAAAACAAGGGTAGAAGCAATGCTCCTCATACTCCCCTGACTTAGATATTGTTTGGTTTTGAGTTCCAGCCCTGGTACATAGAAGTCTTTTCCTGGCCACATTTTATTGCTTATTACTAGCTACTAAAATAATACCCTGCCACAAGCCACAAAAATGTTCCCCTGTAAGCCACTTCTGAGAACTGCCTTAGCCTTAAAAATATGAAGGTTTTCCTTGGAGAATCATCCCTTCAGAAAAAAAGGATCTGGCAGATTAGGTCTAGATTTTTTAAAATCATTTTGTCTAATTCTTGTGCCATTGAGGGGACGGCAGACTAGTTGACAATAGAAAGCAATGCCATCGCTACTTAGTTAAGAGGCTATCCCTGTAAAGTGTAAAGCACTATCTTCCTTCAGCTGTTTTTGGATGTCTTACATAGTCTTGGGACAAATTTGCTTCACAGATACATCAACGGACTGGAAAGTCACACCAAAATCCAAGTAAGAGGAATAAAAGCATGTATTTAGTGCAGATAATTCTATCATTTCGGATAGACCACATTCCAGAGGTGGTCTGCATTTCAAATGAAAGCTGACTCCTGATATGTCATCCGGAAAGTTTTCACGCTTTTTTGTCAGCCTGCCTGCACTTGGCATAGATGATGTAGGAAAGGGAGATACCAAGAGACCACTGAAGCAGCCAGTCAGGACTGTCACCTTGTTGCATTTCCTACAGATTAGATTTCAGTGTGAAATCTGAATTTTTATCGGTGTCATCTGTCGAGGTAGAGTGTTTTGGGTGAGGTGAATTGCCAAATAGCAGGCTGGCAAGGAAGTTTGCAGTTTGTCATTTAAGTATTGGGTGAAATTTCCTCATGGAAATTCTAATACCAACACTGAAGAGGAGCCTTTGGCTCTGCCTTGAGCAGACGCAGAAACTCTGGGAAAGGACAGCCTTCCTGTCTGCATTGATGCTGGTGTATGTACCTGCAGGCAGTGTCCTGTGTCTGTAAATGGTGAATACTGCAGTTTGGTTTTAAAAATTGCAAAGGGTTTGGGGGGAGGGAGCATTACAGGGTAAGACCAAGCGTGCCTGTAATTAAAACAAAGTATTTGACTGGCCCCAGCAGGGTGGCGTGGGCGTAACTGAAAACCCAGAATATCTCATTAAATCTCCTCCTACCTATGGCATTCACCAGAGTCATCCCAAGGATCTCAGATGCCGCAGATACAACCATATCCCTAATTACAGGGTAACAGGGCAAGCTGCAGGAGGAAGAAAACAGCCCCAGACCTTCGGCAAATGGCAAGTAAGCGTGAGCTATTCAATTTACCCCCGAGGCTTGCTCTGCTGCGACATTGGCATGAGGTTCATGCTGCCTTCGAGTCATTGTCACAGGGTGGCCTCTGGCATTGAGGAGCTGCAGCGCAGGCCTCCTGGGAGCATGAGGCTTCAGAAAAGGCACATACACACAATTCTTCTTTAAGAAGCATTTGACCCTGCTATTTCCTTTCGCAAAAACCTCTTTCCCCTAACAAAGAGTTTGGGAAGGCACTTGAAAAATTTATGACCTTCTCACATCATTGCATGAATTGTGGTTTTAAGAAAAAAAAAAAGCAGTTAAAATCCCTCTCTCTTGTAAACTGTTGGCTAGTTAGAAAGCATGACCTTCCTGCAGAACAATGAAGGGAGTACAGGATAGAAAATATCCATAGCCTTCAGATAAAGCGGGGCAGAGCAAACTGAGACAAGTATCCTGAAGTGGCTGGAGCCCCACACAGCCCCTCACAAAAAAGGCATGTCAAACAGGGAGTTGAGAATTTGGAACAAAGATGGGTCTCTGATGTAGGAGGAACTACATGAGCTTTCAACACTAAAAATAAAACATGCATGATAGATAAGGTGAGCAGGGAACAGGCTCCTTCCTATCCCCCAAACAAAGGAACATCCTAGAAGCTACCCCTAGCAGCACTTTAAAGTAGATGAAAGGAAGTACTTTCACATGACATGTAATTAAATTTATGGCATTGCTGTCACCCAGTGGTGGAGACCAGATGCCAGGATGATGCATGGATTATCTCATTTTTGGGCATCCCGGTGATTCCCTGTAATTGCTTGCTCGATTCCTTAGAGTGGGAGAGGGAGAGTGAGACTTGTGCGTAGCTAGTTCGTGCTCACAGCCTTGGCAGCGGTCACGATGCGCTGTGGTCACGAACGGAACAAGCAAAGGAATTGCTCCTTGACTTTGGGAGGCTGGGGTCTTCCTTTCCAATTTCACACGTAGTAGAGGGTAGAGCCAGAGTGAAACAGCACCTGATATGTCTCTACTGTAGATGAGACAGAGCATGGGGAGGCTTAAAAGGGTCTTTCCTTCAAAGAAACCAAACGCATATATAAGACCAGTACTGACACGAAAAGAATTTCCTCATTCATTTCCTTGGGAAGTGATCTGAACATGCTATCCTCACTTGTCCTTGAATCTGGTGATTGCTCTGTATATAGAGATGAACACTTGCACAGAACGGGTTTTATATAGTTACACAGGATATAAGCTATCTATTTACATTTTACTCCTGGTTATTATATCTTTGCATGTTTGCAGTGCCTCCTTTCAGTATTCCAGAGGCATCTACATGCAGCGTAGTCTTTCACAGCTGAGAAGTCAGTGGCTGATGTTTTTACCATGATATAAGTCCTACTGCTAATGCAAATTGTCCTACCACCCACAAATCTAGGAGTCTGCCCTAAAATAAAGTTAACTTGAAAGTTTATTGCCTTGCTATGAAAAGTATGCTTTGATATTAGACACTAGAGCTTTGAATCTGAAGGTATATGATTCAGGATGGAGACGTTGTGCCTTACTCCATCTTCCTTCCACACAGACCTTGAATTGTCCCTGGCGCCCATCTCATAGCCCCAGGCTCCAGGTTCAGTGTCTGTGTATTGCTGTGGAGTCTGCACTGTGCTGCATGATGTTTTAAGAACTATGATAAGACACAAGTCTCCCAAATAATATATCAGGAGCCAGAAGAGGTTGGAGACCTTGAGATTTTGTACAAAATGCAGACATTTCAGATGCACTGGATGCTTATCCTCCCAGGTTACCACAATAACAGGGTGAGGGTCAATGGATGATGAAATAATGCTGGCTTACAGCACTTCCTCAGCTTGCTCTTCTGGGCCCCATACAGAACAGTGCTGTTCCTTGAGAAATAATACAGTGATTGTGTGCATTTCTAGATGCATTTGTACATTTTTTTTCTTTGGATAACTTGTATACACATGGTTCTCTAGCAAAAAGCATGTTTGTACATGGATTAAATAAAAACAGGTAATTTGATAGAGACAAATGGAAGTGTCTCATATCAGCTTCGCCCAAGCTGTTTTCCTCCTCTTTGTATTTACTTAGTAGGCTTATAAAAAAGTTAAACACTGCAACTTTGGTAAGAAATACTTGGTGATCAAAGTGAAACTGACCTTGCAGTTATCTTGGGATTTAACTATTAACCCATCCCCATTTTGGAAGTGCTACACTACACCAGAACCTGCTGCTGCTGCTGTGAGAGGAGTGGTTGACTGTCCTTGCTGGAGAATTTGTCTGTTCTCCAAGGTGGGATTCGGTTCTGCCATGTCATCTGCAGAGACTGTGTCTTGCCTGGTCAGCCCCAGATCCTAGAATGCAATTAGCTGCTGCACACAGCTTGGTGTGGCTGTCTCTGTGACCGCTAATCCATGAGCATGGTGTGCAGCCTGTTCTTGGCCCTGGTATTTCAAGAATTGTTTTAATTTTATGTGGGTTACCTAATGCTAGAAAACACAAATGCTGCAGCTTTTTATGTGTTTAAAAACATATTTGTCAGACCTTCCCTCATCTCTCACCACAGGGGAGGACATGGTAGTCCCTCTGCTTTTTACCTCTCCTTGACTGCCTAGTTTAGGCTTGTCAGGAAGAGTGAACGGACATGAGCTGAATGAATCTGAATGGGGAGTTAGGCAAACAGTCTTCTCACTGGCAAAAATTGCGGTGGCACAAGTTCATGGTTCTTTGGAGCATACAGATGGCAAGCATAAATGTTTTTTTATGATTTCGTAAGCAAAGTCCAAGACCAGAGAACACTTCTGCAGAGAAGTAATTTTGATCTTTCATGCTTCAGGTACGAAAGAGCTACAGGAACACTGGCAAACACAAACAAAAAAATGCTTGCAATTTAGCTAAGTACTTACACATGAATTTTGCACAGTGCGAAGTCTTTGCCCGGACGTTTATATCAGGAGAGCTTCCGAGACAATATGTAGTTTACCAGTTCCTGCAGCAATGCAGACCCACTGGATCTCAACACAGCACTGGATGCAAAGGAAAATACGTTGCACACACAGGATTTGCCTTTACACACTGTGTTCTGCAGCTTAGCAGAGGAACTCTGCTTTCCTTCTTTTTTTAGGAAAAAAGAAAATATGCATAAGACCTGGTTTCAATCACCCAAAAGGCCGTATTTCATGGTAAAAACAGAGCCACTGGGGAAAGTGAAGCAGGTTGAGAGATCAGATCTGGCAGGATGGACATATTGGGTCTGGCTCATATTTTAGGGCAGGCTTTGGCGGCAAGTGGGAAGGAAATATTGCCAGGTGGTTGCCAACACAAATTCAGCTCCTGGTGGCCTTACCTTGGTTTGGACTACCAGGGATGCTTTACAGTATGGCAGTACTAGCAACAACTCTTGGACGTGAACACCTGCGGATGTTGACAGGCTGGGTTAGTTCATGTACACAGGAGAGTGTTGCTCATGTTCTCTTAAATACAGGGTTCACCAAAGCAACTGTAGCCTCTGGAGGAAAACCAACCTACCCCACACCTCAAAACAAGTTCTTGGTCAGTCCTGGTGCTCTGAGCACCAGTTTGTCCTGTCCCAAAGGCAGCAGCATGGCCCCAGGCCACCTACACTGCTGTCTGGTTGCGACTGGTCCAATCCAGCCTGCTTTAACAAAAAAAAAAAGAAGGCTTTACCCAGACTGAGGGCAGGCATCTGCCAGGACTGCGAGACTAGACCCCAAAACCGGGAAATGAAACATAGCTCAATCAAAGGCAATGGGGAAAATAGTCACCTGGAAAGAGTTAGCCATTCAAAGTGGAGGCGGGGGGGAGGGCATGCTGCTTTAATCTTTTTATAGTATAAAAATTTTGTGACTGAATTAAAGCCCTACTGTTTGGACTGGATGATGTTATGTAATTCTCAGAAACGAGAGCAGCTGGCCATGGTACAGATACCTCCTAGCAAGCCCTGCAGTGCACAGCACATCATTTACCAAGCCTGTAAAAAAACCCCATTTATTAAGGGGCTTGGGAGTGAAATTTGACATGCTGGCTTGGCTTTTAGCTGTCTGGATTTAATTTACAGCTCCTCTCTTTCATTCTCCAATAAATTAAATAAATAAATAAAGCCCTCTTTGCCCACTTTCCCTAACTGCTCTTTGGCATGCGTTTGAGTAAATCCAGTCCAGAGCCCAAGGGTATTGATGAGAATGTTGCTAACCTTGTAATGGCAATGTAGCTAAATAGGCAAAGCTCCTGGCAAAATCCATATTCAGGAGGATCTGGAACAGGCAGACAAGTAATGGAAGTATTAGAAACCACTTGATTGTTGGAAATTTTCTCTCTGAGGAAAATTGAGAACAAGACAAGTTCCTGAGCCCATCAAAAAATGTGAATTTTACAAACACTTATTGCTATTTCCTGATCCTTCCTCTTCCTGCCTTTCACCCACCTCTTCCTGCCAGCTGCACCATCAGATTTGCCATTTCTTCCTTGCCTTTGCCTCTTTTCTTTCCTTGTGTAATTTGGGGAGGGAGGAGGAGGGGAAGGGAGGAGCAGAAAAATCATACTTTTGGGGACTGTGTTCTGCCATTTGGCTACAGGGCATTGCATTGCTCCTGCAGATGCCAAAATGGACCCTGAGCTCATCCTGGTGTTCTTACCCTGATTTGCACAGGTGGAAGGTGACACTGGCTGCGCTTATGCAACCCATCCTGACTTTCCCACAGCACTCAAGTCTGACAGCGATGGCAGTGTGTTGATCATCTACCTATAGATTATGTGGTTGAGAAATAGCTGCTGCTAATTTTTAATGCTGTTTCCCAAATTGATTAAGAGCCTTTGGAGAATGTGTCCCTGGCGCAGCCAATCAGCCATGCTCCAAAGCCTGTTGGGACCCAGGAGGTCTAGCCCTTGTACCAGGAAAATTCTCATTTAAAAATAAAAAAATATAATTCCCCCCTTCCCCAGTTTATTCCAGTAATGGCATCTACACTTAAGTACTTAAGGAACACAGCTAAACTTTAAGTAAAATCTTTTTTAAAAGCATGCAAATATAAGTACTTGAAATGTTAAAGAATTAAACCCGTAACTTCAGTTTCGAAGGTCCTGAAAAGCGCACATGATAGCACTGGGCATAGAAGGAATTTCAATTTTTCCACACTTTGGAAATCAGCTTAGCTCCTTATAGGCAAAATTTTATTTAGCCATCCCTCCTTGCAGCAGTTGCCATCAGAAACATGTGAATTTGTTTAGCAGCTGTTGCTGGATTTTTTATCTCTGTATTTGATGTTAAAAGATTTTAAGAATGGCCTGACACTTTGCCTTCCCTATGCTGGCAGACAACTGCTCACCCAGCAGTGTGCTGGGCTACTAAAGCAAGTGCAGTGATCAGTGCTGGTGAGAGGACCCTGGGAAGTGGAATGTAACTTTCTGACCTCCCCATAGGCACCACACCATGCATGAGCTGGGTCAGCCACAGCACCTACTGTGCCTTTGCACCCTGCCTGTGCTATTGCCATTTTCAAAGAGTGCCCTTTTCCCTCCTGGCTGAGAGATCCTAGCAGATTTTGGAAGAGCAGCTAATACAGAGGAGGAGCATCAGCTAGCTGGGTGCTGGTAGTTCATCACTTTGGTATTAACTGGGCAGGATCTGAGCAGCAGAGTGAGAGAGCAGCATCAGGTGGGCAGGGTCCCAGCAGCGCACTGGGCAGCACAAGAAAAGCACTAAGGGCTGTATATTGTGACTCTGGAAGCTAACATGCTGGCTTCAGCAGGAGCCACGTGAACGTAACTGCTGCCAGAGGACAAGCTCCGAAGTTTAGTATTTCTCCAAATGAAGTATAAAAATAATTATGAGCTTAGCCTGCAAAACTTGGGTCCGAATTCATGACCATCTGGTGTTAATGGCCTGAAGCGAAACTTCAGACAAAGGTTTCATTTTACGTATTATTCATGAGAAAAGCCCCTGGCCAGCGACTGCAGCTTTACTTATTACTGACGGAGCTTAATACCTGCTGCCTCGCTGAGGGGTAGGGGTTGCAGAAGCCTGATGCTGCTCTGCTTTGACTTTAGGCAAGTGGCACTGAGCAAAGACAGTGAGATTGCTCAGGGCACACAGAGGAATTAAGAAGCTCAGTATAATATTTATCCTCTCACCATTTTCACTTCACTGACATTAAATTTAATCCTCCTAAAAATCCCTCCCCAAGAGCTTATTGAATAACTGTACTCTTAAGACAAAAAGGTTTCCGTGCTGAAATTAACTCCTACTGCTACTTATCCATGAGCAAAAGCTGGTTTTGGGCTCTTTGTTACAACGAATCTTGGCTGCATACCAGGTCAGAACTGGGTGGAAGGACTGTGTGGGAAGCATATACTTTTTTTCAGTTCAGCTGAAATTTTGCAGACAGAGCCTTCCATCCTAAATAGTGGAGACAGATGTTCTAACTCTGAACAGGGCAAACAGAGGACTGTGACATGCTGAGGTATGTTGGTAAGGAGAAATATACAGATAGAAAAAGTGGCAAATTATCTCAGGCTCTTCTGACAAGTCCAAGAGAAACTCCCCTGCTTATTAAAGTTTCTGATGGAGACTTAGACATTGCTGTGTGGTCTAGAAGGTGTTACTCACTAAGCATGAGAAATTGAAGTAAGAAATGGCAGTGCTGTTCAGCCTGCTTCTGTGCAGACATTCTGCATTTCCATGAAAAATTTTAGGTCAAAACTCAAATGTTCCAGGTGGGAAATTTCTCTTCTCTGCTTTTTTCTGTATGGTCCAAGTACAGCAGCTTGTGAAAACCGCCAGGGTTGTGTTTCTGGATCAAAATAAGTTTTCAGCAAAAATACTTTAGTTGTTATTTCTGGCCAACAACCCTGTCCCCTCACAAAACAACAAAAACCCATCCAAACAAACCCAAAATCAACAACAAAAGAAAGGGGGGGGGCAGGAGGGAGGGAAGAATGCTTATTTTACTTATCTGCAAAATGCCCTGTAACCATATTGCCACGAAAGGATCAAGAGCAGTAGAAATGAGAAGCCACTTAAAAAATCTACTTTCCCACTGCAATCTCATCTTCCTGAAGTTTTTTGCCAGCCATTCTCTCATACCTTGATGTTTGATGCTAGACACTCTCCCCGTAGGGCAGCTCGTTGTTGTGTGGAAAATGCCAGTCTGCAGCACTCTGTGGCAAGCCCTAATCACTGCAATCAGAGTGAGGTGTTTATCTGACCCTTAGCTTTCATGGCACATGTCCACGCTGGTGGTCCTCCTTGATGGTTTGAATCAAGTTTCGCAGGAGGTCACCCTGGGCAGGGCAGCATGGTAGGTTGCTGCTTATGTGCTGTAAGCTGTTATGTCTGCATGCAGCTGAAGAGTTTGCTCTTGGTTTTCTTGCACATTACCTCCTCAGAGGCTTTGGACTTGACACAGAAATTTCCAGAGGTAAACTTTTGGTCTGTAAGGTGCAGAATGTAACCACACTGAATGCTTTTTTTCTCCTCCTCATCTCTGTCCCAAGACTGTCACTCACTGGGAAGCCTGTTCTATGCTCTGCTTTTATTCATGGAGCTGTGACTTACATCAAGACCCGCTGGGAAGGGAGAACCCTCATGTCAGCACCAGCTTCAGCTTTACATTATCATTCAACTAGCACCTTTCTCTTCTCTTACAGTGTTTGCCAGAATCCTGAAGGCTCCTGAATCCCAGAATATCACCTTTGGGTCTGTGGTGACGTTGCGGTGCACGGCGACAGGCCTTCCAGTCCCTACTGTCACCTGGCTGGAAAATGGGAAAGCTGTAAGTGCCTCTTTTTCATGCTTTTGGTTCTGGAGGACTGCTATCAGCTGGAAGCACAGCAGGGCTGGTAGCCAGCACCAGTGGTTTCTTTTCCTTCCTAACTTAGTACCTTGTTGTGCAATCTGGTTGAGTCCATCTCATCCCTCTGCTGCAGTTTTCTCTTCCGAAAACACATTATCTCCCTTCTCCTGGGTGTTGTTTGACTTCATTTGTGAATCTGAAAGCCCACGATGAAGAGTGCTTTAGGCCCTTTTAACCTTCCTCCAAGCCATAATTTCTAGGACTTCATTGTGTATTTCTGCAGCTATCTTTCTTTTCCTTTTTTAATAATGTGTTAACAATAACAAGGCAAAATTGCGTGTTTGACAAAGAAACACAAACCAAGCAGTTAGATAGAGCAAACTGTCTTGAAGTAAAATACTTGTGGAACAGCATTACATGCAGCATTTTTGAAGAAGAGAATAGAGCTAAAGTTTTCTAGACTGACCTAGGTGATGTGAAAGTCGCCATCAATTTATCCCTGGCCAGAAGCATGTTCTTAAGAAAGGCACACCCTCTTCAGCAGCAGGCAAGAAGGGATGCAAATCCACTGCGTCTCACAGGAAAGATTCCGTGGTCTAATGATCCTGGCCACTTAAGATAGGTACTTGCTTCCAATTTGCCTGGCTTTCATGCCTGTGTGTAGGCTATTGCAATGCCTTCACTTCAGTGAGCTGAAGACCTGCCTGACGCCAATATTGTCTGTGTGGGAGTGAGCAGGGCACCACAGTCAAGGCAGCTCTGCAGCCCAGGCCTGCCATGGGTATCTTCTAGTCTTCTTGTGCTTATGGTGAACGTTTTATACTCTCTCTGGTCTTTTGACAGCTTTTTTAAGAATGTGAGCCCCAGGGCATGATGCTGTGGAGGCAGGTGGAGTGTCTGCTGAGTGCAGGCTGGCAATTTGCCACTGCTCTTTCTCACTGACCCCCTGTCCAAGTCCTTCTGAACACAGGTTAATCCTGACCATTCCCGTGGACTTGCTTGTCCAACAAGACCAATAAATCCCCTTGGTTCTTACTTCAGGGGGCTATCACCATCCTGGTTTGTATCTCCTCTTTCTGTACATTAAAACACATTATTAAGACCCCACAACAACTCTGCAGGTTGTCTTGCCTTCCTTGCCTCCCCTATACCTTATTGTGTCCTCCAATCTGATTAAGGCTGATTTTCTATATTCCCTCAAGGTTGCTAGGCAGAGCAGCAAAGGGCAGACACGTGGGTGCTCAGTGGTTTCTGACAATATTTAGTTTGAGCCAACTGCAGGTGTTTATTTAAAACTTCTTCCCCCCTGGGAATAAACTTTTTGCAGGAGTCTGAGGTGCCTGGCAAGAACAGCATATTTCTGGAGCACAGATCTGTGCTCTGCCGAGATCCCAATGTGTGGGTCCCACAGAGAGCTGAGGGGCATGAGCTGATGCTCAGCCCCTGCTTGGGGCCACTTCCTGACCGGTCATATCTGCCCTTCCCCATTCCTGTCTGAATTCCTGGAATTCCTCCCAGTCCCAGGAAGGTAGTACTCCAGATTGCCTCACTTTAACTATGGCAAGGAAACCTTAATGAGAGCCTGACTCTGGGCAAGTCAGCAGGAAGCCAGTGGACTGGAGATGGTGAATGTGAGGGCTGGCTCACAGCAATAGTGAGTCATTTGAAGATGCAGCATGCCTGCAGCATTATGGTCGCTGAACAGCAACCTGAAATTGTCCTGAAGCTCAAAGAATGGGAGTCTGCTGAGCTTACTGAGCTGCCCTGGAAGACGAGGATGGAAACTCCCCTGTGCAGCAGCTGCCTGGCCTACCTAAATAGAAACACAATTCATTTTCCTCCCACTATGCACCACAGGGCGTCGTGGACCTTATAATGTAGTTTTCCACACATCCAGGAATAAATGAGCCAGGTGTGAAGATATGAAGAGGTCTCTAATTTTCTGGTAGCTGAGGTGATGTTTTAAAGGCTAAAAAGAGAACTTCTGGAAACAAAATCTCAGGAAATGTGCTTGAAAAGGAAAGGGAATAGATTAACACAAGTGAGCATCTTGAGGTTTCCAGCAGAGAAAAAAACCAGCTGGCCAGTGTGGAAGTTCTAGGCACCACTACTTGTGATTTTCCACTGCACAAGGTGCATACTGCTTGCAGTTACCTGAGCAACCTCTTCCTCCTGTGTGGGAAGGAACTGCAGGAAGGAACTGTGGGAAGGAACAATCTCGGTTTTCTGTGCTCAGCAGGCACAGTCCAGTGCTGCCAGAAGTGGTACACCTGAGACCTGAGGAGCAAGCAGGGAGAGAAGACTGGATTAGCATGAGCTGCTCAGGGCAAGCAGCCACCTATCCCACCAAGATGCTGGAAAGCAGGGGTGGCCCATAGGAAATTCCCCCTTCCCGCTTAGAAGGTCCCTGTACCATTTTAGCGCTGAGTCATTTCTAGAGAGAAAAAGAATCTAAAACTAAATTTGAGCAGCACTGCAATAAAAGAGAAATCTGTGAAAAAATATCCCCTGAGCTCCCACCCCTTGAATTGAATTCATGTTGTAAGGCCAAGAATATCCCCTGTTCCTGCCTTTGCAAAGTGACTGGCATACCTGGTTCAGTAATAACAAACTTTGCTGGTCTGATTATTTAGTGATTTCTTCCCATGAACATTCTCTCACCACAACTCCAAGCTGAGCTTGAGTGAGGCAAAACAAATATATTCTTTTCAGCATATTCTTTTCATAGAGAATCCAATCTGCTTACAAGACATACGATACAATGCCGATGCATTACTTCTTGCTTTTTCAATTATCGTTGTCAATACCTATTGGTATTTAATTTCACTTAAAGATCTCATTGAAAGCACATTTTTACCAACCTCCAGGGAGGTCAGATTGGTATCTCTGTCTTAGTTAGATGCATAGGTAGAGTGATTTGCTGGGACGGGTCCAGGGAGACAATCTGCAATGTCCTTAGGTCAGGTCCCACCTGGGATCCACAGGCAACATATCTCACTTGAATTACATTTCATGCTTGCTGTCAGTATGAAGGTTAGAGCAGTCAATGCTCTGCTTCCTACTGCCTTTGCAAGATAGAGTCTGAATGTACCATGCTCTCCTGCTTTAATGACTGCCATATCAGCAGGGAAGATTTAGTTGTAAATGTATCAATCCCAACTGGCCAAGATCAGCAGGCTTCAGGTTGATTTAACTGGGAATTACTGAACTGGGAGAAGAGCTAGCCAAAATTAGCTCTGATCATCATATTTTCAGCCCCTTCCATATTTCCAGTTGCAAGATAAGAAAATCTACCAGATATCTGCTGAAGTACTGGAGCCAGAGCACTTTCTTTGCTCATGACTGCTTTAAGAGTATGGCAGTGGTTATATTAATTCAGAATAGATGACTTCCAAGCTATTTTCTTTTCTTCCTCTGTATAGCGGATGTTCACAAAGTCATCTTGTGCCCTTCCTTGCTAAGGCATGAAGTGGCAAACAATCTACTAGAAGAAGCCCTGTAGTAATCAGCCAGCTCAATTACATAAGCCAAATTGTGACTATGACCCTCTTGAACTGAAATCTAATTGCAAAAGTATTGCTGAAGTGTGAAATAGGAGAGATCTTTCAACATTTATTTTTGTGTGTGAAGTCAGCTGCTAGGAAAGCACCAAAGTAACGCCAGCAGCTTTAGCTCTCCGCCGCTTTTGTCTCCTTGCCACATCTTCCTCTGCTAATTTAAATGCTTGGGGCTGTGTCTCTTAGATTTTTCCTTGGTTTGCTTGTTTGCCTCTTTGTTGGAAATATTACTGCACTGGGCTTTAACTCTTTTAGGTTTCTGCAGGGTCTATAGCAGAAAGTGTCAAGGACAGAGTGGTTGATTCCAGACTGCAAGTGTATGTCACCCGACCTGGCCTGTTCACTTGCCTCGCCACAAACAAGCACAGCAAAACTTTTGGAGCCGCAAAAGCAGCAGCAACCATCAGCATTTCAGGTATGCAGGGAAAGACGACGCCATTAATTTTTTTCAACATTTCCTGCTGGGGAAGAGGAAAGGGGTGTGGAGTATTCTGGGGAAAGAGGGGAAGCCTTGGAGAGCTGATAGTGTGCAGAGGCCTAAATTTGAGTACAAGTGCATCCTTCACCAGGCTATTTCCTCATATACTCTTACACTTTGGAGACTGGCATAGCTGTCATTTCCTGAGTGTTTGATGCTGTCTTGTACTTTGTGTCCCAGAAGCACACTTGTAAGTTCATCCATGTGGAGGAAGTTGTGGCCATGACCCAGTGTTGGTATCATCTAACAGCAAAGTGAAAATAGCTTCAAGCAGTTCAGCTTCACAAGGGGGTGGCATCCAGAAAGCAGGGTGGTTGCTGTCAGAGTAGTACCCTGCCTTGCCTGGAGTTATCTCTTCTCTCAGGGGCATCTCCCAGATGTGAAAAGGATTTTCCAAAGAGGAGAAATACCTCTGTCAGACCTAACTTACAGTATTTGGCACACAGAGAGAAAGGTGTCAGCTTGTGCCTCTTTGGACAGGCAAGGGGATTTAGTTGGAGGAAAGAGGAATCACTCAGGACATGGGATGGTAGCCCTGGTACTGCTTTTAACCAGGCAGGCACCTGTTCATCTCTCTGTGCCTTAGCTTCTGCTTTCTTGAGAAAATAATCATGCCCTTTCTTACACTGGGCATTGAAACCTAGCAGGAAACTCTGCCCCGTAAGATACACAGCACTTGGTGCTGTATTTCCCATCCCCACTTCTGCTTTTAGCCCAGGCAAGTCTCTGTCCTACAAATGCAATGGAGCAGACAGATGCTTTGGACTGATGGGAGAAGTTGTGCTCCTCCAGGCTGTGTGTGCTCAGCAGGAGGAACATCCCCTAGACCTGAGCAGGAGTCTTCCTTGGCCCTGTCCCAGCTCACCAGGCTCCCAGGGCAGAAGTGTCCTGGCCCTTGGCTGATGGTCCGTGCCTCCTCTCTGTGCTGGCACAGCCCAACTCCCTGTGGCACTGCAAGCTGGGGCCACTGCTGTGTGCCAGAGCTGCACCTCCAGCCCTGGCTTCTCCTACCTGTTACAGCTGCTGCCTGAAGTAAAGGATATATATGTGGCTTAAACAGGGGATGCTACCTGCTGGTTACGTAGGACCCAAAGGATCAGGATGAAAGTATGGGTTTAGGATGCAAGAGTCCACTTCAGCTGGTACTCCATCAACAATCCACTTCCTCCTCCTCATTCCTTCTCACTTTACAGTGTTCAGTGTTGCCCAATGTTTCTTCCCCGCAAGAAGGTACAAAAAAGAGCAGAATTAGGTGCATTTTTTTTCAGACGGCTTACAGTTCTCAGACACATTTCCTACCATGGAAATCTTAACTTATGCATCTCAGAGGGAACAATGTCACTGATGTATTTTCCATTTCTTCTTTCTTCTGATTCATCACAATTCCTGGATTCGGTGCCTCTTGGCAGAATGGAGGTAAGAATCACTTCCTGTAGTTTTGTGGAGGCTCTTTCTGGGCCAGGGAGAAGAAGACTGATGAACCAAGGGGTTTGGTTAATTTGGTTTAAATGAAGGGGTAGGGTTTCTGGATGCCAGTTGTGCAGATGATGTTCACCCAAAGGGATCACTGAGCTCTTTTACAGAGGGATAACTGGAGACTGAGCTTGGGTAGATACAGATGGTTTTGAGTCAAGCCAGCAGTAAGGGTGTTTGAAATATGCTAGTGGGCAGAATATTCTGAAGTAAATTGTATTTGGTTACAGATCCACAGTTTCACTTGACTTTATAAATTTTCACAGCAAAGCTTAACTGCAAGTTAAACTCCTGCCTGTTCATGGCTAATAAATGTTATTTGATTTGGTGCTCAACAGATTAGGGCAAGAGAAATTTATATTTGTTTGAAGCAGAGCTATGGATGAGTAAAGCCACTTACATGTGATGAGAAATGCACTTCTGCTTAGTTATATTTGGAGTACTGAAAAATTTAGCTGGCTTTTTCTTTTAAGAATCCTACCATATTTCTACATGCTGCACTGCCAGATCAGTCTGGAAGGAAAATGAGAGTGTTAGCCTGGGAGATGGGCTGGAAGCTTCTGGCCATCAGAGAAAAGAGCAGAGCCTGGGAAAGTCTGAGCAAATGGCTTTGCCACTCTGCTGACACAGATTTGCTGCAGAGGCTGTTGACTCCATCACAGGAGCTCGCAAGATTTGTTCAGGAAATTTGTAAGTGGTTAAGTGACCACCCAATGATGATGGCAGACTTATGCCTTGCATCTGCACCAGTGCAGGTATGACAGGCATGGGAACACAAATCGGGTGCTCAGCCCTTCTGTCCCATAGGTGTTCTTAATATTTGCTGCAAGATGTTCCCTTTCTGTGGCAAGTTGTTGTGCGAAACACGTTGTTGCTACTTCTCTATTGCACCTTGGTCTGTGTCTCCTTGCATATTTTAGAAAAGCAAGGAAACATAATGTTTGAACAGGTGGCTCCTTTCAGGCTCCCTCTGCAGCCCCTTGAAGTCAGCAGCACAGCTACCCCATGCACACCTGTCCCTGCTTTTGCCTCTGGGGCACAGGAAGGATGCAACTTTCAGATTAAGCACAATGGGAATCATCAGGAAAATGTAAATAACATGGCCCCTGCCATGCCAAGAACAGTTCTAGCAGGGTGCTGCTTGGTGCATTGTTTTGGGGAAACCTGCTGTGTGCTGGGCTGTGAGACTTGTGCAGCATGCTGGCAGACTCCTGTGTCACACGAGGGTGTGTCCATGGAGCCTGGGGCGATGCCGTGTCACAGCATCACTGCCATTTTGGTAAACCTCAAGGGATTGGTGCCTTCCTGTATTTTTCATCCAATGTGACACAGAAAAAAAAATTCATGTCGAGCCCAAAATAGAGCAGCTAAAACAGAGCCGGGGAGTGCCATCTGCAGAGAGCAGCGTCTCTCTGAAGAACAGAAATGTGAGCATCCTGTGTAATCCCTTGTCCATGTACCTCCAGCTTTCTGAAGAAAAAACAGCAAGAAACACCAGAGTTAACAATGGGTGATTATTTGGACAAGGGAAAGAAATAAAAGGCAAAGATACAAATAGCTCTGTTGACTGCTCCAAATGGTTGGCATGTTGTGAATTGAACTCCCTGACCCCAGTTACACTGACCGAATGAGCAGTGGGGACAGCTGCACCCAGACCGCCTCCCTGCCCTGATTTGGCCATCCCACACACACAAGGAGTCTGTTTTCCCAGCTTTGCCTCTCATACCAAGGATGCTGCACCCCACAGGCTGCCTAGGCAGAGGGCACCTCCTCACCTGCAGACCTTGCTGCTGTTGGGTGACCATGGGAGCTACTGGAAGCACGGTGACCTCTGCATTGCCCTTACCTTGCTGCTCCTTTTTATGGCCACAGAGAAGAAAGGGGGGGGGGGTTGGGCGGGGGAGGAGACGTCTCCTTCTAGATGCAAAAAACATGGGAAAGATAAATGAATGGCCCTCAAATGGTCCTGTCTCCGTGTATGTGGCAGGACTTTGCAAAGTGGGAGATGCGGTGAAAAGAGAAGATGTACCTTGCAGGGAAACACCAGGAAGAAAAACACAGAGGCTTGTGCCTTCCTTGTCTCTGAGTCCCCCAGCTAAACATGTGGAAGAGGGGCAGGGTCAGGAGTGGTGTAGGAGCTGAGGAAAGGTAGGCAGGAACTTGGTCTGATCTTGTGAAAAATTCCCTGGCACATGATGGGTTGAACTTACCTGGCTCCTGCTCATCGAATCTATTTTAAATTAAACTCTAACTCTGAGACAGCAGAGCAAAAAATCCTGAGTTGTCACAGGACTGCAGCAAGCAGCATGGCTGATTCCTACAGCAGTGGAGCAAGAAAGTAAAATGTTTTCACGTTAGAGTCTAGGGGCAGGCATGCTAGGTCATGGTTCTATGCAATCGCTCAGTCTTTTGTCCGCTTACAGTGTTTACAACACTTGGTCAGAGCCTTATCCCTGGAGCTCACCAGGGCTGGCACCAGGGTACCTTGCAGAAGTTTCGTTCTTGGGTTGTGTTAGCTGGTTTTAGTGGTTATAAACATCTACCATCTGCTCTGCTGTCTGTTAGACTTACACATGCCACTTTATTCAGAAACAGAGCCATTGTGCTCATGCAGCTGTTTAGGGCTGTGAGCTTACTCTGTGTGTGTGCTCTTGTCCTAAACAGCAAGCTGTACAAGGGTGACGCAGGTTACTGCAGCACGTACAGAGGTGAGGTGTGTAGTGCTATCTTGGCGAAGAATGCTCTTGTTTTCTTCAACTCCTCGTATGCTGACCCAGAGGAGACCCAAGAGCTGCTTGTGCACACTGCCTGGACTGAACTGAAAATGGTGAGTTCATTCTGCCAACCGGCTGCTGAGTCTCTGCTGTGTAACTACATCTTCCAGGAGTGCAATCCCTCGGGAGCTGGGCCAGCTCCAAAACCAGTGTGCAGGTAAATGAAGAAAAAAATGCTCATATTTCACTTTCACTTTGTGGGGATGTGTAGGCAGCAGGGGAGTGGTGAAGGACTGTCCAGGCTTGCAGTAGCAAGTGAAACTGAGTGAAGCTGTGCCTCTAGGTTTGCACAGGTTTTCCCTTTGTGCTCTCCGCTGTTCACACAGACTGATACCGCTCTCACTCTGCTCATTGCTAGGGTACAGTCTGTATTCCCAGTCCAGACCTCTATGTAATATTAGGTATTTAGAGGACAGTGTTTAAAGAAATATCCATTTGAATGACATAAGTAGTTTCAATAATTAACATATTATCATCTGTTAAATCTTACTAGGCCAGTATGTACGTATTTTTGCCATAAAAAGTAATTGCTTCTTTTGAATTTTGACTAAATGTGGCTCCAGAAGATGCAACAAATCTGACTGAGGCAATACACCAATTGTTTAGCACTTCCTGCTATGACAAAAATGTGACAAAAATGATGAGACCAGAGACATTGCCTGTGTAATTGTACCTGCTAAACCAAAACTCCAATGTGGTTATTGTATCCTTCTATATGCAGAGAAATGTGCATTGAAATTGGGCTGACAGGGACCCTGAGGAGTCCAAAGCATCTCTCACTATAGCTAATCTACTGTTGACAGGTATTTGTAAACACATTCCAGTAACAGAGACACTGCTCCCTCCCTATGCAACCTCCCGAGCTGTCTTTCCCTCGTTCCTTGCCCTCCCACCATAGTTGTGGAGGCAAGTTTCTTCCCTTCCTTTTTTTCAGTGAGATTTTACATCTTCCCCAGATTCTCTGACTAGAATAAAACAGGTTTTCCCAAGCTCTGAACACAGCTTTTGCTCTTCTGTCCAGTCTAGGTTTTATTATTCTTAACTGTAGTGGAATTATGAGTGCTTGGTGTGCTTTGCAAAGGACAGGTCCACATACATATATCAGGGTGAAGCTTTCCTTTTTCCTGACATAGCCAGCCGCTGGAAGACTAGTCATTACCCATTTCACATTTGGGCAGCTGACACCCCTGCTTAAAGTGCAGTGCTTTGTTCTTGTCTTCCTTGAAACACATTCTAAAACACTATTCAGATCTGTGTTTATTGAAAGAGTAGCGCCAACTCTAGTTTCTCAAATAAAATACAAATCTTTTCTACAGACATGGCAAGCACACTGCGAGCTGCACTTAGGCCAGATGTGGAATGGCAATAATTTCCCCAGTTATGTAGGGGCTTTTTAGGACAATCAGCAGCATGCTGTTTTTGTAATCTGGACCTTGTTGGTTGCTCCTCCTTTAATGTCTCTAAAACAAAGGCACAGAGGAAAATCCCAGCATGAATATTGACTATCCATTTAGTTTTCTGTTTGGTACCTATGCTGCCTAGTATTTCACCATTGACACAGTGGTGGCATATATCCTACAAAAGAAGTTTATGTGCAAGCATCCAGATGTAATCATGCAGCCAAGTGTTAAAATTTTCTTTTTGCTGGTAGGCTCCTCCCTGCCACCTCATTGTTCTGGTCTCTGTCATTGTGCCCTTAAATATATGATCTCTCTGCCTTTTTTCAAGATGTGTGACAGTATTTATATCTCAGCCACGCATGCACAGCACATTAGTTTTAGCTTAGTTACAGCTAAGGGTTAACCCTTAGCTTAGTTACAGCTAAGGGTTTTGCACAGTGCTCTATGAGGCATTTCAGTTAGATCTGGGCCTTGCTTCATTTACCCCTGGTCATGAGTGGCCCTGCAGGACCTGAACTCACAGTGATTTGACTGAAGACCTGTACTTCTGGGGCACATCTAAAGTCAGCATTATTTAAATCAACATAAATATGCACTTGATCTTGATGCAGCTGAGCTAACAATTATAGCATTTGGAAATATGTCTAAATGTTAATGGACTTGCCTATTGGTTTTTATTAATTATTCCTCCCTCCTCCCCCCTGATTTTATTTTATTTTATTAACAAAAGTCTTGGAATAGTATCCTTCCCAATTCGTGTCCTCAGAGCACATCAGCTGGACAGCAGTTCTTCCAAAGCCCATTACTACTTTTGATAACTCAGATATCTAATATATACTTCTTAATGGCTGAGAGAGGTCTGGGGGCTCTTGGACACATCTCACACGGTCTTGGTTACTTTTCAATTATCTTAGCTACTTTTCACTAACAACTTTATAGCTTTCTGCAGGAGATGGCTAGACTACACAAGTTTTCAGCTGCAACACTTCATGAGTAAGAATTTAACTCTCTCAGATATGGGAGAGTTCTTGCAGTTTCTGAGGGACATATTGCCCTCGATTTGTTTCCATGTGTTTTTGTCTTATTATTTATTCTCTGCACTGATTTTTCTCCTTCCATGTTGTTTTTTTTAATGTTCATTTGGTTTGGAAGCTAGCTAGCAATAATAACAACTGACAAGCTGAGTAAAGCTTTATAAAATTTATCAGGGAGTAAAACAAGTTGAAATGAAACAGAAGAAAGCCACATGGGAGAAGTTTCACTTAATGTAAATTTAGATGCAAATTGATTAAAATGAGAATTCTTAAGGGAAAGTGATATCTCCTCATTCTTGATTACATCTGCCTTTTGCCACTGGCTGCTATTGCTAAAGCAAAAGAAACACTCTCAATTTCTATTTCAATCACTGCTGATAGGAAGTGATCAGGCTGCAGGGAACAGTCTTGTGTTGGGGAGTCTCTCTTCGTTTAGGTCTGTGTGTCCCCACTTCCTCTTAAATAGTCTCTTGTGGTCCCTAGAAACACTACTGGCACACTTGCTGTCTTCTTCCACTACTGTTCTTTGTCCATCTGTCATTTACATGACATAACATTTCTATTAATAATCTGAAGTAATCTTTGCATATGACCTCAGCAAGCTCTTGCTGCTCAGCACCAAGTGTTACAACAATGGTATGAACCCAGCTAGAGGTGACTGTCCCTCCCTCTGGCTGCCTTACCATTCTTCCAGGGTGCAGATAACCTTCCTTTAACCCTGGAGCAGACAGCATTGCAGAAGAATGGTCTTTTGCATTTTGCAATTGAACACCAAATAAAGGGCTTATTTAAGGATGCTCAGGCTCCAAGAACAAACAGACCTAATTCAATTGAGATCTCCCAAGTCTCATCCAGTGCTTCAAATGCAAGGTTTTCTCATTTCCCTAGGTATTTCTTTACTTCACAAGGTCATTTCTGTTCCACGTGTTGTTTAACATAAAAAAATAAATTTGCCATCTGGCTGCATTCTGGTTTCCATGGAAGGGATGAAGGGATAAACCACAACTGGCTAAAACTGAGCACAGAGCAGCTGGGCATTGATGACTTCAGCCTACTGACTCGAAGGGCACCCATTACTGTTGCAGAAAAGCTGTTGCTCTGGTAGAATTCCCAATGACCTCCATCCTTCAGGTGCTTTAGAGGGTTTGCATAGTTGTTAGTCATTGCTGAAACTCATGCCCATCTACTCTTGCCAAAACAGTTGTATAATTAAAGAGACTGCATCAGCCCACCAGGTGGTGAATTTGGCTAAATCCTCCACCACAGACCCCAGAAGTATCTTTCTCTTTCTGTATCATTGTGTGACGGTTGGAAAAGTTGTGGATCTGTGAAAGACTTCAGCTGAGCTGTACAAAAATTATCTCTGCACGTGACCTCAAAGCCGGTTTTGTAACTCAGGCTCTCAAGAATTGCTACATAAATAAGCAAATCACTGATATGTTGAGCAACACAACAAATCCACAAACTTCCCAGTTTGGTCTGTTTTCTTTTTTTTTCTTTTTAGTTTTTTTTCTAGTGCAGGTATTTCTGCCCTGCCCTTCTTCAGAAACAATTTTTCATATAAAACCCATTTAAACATCCAAAGCACTTCTTGTCAGTGAATATTTCACATTGTTATGGAGGTAACACATTAGGTGGGAGACAGGTCACTTTTTTGCCAGGCACTGTAAAGCTTTTACTGCAAATAGCTACAGAGAAAAAAATTGTCTGTAGAGAATTAAAATTGAATTAAATTCTCTGTAGAGAATTAAAATTGTCTGTAGAGAAAATTTAAAAAAAATAGTGATTCAATGAGATTAAAAGTATATACAAATATTTAGTATAAGAAGATTAAGAATTTCAGCTCACTTCTTGCTTTTAGTAGATGACAGTTCAATGTGCAATTTAGAGAAGCCAACTGAAATTTTTAGAATATACTGAAAAATTCTAACTCTAGAAATGAGAGAGAGAGACTATCTACAAGAGCATGTAGTGATGGGACAAGAAGAAATGTCTTCAAACTGAAAGAGACTAGGTTTGTGTTAGATAATAGGAAGAAATTCTATACTGTGAGGGTAGTGAGACACTGGCACAGGTTGCCCAGGGAAGCTGTGTGTACCTCATCCCTGGAAGTGTCCAAGGCCAGGTTGGATGGGGCTTTGAGCAGCCTGGTCCAGTGGAAGGTGCCCCTGTCCATGGCAGGGAGTTGGAACTAGATAATCTTTGGTGTCTCTTCCAACACAAACCATTCTATGATTCTATGATGTGTATTAGTAGAAGATGTCAAACAGTCTATAGAAAAAGATAGGAATGAACTCCTCACAGATTGGTGTGTGTTGTGTTTTGAGCATAACCCTGCTTCATTAAAAATATAGCTTTGTATGTTTCCTAAAGGAAGGTGTTGCATTTCAGTTTCCTTTGTGGTTTATGAGCCAGACAGACTGGCTTTAAAGAAGTATCACCCCATTAATGGATTTCTGTCAGCTTGCATAACGCCTGCACATCACTGCGAAGTGCAGCTATTTTTATCAAGCCATTGACAGCTGTATTTCACTGTTTTTTGCAAAACAATGTAGAGAGAATTGCCTTGCTGTAAAGGATCTCTACTGCTTTAAGGAATGGCTCTCAATGGAGGAGAACTCTCAGAAGGGGATTTACAAGCCAGGGCTGATGCTGCTCACTCTTCCTGAATGCAATAGACTGCCCAGCCTGCACCAGAATCCCAGCTCCTGCACCCGCATCCCTTTCTTTGGTAAGGTGGCACAGGCTGCTGATTGTCCAGAGAGCTGTGTTCTTGGTAAGGGAGAGGGGAAATATAGGATCTGTAATTTACAACTGAAGTAAAAGCCAATGGTGGGTGCTGTCCTGTCAGCACCTGTGCATGGAATTGTGACAGCTGCTTTGGCTGTTGGCCTCTCTCATCCAACTGGGGTGTGGGAAAAATCTCTCAAGTAAATAAAGCCTGGATCTTTATTGAGAAGATCATAACAATCTCAAAAAATTGTCCTAATGATAGCAAAATTGCCATTCAGGTGCCTTTGAAAAGCAAAAAGCTGTTTAAGCACTGCTAGGGAGGGAACTTTTTCCTTTAACGTGCTTCTAATTAAGCATCCAGGAATATCACATCCTGGACAATCCCTTCTTACATCTTGTCTTGTCTTTTCACAGATTTTAAGAAGGAGAACATAACCAGTAAGTAGACTGCTCCAGACTCTATGTTTTTAGAGGTGGACATGATATTCTTCATTGAAGCTGCCATTTGCACAGTATTTTTGTGTTTTCTGCTTGTCCTGGCTGGCTGAATCCAGGTTATTCCGGGTAATGTCTGAGTTTCCACATCCAAGGCATGGGGAAACACATTTCCAGCTCTTCAGAGGTTGAGGAGACCATGGGCTGGTAACTTTTTAGGAGACAGGTATGGTGGTCCCTCCAGCTGTTACCTTTTCTTTCTACCCATTTCTTCTAGCTCTGCTCTACCCCTATTTGTATTTCTGATACTGAGGTCATTCCAGCCTTCTATGTTAACAACATGGATACCTATGTCAGGCTGGCCTTGCAAGACCTTAACCTCCCAGCATTCTCCTCAAATGACCTCTGAAGCCTGGCTGTTTCTTGTATGACCCTCCCATGGCCAGTGGTGAGACCCAGACATCCCCTGTGGAGTTTCTTTGACTTCTGTCAGGCTCCCGCCCTGCTGCTGGTTGTGGCTGCAACACGCACACCCAACTCTTCCAGGCACATGCAACTGCAGTTTCAAGCTCAGCCACTGAACTTGCCTCAATGGAAAAAGGAAGAATCTCTCTTCTGCCATTTGTCTAAGTGGGCGAGGTCTGCAGACTTGGCAGTGGCAGGCACCTTCTGCATAGAGAGAGAGAAAGTAAAAAAAAAAAGGGCACAAAAACCAAAAACCAAAGTGAAATCGAGAATTTGGGGGAATATCCTTTCATGGAAACACTTTGGCTCCACCTGGCAACCCAAGCCCTAGGTGCCTGGTGATGCATACAGGGAGTCAAGGCCTTCAGCACCCTGTGGGCCCAGTGCCTACAGCCTGCAAGAGCAGCCATCCCTGCCCTGGTGGAGGGACCACAAGAGAGGGGTGTAAGCATATGCATGGAGCATTCATAGGACGGCTTCAGCCTGCCCACAGATGTTTCAGGACACATCCTCTGTCTCCTGTGTATGCACGACCTTTTTTGTTTATCTTCCACAGCCTTTTCCCAGAGTGGCATTGCACAGATGTGCAGTATTCACTTATGAACCAGGAAAATATAACAGTAACATTTCAGTAATATTGTCCCCTCTTTTTTGCTTTAGAGCCACTGTTGTGTGCACAAGGGTTTGTTGAGCATGAACTGAACTGTCTTTTAGGTTGCTATCAAATTATTCATTAATGCCCAGATGGACCAGCTATATTATTCTCTCTGTCCTTGTTGTAGCAAGACAGTCTATGAAAGCATCTGCATTTCCAGTGTGTGAAGGATTCAGAGGTTCTTTCTTAGTGCTGCTCTTGCCCCTAAAGCTCTCCACATCGATCTTTCATGGTGTCCCATGGACTTTTATTTCAGATCTATGCAGAAATCTTTTTCATGTTTATTGCTAGCTGTGTCGTGAGGCACGTTTCAGGCATTGCTTTCCTTGCCTTTGAATGTGGAACAAACTGCAGGGCTCAGTCACAGGAGTATGTTCCAGGACTTTAACAAAATGTTACACCTCTGCAGAGCTACAGATGCTGGTCATGTGGGGGCTGCTATCTTGTTGCAGATGTGAGTCATAAATGGTATTTACGTATCAGTCAAAGAAATCCAAATTAGAGAATTTTACTTCGAATTTGTGATGGATTTAAATGTTTTCATAAAGTCCACATCATTCCTCTACTGAAGTGTTTAGATGCCTCAGGGCTTTAGGAGCTAGACCCTTGGTTTAAGCTCACTCTTTAAAGGCAGTGTTTCTACCTACTCGTGTGTATCCTCTGTTGCCTGGTGAAACTTCAGTGAGTTGAGTCTATCACAATATATAACTGCAATCCTGAGTGCAGTGGGTGATGCAAGGAGAAAACAGCAGATAGTCATGATGTTGTGTTGACTGTAGTCCTCCTACATGAGGAAGAGTACAATTTGCAGACACAGAGCTTTGTGTCAAATTTGGGTCAACCCTTATGCAAAACTTTCAACAAGATGAACAATATTTGCTTAAAAAATCATAATTTTAGAACACATCATGTTTCCTCTTGTTCTTTTTTCCTGAGCTGCAAGGTTATGAACATAATAGAAAATAAAATAATGACAAAAGTATTTGCTGGTTTGTTAATTTGTCTGCCAAGGCTAACAATTCAGTGGACCCTAATGTATGCCATCAATCAGAACGTTAGCCTCAGCTCAGCTGAGTTTACAGAAGATTAGTTACTATGTACTGAAATGCATAAAGCTGCATCTCCTCTGTTGTCTTTCTGCTTCCTAGATTATGCCAGCATGCATTAAACTCTCTCATGAGGACAGGTGCATGTGAGGACATATGTTCTATGAGGACATATATGCATATTCCTGTAGTAAAATCTTCTCAAGATTTTCTGCCTAATTTTTCTGCAGCTGGAACAAGCCTTGTGTTTGAAAAGTGACTACACTGTCTTCATTATAAAGATATATGATCCTTCAGATCATAGTTCAGATCATACTTCAGGGAATGGTTTCCATCCATGCTGAAATCCATAGGCCATTTCCAAATAATCAAAGAGGCTAAGCACTGTACAGTAGAAAGAGGAGGGCAACTTTATGAATCCCAGCACCCTGCTACCAACCTGAGGAACAGGAGTGTCTTCCTGTTAGTGCCCCAGTAAGAATGCAGGCTGTGAATCATGGAACCAGTGCTGCGATTTGCCTTCTGCCTTGGTTTGGTTTGGGTGGGTTCAGTGTGGTTCTGCCCTGCACTTTCTGCATGGATGTGCTGTGAACGAGGTAGTTGCAGCTCAAACAGGCACATAGCCTGTTTTCTCAATCTGAGAGACCGTCAATGCCCTCTTTGAAGTTTTACCAGGTTTGATCCTATGTATCGAGTAAAATCCATTAGAGTGTAACAAGGAGACTACCCTGCCTGTGTTGTCTAGCCCTTCTATGTGCTTCAAATCTGATGCTGTCAGATGCCCTCGTGTAATGACGTCAACTTTATTCTTGTGAGTCTCTGCTGCAAGACATGGTCTGAAACGCCTTGACCCCATGGGTTTTTTTTCCCCTCACAGGGACTTGCTACAGTGGCAATGGCCAGTTTTACCAGGGCACAGCCAATGTCACAGCATCCGGGATTCCCTGCCAGAAGTGGAGTGACCAGGTGCGCATGATTGTGAGATCCACCAAATGGAGAGCTGTGCTCGAGGTTTGCTTTTCCAGGGAGTTTCCCAGAGTCAGGCAGCCCAGTCTTAGTGAAAGGGATGAGCAGGGAACAGGTTGCTTTCATTCTTGGGCTCACTGGTGTTTTACAACCTCATCATATTTCAATCTGCAAGTTCCACTTCCTGTGTCAAGATGCACTCTCTGTCATTTTGGCAGGCAACTGAAAGTCTGTTTCAAGAAAGGCTCTGTCTTGCTTCACCCCTTTGGGTGTTTTTTCGTTTTGTTGTACTAACAATAGCAGGGGAAATTATGCTGAAACACTAATACGATTTGCTTCCTCCCCCAAGGCTCCCCACTTGCACCGGAGGACTCCTCAGGTTTTCCCTGAGCTGTCCGACGCTGAGAATTACTGCCGCAATCCAGGAGGTGAGAACGAGCGTCCCTGGTGCTACACAAAGGATCCAGCTGTGACCTGGGAATACTGCAGCGTGTCACCCTGTGGAGATGGTAGGCAAATGTAGTTTATAATTTCTGCCATTGTGGTTGTTTTGTGGCTATGCAAGGTGTTTGCATCCTGTGTACACCAATCTGTTCTGTCTTCTGGATTCAGCTAGTTCGAGGTCTTCTCACAGATTCACTCAGCATCTTTAACCAGAAGGTGTAATGTGCCCCTTGAAGAGGGGAAAATGAAGACAGGCAAATCTAGCAACTTGCCCTAGATTACACAAATGCCAAAGGATGAAGTGAAATTTCCTGTGGTGGTCTGAAAAACAGATTTGTCACACTGTTTAGAAGGTAGGGTTTCAGGCTGTTTTCCAAAATTTTTTAGGTTAGGGTGATAGTTTAAAGTCATAAATAAAATGATAATAAATAAAGTGGGAACAAACCCCTCTAATTTTAACTAAAAATAAGCCTAAAAGAGATGGAAACATCTTTGTTCTTTGATGTTGAAATTAAGTCTTCCTGTTATTTCTTGTTCAAAGAACAGATGAATTTTTGAAAGGTATTTCATCCAAGATTCCCAGTTTCTGGATCTCAGTGCTTGGACATAAGACTGCACTTGGAAACTTCCTGCAAGGAGAACAGGGGGTCCATGGACATAAGTGAACACAAGTAGTTTTCAGTTTAGCTGGCAATTAAGAAGAAGAGTTTAAATTTCCTTTTGTTCTCAATCATTGCATGCAGAGGGTAGCATTTTCTAGAATGTCTCAGAAAGTACTCAGCAGGTAGGTATGTGATTTTTTTCCCCCTAATAAAACAGCCAACTGTGTTTTAAACTAGTTTTCCATATTTGCCCCATAAAGACACTGAGATGCAAATCTGGGGGGGGCAAGAGGATATTTCAGGAAAGTATCATTCTGTGCTTACAGGGTCTTACACTCCTCCCTGCAGATTCCTTTTAGGACACATGATACATTGTGGTTTACATTGTACATCATTGATCTTTTCCACTGCAGACTTTACTATATTTGAATACTGTTGAGACTAACAGATGTGACTCCCATCTGTAACTCTTGCAAATATTCTATACTAAAACTCTGTCCACAGCTTAATGGGAATATATTGGTCTTTACCAGATCTTGGATTTCACATGTGGCAAGCACAAATGGGTTTTGCTTCCTGCAAACCAAGCTTCTCTAGTATGGTTCTCTCCTGTGGCCATATGGTTGCATCTGTAATGTCAGTAATTCCTAGGACAACAGGCTAGCTCTGTAAATTCCTCTTAGAGAAAGCTCTATGAACTAGCAGAGGCATAACCTTCTGATTTTATTTGCATTACAGCATTGTTATCACTAGGAACAAGAAAACCAAGTGGAGAGACCCTAAATCTTCCCCCTCCTCCTCCGTTTTCCCCTACATACTCCATGACTGTTATCATCTCGATCATCTCCAGCTTTGCTCTGATTGTGATCTTCGGCATTGTCACCCTGGTTTGCTGCCGTCATCGAAAACAGTGGAAAAACAAAAAAAGGTAAAGCTTGGAACTTAATTCAGTTGCAAGAAATGCTGCTTTGAAAAAAAGGGCTTTCGTGTTTCTGAGAGCAAAGTCCTGAGAACACCTGGCAGGGGACAGCAGCCCTCCCATTGCCTGTGGCAGCCTAGTGCAAGTGTGGAAGCCAGTGAGCCTAATAAACAATGGATTAAGAGAGTCCATTGTCGGGACAGCCCCTAAGAGATTCACTCCCTACTTAGGAAGAGAAAAGCCTTTCCCAAGGTGCTTTCTTCCATCACACTGATGTAGCCTAGTTCGGCTCCCCGGTTTGGCTCGTTAGCCTCCCTGCCCCGTTTTCACCTTATCTAGCAAGTTCTCCTATTTCCCTGTTCCCCCATTAGCCCTTACCCCCTCGCCACTCACCCTAACCCCGCCCATGAACCGCCCCTGTGCCCTCAGTTCATCAGTCCCTGATGCGTTCCCCTCTTCCATATATAAACCTAGACGCTGCTTTGTTCGAAGTCTTTTGTCCCTGATGCCTTTGTGGTGTGGATGCAGTAAACCTCCCGTGGATTATCATACAGGGACCCTTCCTGACTCTTTGCCATCAATCCATTGTTAAGCTAGCCATCTAGCTAACAACATGCAAGGTCTGTTGAACTCCTGTGCCAGAGCAGAAGATGGCCTGGTGACTGGGGACATGGCATGACACTTTGCTGCAAGGCTCTTTCAACAGCCCTGCTGCACCTTCCTTTTCCATCCTGAAAGAAATAAGCCCCGGAAGAGATGTAGACGGTTATCTCCTGGTTGAGGGCTCTGCACACACTGATTGAAAATTGCTCCATTGTTTCAGAGAGTCAGAGACACCAACTCTCACCACTCTGCCCTCCGAGCTGCTCCTGGACCGGCTGCACCCCAACCCAATGTACCAGCGCATGCCCCTTCTCCTCAATCCAAAATTGCTTAGCCTGGAGTATCCCAGGAACAATATTGAATATGTGAGAGATATTGGGGAAGGAGCATTTGGGAGAGTCTTCCAAGCCAGGTAAGCAGTCTCTGTGTGAATCTTTATCTGGAGATACTTGTGAAAAATTGGCAGTGGAAATCATCCATCCATCCATCCATCCATCCATCCATCCATCCATCCATCCGTCCATCCATCCGTCCGTCCGTCCGTCC
>VZRR01013148.1:795658-823054 GCA_013398015.1 Oreocharis arfaki | reverse complement strand
TACGCCATCCCACAAGCCAACCAACCATCCATCCATCCATCCATCCATCCATCCATCCATCCGTCCATCCATCCATCCATCCATCCATCCATCCATCCATCCATCCATCCATCCATCTATACACTCACTCAAATGCATGTGTTCCAAATGGTACACAACACTCAGGTTTGAATAATTGTTTTTGTTGTCCACTGCTACCTGTCAATATTTCTTCAACTTTTGCCACAAATTACTCTTTTTTTTCTGCTCTCTAGTAGATGTAATGCCTTACTCACATACCAAAGTCTGGTGTAAAAGTTCAGCTAAATTTATCATCACTGTTTTTGCCAAGAGTACTGCCTGTGACCTGTGACCTATTGTGAAATTCTTACATTTTCCAGTATTTGTGAATTGTCAGTTTGTGGTGATCTCCATTACAACAGCAATACTGATCTGTGTAATTACCACAGAATTCATTGTGTCATGTTAGTTCAGTCCTGACTGAATTTTGATTTGATTCAGTGACAAAACCAAACGAAACCAAAAATCCCCCAAAAGCCCTCCCCACATAGTCCAATAGGGGGGTTTTTTGTGTGTCTGTGGCGTCCCAACCTTAATGGGAAATGCACACCCAAGATTTGTGGATGCTCGTGGTTGAAAGGAATAGCAAAAGTCAGAGTAGCTGCAAAAAGCTTACAATTTTTTATTAGTAAATTGCACACCTGGCATGGAAATAGCTATTTTATAGTCCCTGACCTCCTATGTAAGCACAGGGCAGTAGGTTTTAAATAAAGGGGTAGTGTGAAAAGGAAGGGAGAGAGAAAGATGGATTGAAGAGGGAGGGAGAGAAAGAAAGCAAGAAAGGAAAAAAGGGATATCAGAGGTCCTGGCTCCATGATCAATTCAGCTGACAGGAAGTTTAGGGTCCTGGGGCACATGTGTGCCCAGGTTTTCTGGGGGTACCTTTTTTCACAGTAAAGTTCCTGTGCCCTGGAGCTAACTTTTTCACTTCCTATACAAGTGAGTTCTCATGGGCAGCCCCTTCATCCAGACCTTTCTGGAAATGGTTTGGAACCTCTGGGAGTCTTGGGTGGTCTTGATCCACCCCCCCTTGCAGTCCATTCCCACCTGCTTCTCGGCCTTGGTCTTGCACCTCTGCAGTACGGTGTTGCGCTTATCTCCAGGAGCCAGAACAAGGACACTTGTCTCAGAGAAGTGTTGCCCTACCTCCGTATGGCCCTCTTCTCCAGCCGTAACAATCCTTGGTTGGCTCCATTGCTATCTGGATATCAGTGTTGGAGTAACACACGTAAGATCCCTCACCTCTACACTTCTACAGCATCCCCTTTAGTTTCTGACTTATTGTTTTTCTCACAGTTATTTTTGGAATTTGCAGCCATTGTTACCTGTTTTAGACTTAAGATATTAGATGACAGCCCAGTTCTGATAAAATCATGGGAGGCGAGATTGTGCACTTCTACAAATGCGAAAAATCTTTAACTGACAACCCCAAAGATGAGGAGGATGGAAGATGTCTAGTTTGGCTTGACAGAATCCCTAATTTCTGCAAGACAATCTTTGGACAGTAATGGTTTCCTTGTAAAGTCCCATCCCCAAATTCCTGACAGAAAGTGTACAGACTGCCTAGTTCCATGCTTAGTCAGGGCAATTATCTTTGTCATTTGCATTTAACAAGTGTGGGACATGGCTGATTCTGTAGCTGTGTCTGGAGCAGTGTTTGATGACCTCAAAAAAACCCGGGGAAGGATCAGAGTCCCACCATGAGCCAAGATCTGCTTGGTGAAATGCTTCTGTTGACTGCAAAGGCGAAGGACTATCCTTGCAAAAAGCAGTCATAATGCAGATATTTGTAATGCATATAGTTACGCTGTTGATGTACCTGCTAGAAAATGAGTTCCATACAGATAAATGTGTTACAGCTGGGAAACAGTTTTAATAGCTGTGATGAATTTTTTTTTCTGATGAAGACATAAATTATTTCTAATGGAAGAAAAGCAGGCATACTTTTCTTTATTACAGAGAGAGCTAAAAATAACAGAATTCAAAGGGCGTGCAGTGGGATCATCACAGATGCTTAGCCTGTGATGGATTATTAGCCTGGATGGCCAAATGCATCTAAGCTTGAAACAAGAACAAAGCTATAGGAAGTGCACAAGAGCTGTACTTGGGGCACTGCACACCAGGGGCACAGGGCAGCTCTTGTCCCAGCCTCAGCACAGTGCTTGGGGTGCCCTGAGGTGCATCACCTTCCTGCTCATGCTGCAGGAATCTTTAGCTCGCTGCAGTGTGCGAGCAGGGCAGATGTTCCTCCTGCCAAGTGCCGCTTTGGTCCTGCTCTGGGAGCTTTAATACAATCTAAGTGCGTCACAGACCTTTCTGAGCTGGAAATGACTTTCACGTATATCAGGCAAGACTTCTCAAAGGGCATTCAAACGTCACTAAAGTGCTGGGTTAAGCAAGTGCTGAAGTGGTGTAAAGACCTTTTATGTGGATTTCATCTATTCCAGCACTGCAATTTCTGTCAATTAAAACTTTTTGTTATTATCAGTGGAAATTGAGAGGAAAAGACATGGGAGAAAAAAAAGAAAGCATCTCATCTAGCATTTGCAGAGTGAAGAGTACCACATCCTGAGAGACGTCTGCTCTCTGTGGCTCAAGGAAGGAGCCACAGAAATATTGCTTCTGAGGAACCTCATTTTTTTTATTACCTTCTCTATCAAAAGCCCCTCCAAGGCGTTATGATTCCTTACAATTATTGTAATTCCTTATAATAAGCTAGGGGCTGTGCACTGCTGGCAGATCAGTGCAGACTGCTGATCCAGTAGTAAAAGCTGTGTGTCCCTCTAGGTTACTGAAACTATCACAATTCAAATTATTGCCTTCCCATCTCAGAAGGATAAAATGTACTTTCCTACATGTGTTAAATGGACATCTCGAGCTAAGTTTAGCAATCCTCTTACTTCTCCTGCTCTCATGTTTCTCCCTCTTCTGTAAACACAGCTCTGCACACAGTGCCAGCGATACCTTTGCCAGTTGGCTTGCTGTGAGCCCTGATTCAGTGTTTACTCACTCCTGGGTCAAGCAACAGGTTAGGACAGGAAGTGTCTAGCTATCATTTACTAGCTTCTCCTGAAAGGCTGCTGTCTTCACCAGGAACAGCTTCACACTTGGAAGGATAAGGAAGTAACCATGCTTAAAACAAAATTCAGGGCCTGGCTTGGGTTTGTTCCAGCTGGGTCCTTGTGGCTGATTCTCCTCCTGGGAGGACCACGCTCAAGCCACCCGAGCACCAGCTCCATGCAGTTCAGTGCAAACAAGCATGCAAGTTTTCTCCCAAAGGAGAGGTGTGTGGTCTGGGCTAAGCCTGAAGATCAGGATTGCCTAAAAGCCTGTATGCAGAGTCTTTGCTAGCAGGCCAGTACAGAGTTTTTGCTAGTAGGGCAGTAGGCCTGCACTGCAAATGTACAACTTGTTGTCCCTCCTGAGGGGAAAGGCTGTCCTTAAAGTTGGAGTTTCTTGACAAAAGTTTCTTCATGTTCTCTCCATCTGTGAAGGCTATTTCTTTGACCTGCTGTCTCATGTATAGCTGAAAAACAGTGTGGGTGTTAATAAAAAAAACCCACCAACCTTCCCTTCCCCCTGAAAATGAGCCCCTGCTAATTCAGGGCAGTCTCCTGCTCACATACTAATTTAACCAAAGGATAAAGGGTAAAGGTGGATTACCACCAGATTCAGTAGACGTTAACTGCATCATTTAATGATCTAAGAGAAGCTACCCAACTGTTATGCTGAGCAAGCTGGGGACAGGACACAATCTCAAATACAGGTTCAAAACGCTCCTCACTTTTTTACATTATTACTGCTTTGGGAAGAAAACCTGACTGGGAACTTAAGCGAGGCACTGTCTAGATAGCCTCAGGGTGAAATTCCTAAGTGCACCGCTGGTTAGTTCTTTGAATGGCATGTACCTAAAAGCCAGTTGATGCCACTGGTGCACAAATACATTGGTGGTAAAACAGGCAAGGACTGTTGCTCTCCACCCTGTGCACAAACAGTGCAAATTTCTCATCAGCTTTTAATTAATTGTAAGAGAGATTACCCAAGGTAATTTCTTTTGATGCTTCCCAGTTCTCAAAGAGGATTAAGCTGTTTTGTGGAAAACACTCCCCTTTCTGGCATTTCGCCTGAATTCTCCAGGTTCAGAGGGAGCAGCTTCCCACTGCTCCCCTGCAGATGTGCCCTTATCATTTGTGCAAAGACTATGTTTAGGGCATGAAAGGGGTCAGCTTCGATAGCTATCTGCCAAGACTTTAGACAGTCTCTGCCTCTGTGCCAGATCAGTGTGAGTTTTCCAGGTCTGCTAAGAACTGTACTAAATCACTGTGTGCTACCAAAGGTGAAATTTCTGGCTGTTGCATGAAGGCAAATTATATGACTTAGTGCAGCTTAATCTCACTTGGTTACATTTAAGTTAGTTTGCATTACAGGATTCAGTGAAATTGGATGGTTGGGTGTGCATCAGCCTGGGGTGAGTTTCTGTCTCCAAAGTCTGCAGGACTGAGCTCTGCCTGCCCCTGCTTTCCCACAGTGCTGGGTCTGCTAGTCAGGGATGAGTGGTAATTTGTGAGACTATTTGGAAGAGATAAAGGCCTCCTATTTTTACTTTAAAATTCCCTACTGCTTTGTTCAGGCTGTTGCTGCTGGCTCTAGTGCAGAGATTAGAGAGCAGGTGGTAGGTGCTCGTACTCCTCCCCTTCCACTGGACTGGAAACTGCTGCCAGCACTGGGGAAAAGAAGGAAGACATTGTGCTGTAATGGAGGCACTAGCAGACAAGTGTGGGGTCTGATCCTCTGCTCTGGCATGCCAGACCTCCTTGCCTGAGTGTCTCAGCTGTGATCTGGCCACCTGTGATTCCTTTCTTGATGGACACCCTGCCATTCAGTGACATTTGACATTTACAGCATGCTTATGCAACTGTTGCAACTGTTGCAACTGCTGTGTGTCCGAAGTAGAAGACAAGGAAGCTGGAAGTTTGCTTTGGAAACTGGAATCTCCTCTAGGTGCCACTGAACAATAAAATATAAAATAACCTGGCATTTGAGCAATGGGAGGGAAGTCAGGCTGGTGTAGTAGCATGACACATAAATGGGCACCACTCTCCACAGGCTCTGGCTGGGTACCTGTGCGGAATGTGTTTTACCTGCAAGGCCCCAGGGAAGAATTTGCACAAGAAACAAAATGTACGTCTGAGGTTTGGTGCATGTTTGAAGAGCTACTCTTCTGCAGCAACAGCTATCCCTAAATCTTTGGCAAGCCCATCTAATTAAACTTGTTGCGGGTGCAGGGACCTGTGGATAACAAGTCTGTTGCTATAAGTCAGGATCCTGTTTCCTAAGGATTTGTGTCTATAATCTTTAGTTGAAGATTCACCAGTGTAAAAATGTGTATTTACACATTAGCTTGTTCTTCAGACAAGGCACAGGTTTACTTTGTTCCTTCTGTTCCGTCATGTGTTTCCACAAAGCTTGTAGGAATATAAACTGTTTTCTAGACCTCACCTACACCACATTAAATTCAGCTGAAATTAGCTAATGGTTTTATAACTTGTTGAATCACAGTACATACACATGCCACACACACAGAACAGTGACAAAAGGCTATTTTCCTTAAAAAACCAAAGGAATATACTTTCTGTAATTGTTACTTTCACTCTAACTGTAGCCAGATACACTTAAGTCACCATTGTGCCAGGTATGGGAAAGGAGGGTCTTTCATCAATTTCATATAAAATGGGTTTATTTTTAACTCTTGTAAGCTCAGCCATTACACCCCAAAAGTGAATTCTTTAGCCTGAAGAGTCCATCCTGTTCTCTGCTGAGATTATGATGTGATCTCCAGCCTAGGGAGAGGTTGCTGCTCACCAACGTGTTACTAATTTATGTCTTTACCAGCCATGGTAATGAGTCTGCAAGCAGCAAGACTAGTCATCAAAAAAGCAATACTGAATCTAGTCCTGCCTGAACCAAACTAAACATCTTCTATAATATGCAGTGCATATTGCAGGCCCAAGAGATGAAACTGGGCTCTAAGGTTCCTTCTGTTGGTTCTGGGGCCTCCCACCTTTTTTTGTCAGCCTCTCCTTTTGCATCAGAAACAGAACTTACATTTAGTGTGCATGCATTCATCACTGATGGTTTCCTCTCCTCCCTCTCCTTGCAGGGCCCCAGGGCTGCTGCCATATGAACCTTTCACCATGGTGGCTGTGAAAATGCTGAAGGAGGAAGCATCTGCAGACATGCAGGCCGACTTTCAGAGGGAAGCAGCTCTCATGGCAGAGTTTGACAATCCGAATATCGTCAAGCTTTTAGGTATCTCAATGAGGCATCCTGTTGCCTTAACAGGGTGGTGCATCACATCAAACCTTCCTCATGCTGCACTGAGTATTCTGCTGGCCACCTTGCTGCCTAGCTCTGCTTCCAGTCTAATAGCATTGTCACGGATGTCTTATAGAGAAGACATGAACTTCCTAGAACTGTGATTTATTTAGAGGGTACTTAAAAGAAATGGCACAAGTCTTGTTAGTTTTATAGGTCCCACTTACTATTGTGATGTCTGAACACTTAATAGCATTAAAAACCCCAAAATTAAATGAACAAAAAAAGCCAGCCACAAAAATGGTCTCTTCCTTTCCTTCCATTCTCATCTGAAAGGACATCCTTCTGTGTTGTTTTTTCTTTTTAGAAAGTCTTGATGCTGCAGCTTGGCTAATAAGGCATTTTCTGTGAACAAAGCTGCTGACTAAATTTTCTCTTAGAAAATTGTTAATTTTTGTCTGATGTAGATGCTGCTGGTCACCTTCATCTAGCAATCCTCCTCTAAGTAGTTGTATGCAGATCTGATTCCCACGAACAGGCATTTGAGATCTTAATTTATTACAACATTTTGAAATAGATAAACCATAGTTTTGGGAAAGCTGGGTTGATACAGGTATTTTGGCTACAGGAAAGAAAAGCAGGAAATGCACCAAACTCAACTAAAACTTTGTGTTTATTCTTAACAGATTTTAGCCCAGAAAAGGGCAAAAATACAGAATAAACTGTTATCACATCATGGGGCTGTGGAGAAACAGCCACATTGTTGAAGACAGCTTAGATGATAAATCTATCACATACACTTGTCATGCTTGTCAGATCCTGATTTCATCACATTGGGAACAGCCATTTGTTTTTCCTCAAAGATTCAAATATTAGGTCATCAACCAGAATTTCAGATTTCACAATAAGCTGCATCACCAATTGCTAAATGATGGCCCTAAGAAAGCAAAACACATACCTTTTAAATGTTGGCTTTCACTAGTTGGCAGTTTAATGATAGGCACACAAATACTTTTACCATTTCACTGAATGATCAGTTAGGCTTGTAGAAGTGTGGTTAATGCTGGCCCACCTATAGAGCTGGTGAAGAGCCAAGCACGTGCCCTTCAGTGGGACAGCATTCTGCATTTAACAGATACGGCAAATGTCTCCTTTCTGCTGCCTGTTTTTGATTTATCTTTCTTTCGTTTTTGAATATCTGTCATGCCAAAAGTAATTTCTCAACCAATATTTTTTTGCATGAGCTACTTAAAAAAAAAAGAAAAAAATCCATAAGGGTGGGAGTTTCCTTGCAATTCAAGTATTCCACTGAACCCTTGAACATGCCCCTTGTGAATACTTCTGAAGTCTTCCTGCATATGTGTAGCCCGTACAACAATACTACTATTAGTAAAATAATTACAACAAGTAAAAGAATTAAAAAATAACATGATCAGAACTTTAAAGGTTACTTCCTGGAAGTCCTTGTAGTTGCACCTGGGAAAAGGCAATACTTTTGTTAATGCTAACTTATACAGGATTTGGCTCTTGATTAAACACAGCTCCAAAAGTATGTATTTTACCTGGGATGTCAAGAAAAATCATGCATGCAGGCAAGTGCATGACTTGTTAGCATCGCTCACAGAGCTCACCATTAGATCTCTGATTAAGGAGCTTCAAAAGAGACAGCATGCATGATGGATGCATGCAAAGTGGATGATATTTGCATGGTCACCTCTCTCTCTGGCTCTTCATACATTGTTAAAAGTCTCCCTTTTGTGTAAGTATTTTTGGACTTTTTGGGTTTTGCGCAGCAGAACTCTCTTTGCTACCCAAATGACCTGTGTGGTCTGTCCTCTCCCAGGCGTGTGTGCTGTTGGGAAGCCGATGTGCCTGCTGTTTGAGTACATGGCCTACGGGGATCTAAACGAGTACCTGCGTGACCGCTCGCCCCGCAACCTCTGCAGCCTGGCGCAGGGCAGTCTGGACACGAGGATTCGCCTCCCGAACCCCCTGGCGCTGTGCTGCACCAGCCAGCTCTGCATTGCCAAGCAGGTTGCTGCTGGCATGGCGTACCTCTCCGAGCGCAAGTTTGTCCACCGGGATTTGGCCACCAGGAACTGCCTGGTGGGGGAGAACATGGTGGTCAAAATTGCGGATTTTGGTCTCTCAAGGAACATGTATTCTGCTGACTATTACAAAGCTAATGAGAACGATGCCATCCCCATCCGCTGGATGCCCCCTGAGTCCATTTTCTACAACCGCTACACCACGGAGTCTGATGTGTGGGCCTACGGAGTGGTGCTGTGGGAGATCTTCTCCTATGGCATGCAGCCCTACTATGGCATGGCTCACGAGGAGGTCATCTACTATGTGAGGGATGGCAATGTCCTCTCCTGCCCAGACAATTGTCCCCTGGAGCTCTACAACCTGATGCGCCTCTGCTGGAGCAAGTTGCCTGCCGACCGGCCAGGATTTGCCAGCATCCACCGCATCTTGGAGCGCATGTACGAGAGGGCTGTGGCCAACATGTCGGTCTGAGGGACGTGTTTCCTTCCTTGTCTCCCATGTCCAGCTATCCACACTGACTTGGACCAGCCCATGAGCTCCTGAGTGATGGTGGTTTCACACAAAGTCCCACTCAGGAGAGGAGAAACAGCTTGTTCCACTACCAAGACTGTACCCCCATATGCACCTCCTTGAGTAGGACTGTACCTCCCAAACAGCAGGGCTGACATTTAGCCACCAGGACAGAACTCCTCAGGTTGCTAAAGTGCTGGCCATGCTAACTCAGTACTTATATTTAGCATTTCCAGGAGCACAGAGTTGCCCAGGAAAGGCAAACCAATGTTTCTTCCTAATCAGTGTTTCTTCCCTTTCTAACAGGTCCCACCATGCCTTTCTGCATTTATGCTCTTGGCTTTTACCTTTTTTTCCCTCTTCCTCTTTTGTTTTCAAGTATTATTTAAAAAAAAAAAGATTGCAGAGTTCAATCTTCTTTTGGGGATACTGTTTATTATTTTATTTTTGCATACTGTTTACTATTTTGTTTTTGCATACTCAGTTCTTTTTGCAGTAAGAGGATATTTCTGAAGCCATAGGCCACTTTGTTCTCCCTTTTAACTTCCACTCTCTCTCATGACAATAACACTTACAGAGTCAAAACAGGAGCCTGCTGGACTCCTGCATCTTATGTTACAGAGAAACAAACTCCTGTCAAGCATGACACTTTCCATTTTCCAGTGTGGGAAATCATTCATTTGTTGTCTGTTAAAGTCTCACCTAGCTTTCCTTAAGCACTGCAGCATGTCTTTCCTGCCTTCCCCACCTTCCCTTGAAGCAAAAAAGCCATTTGGTGCTAAGGGAGAAATTAATCCCAAAGGCCTGGTCCTGCGACATGTGGGCATCCAAGGTGTGTTTATTTGCCACTGCATGGTCCTCGCCATGCCAAAATCAGGCAGAAATGTAGCCCCACTTGCAGAAATGTGGCAGGTTGTATTAATTGTTTACTTCCTTTTCCTTTATGATCTTTGCCTGGTTTCTGGTTTTCCTTTCCTGACAGTATCTCCTAAATTTCACTACAATATTTGCTGGCCACAGTTCCTTGTACTGCAGTTTAGAGACACAGAAGTAACGCAGTTGGATGCCTGCCACCAGCGGCCTTCAGAGACAACCTGTCAATTAGGAGAAGGTGGAGAAAGTGGGTGCACACAAGAAGTATTGCATACTGTCCACCTGCAGGGCAAAAGCGACACTGCCTCAGTTACACATAGCTTCAGCCCATCTCCAAACACCAAGTGTTTCTCTGCTAGAAGTGCTCCAAATTGTGATGGATACTTTGGTGCCAGAAAAAATTTTGTTCCTCTGGTGAGAGGTGTAAGCTTTTAGCTCTTGTGGAGTGAGGAGCAGTTGTCCCAGAGCCTCATTGCTGATACAAAATATATTCTGAGTCTGGGATGTGCATTTTGACTGAAGAGCAGGACTGCTAGTGAACGAGTGTTCAGTGTGGCTTCTGTAACTGGGACACACTGGTTTAGCCAACCCAGAAAGCAGCAGTGGACAGCAGCTCTCTATGGTTTCTGAAAGGCAAGCCTGAAAAGATCTGTCAACCATTGTGAAGAACAGAATTGGACATACTTTCCTCTGCTGCTCTCCTGTTTGTTTGGGTTTTCATTTTGTTTTTATTTTTTATTTTTTTCAAATAACCATAGCTTTTTCTGACTGTGGCCACAAGAGCATACTTTAATGTTTTCAGACCACTGGTGTAATTTTCACTTGGAGCAAAGAGCTTGCAATTACCAAAGACCGTGGCAAGGAAGGAAGTTTGGGCTGCAAAGTTGAAGTGCTAAAAGGGTATTTGCACAGTGAGCCCAAAATGGCCAGTGCTGTCTTACTCATTTAGCAGTCCTACCATCATGCTGCTATGACACAGCAGTTTACTGAGGTTTGGATGCTAAAGACAAATACCCTCGAAAACCCCAAAGCCCTCGATTTAAATAAAAGTTATACAAGAGTCCTTATATAGCTCCTGTTATCGCATTATGACCACCTCGCAGTGCGCATCATTAAATTTCTGTTAGGTTGCATCAGCTCCCCATCTGTCTTCTGTGTTCTGAGGAGGCAGGAGTGAGGAGGCAGGCCTGGAGGGATGGGGCATGAGTGGGGTCCCCAGCTGAGTGGGGGTGCCTGCAGCCTCTGCCGAACTGAGCTGCAATACACAGCCCAGCACCTGCAGCATTTCTGTAAGGGAGGGTGCACATTCAAGATCTTTGCAGCGCTCAAGGCACCAGGCATTTTGTCACCCTCTTTAGAGAGGGTCAGAAGTTGTGTGTGGGTAGTGGTGTGGGTTCAGCTACTTAGTACCTCCTCTGAAGCTGGAATGACTCTTAGGCTAAGCAAAGCGCACAGTTACATGTGCAAAACCTGCACTATGTGCTAAATGTAAGCAAACACACCCATTTACAGTATGGAGGACAGTCTGCCTTTCTGCCTTCTAGGATCCCAGTGCTGGCTTCAATTGTTCATTCTCCCTTTCCCCCAGGAAAATGATTTTGAAGCCACAATCGCAGTTTTCTTCTTGTTGGCTGCCTGTAATGTCATATGCTTGGAATTTTCACTCACTTCCTTTGTGAAAGAAGGACTCCCACAAACTTGGAAGTGTAGCCTTTTCATCTCATTTTCCTTGCTCAAATGCTTCTCTCAGTGACCCCATATTTAGGACAACAGTGGAAAATTTGGTATTCCTCATCCAGCATTCCAGCCTTTGCATTATAAGCATGCACTGAAGTGTGTTGCAGTCAGTGACTGCAGGTCTGGAGGGAAGAAGCTTCCTTTGTTGCAGGAGGAAAGAGATAACTTCAAGACAGACTCAGAGAAGCTCTCAGCAACATAGCTCTCCAGGGATGGTAATCGCTTCTGCATACTGATCCAGCAAGAGGGCTTAGCACCTAAATGGTGCTGTCCTTTGAGGATTAAATTGTAGCAAACTTCTGCTGCCTCAGTGTGTAGCTGGATTTTACTGTTTCCTTCTGCTGTAAGCTTTTCAGCTTGTTAGGAGCTGAAGGTTGACTGCTTTCATGACATGCCTTCTTCCACAGATTTTTTTTCTCTCCTCCTTATGTTTAAGATTCTGCTGACTTCATTGTCTGTTATACAGTCTGCTATGCCAGATTCTTCTAGACTTTCTGTACAATTATCATGTAACATGAATTATTCTGAATGGGAGTAAACAAAGGGATTATGAGAGAGTAAACGTTTGTTACTCAAAAAGTTGCTTGGAAGAAAAAATATTTCGCTTCTCTAGTTTGGATTTATAATTCATGTGGAGAGAGAGGATGAATCAAAAATGAACATTTTTGTGTTCATTTTAGAACATTTGTGTGCTCCATTGCAGAGCACTTTTCTACATTTAGTTCTGTCCATACTGGCCAAAAAATATGTAATGCTTCATGAATTTGCATGTCACCCTTTTGCAGGGACCATACTAATACATGAATTTAAAATGAACGGTTTTGGTGGTTCGGTTCCCATTCCCACTGATAGCAGAGGGAGCCAGCAATCTGGGGCACTGGAAGAGAACCCCAAGAAGAGGTTGCAGCACATTCAGCATACCCATTCCTTTTGCAAGTGTGCTGCCTCGAGCACTGGCAACACAAATACATCTTTATCCTGGGTGACATATTGTGACATGTGATCAGCCAAACAACACAGAAATCCTTTCGTGTTCCTGTGCCTTTATTTAACAGCTGCATTAAAAATGCACTTTTATAAGCATAAATTCTGCAACTGATTGGACACTTTGCAACATGATCAAATTTGGTTCGGAGGAACTTCCTCTCAAACACTTTGTGGGCTAAACATAACTGTTTTGTCTCATTTACCCAAGGGTGTATACTAGTTATTATTCTGTGATTGTTTGTTATACCTGCACGAATGATGGCTTTGAAAGACATCCCTAGCAGAGATGTACATTTCTCATTCTCTCAACTTGTGTAACTCATGTGTGCAATATTTTATAAAATAAAGAGACATTGAAAAGTGTAATACTAATACTGTTCTCTCCAGCATAGTTTTGTTTTCTGAAAGTGGACGTATTTCATTTTATTAAAATATATTTATTACAGCTTTAATATTACAGTGGTTACACTGCAGACAATTGCAGTAACAAGTCAACTTACTATGTGTGCTCAAAGGCATGTTGTTTCGGTGGATTAAGTTAAGTGCTACAGGAACACAGTAAGAAACTTTACATTTTGAGAACACATTAAGGGCTGGACAAGGGAAAAGAGAATGTTTTTGCAGCAATGTGGATTGCAGTCTCTTGACCACTATCCCAAGGTGTAAGATGTCTCACATAGATGGGAATGACATCTGTCTCCCTCTCAGTATCTGCTGGTATTTGTGCCTGGATTCTGATCTCACACCTAGATGTGTGAAATTAAAGTGTGACATAAAATCAAAAGGGCATTGAATTTGCTGTCTGTAGAACACAGCTGAGCAAAGTTGCCTGCTGATGAGTTTATCTAAAAGGCTATAACTCTTTTTTTCTGCTCATGATCCTTGAAGATGAACACATTCAGTAAGTCAATGGGAATTTTAACTACTTCAAAATGAATTGAAAATCTTTAACACTCAGAAATAGGGAACCAAACAAAACTTTCTGACTACAATTAGCCAGGCAAACCAGGAAGTACACTCTTTCTTTCCCTCTCTTCCCCCTCCCCGCCTCAAATACAATCTAAAGTGTTTTCTGCAAATCTTCTTACTAGAAACCTTAGGAAAAAAAGTGTTTTATAAGTGTTGTCCTTGCTGAAAAAGTCAATAATGAATTAGGAAAGGAGATATTTTTTCATCTTCTCAATCAGATTGAATCATATTAGAGAGCTAGCTGTTACATGCCAACTTTTTCAACACACAAGGAGAAGCTTCTTGAAGGAAGGAAGAACACTTCTTTTCCCATCACAAAATGGACAGACTTTTGAATTTGTAGAGAAACATTCTTCTAGCCTGGCTAAAAGGTTGACCCTATGACAGTTGTCTTCAGCAGTACAATCTCTGCCAGGCTTTCCTCCTTTCAACCCTCTTCTGAGGTCATCTGAACCAGACAGCACAATGGTGCTGTCCCCAGTGCCTTGAGTCATCCTGAGTATTTTGGGTAATTCAGCCATCCTGCAGGAAGCAATGAGAGTAACTTGTGGCTGGGAAAAGCAGAAGCATGTAATAGATAGTTTTGTTTTCCTTGGCTTTTATTTGTGATTTTGTAAATCCCTATCCTTGTGTTTGTGTATGTGTGTATGGGAACACGGTGAGGAAGCTTGCTTTGTGTGGAGGGCAAAAGAGGTTTCAGTCACCTGTCTATGCAAATTCCTTGTTGTGTCTTTCCATTCATTCTAAAACTTTGCATCTTCAGCTGAATGTAATGACATCTCACTTCCTCAAAGGAAACTTGAGGTCCTAAGGGACTCAAAGAGGCCTTTGCTAAGTTTCTGTCATTGCAGTCATGCAGGATTTGCTACCCCTCTGCTGCTGGTGTGGATCTCTGAAGTAACATAAAGCAGCTTTTCATATTTCATAAATAATTCAGAGGCTTTCAGTGTTATTCAAATGCAGGACTAGGATAATTTTCTTATGAGCAAGAAGAAAAAAAAGAAAAAATCCCCTATCAATTTACCTACTCCACCAAAACCATAGAACCTGTCTCAATAATGTCATGGGTGTTTTACATGTTTCTCAAGCTTGGGAGAGAAATTATGCACTCATCCATTGAAAAATCTTTAGAAACTCATCTTTTTATATAGTCTTGCTGTTTGTAGCCAAGAGCATTCCTCAGAGGCCTCTGTCCATACTAGTGGTAAAGTATCCAGCTGTAACTATAGAAAGGGGAATATCTGAGGAGCTCAAAGCTGCCCTTAAAACCAGTACTTGCAGTTTTCTTCAGTGCTGGAGTGGTAGCCCATAGCAGAGGTCATACTTTATACCACTGACATATTCGTATGCTAACACAGCATCTCACAATGTCCCACAAATTTAGTATTGAATAAATAAGAGTTTCATCAGCAACTGATAGACAGAATGTTTTATGATAAATTTGGGCCAAAAATCAATCAATTAATTAATATATTATATTTATTGAAGAAATATTTTCCTTCTGTCTGCTGGGATGCTTTAAATCTTGTGCCGTTTATAGGCCAGTGTGCTTACTCTGACTGTGAGATAACTACACTATACATTTCTACTGGGCATGAGTGAACATGTTGAAGCACTTGTATGTTTATCTGCCCTCCCCCATGGCTCCTATATAAAAGAGATGTTACACTTTGGGAGTTTATATAGGCTAGCAAGCTCTTATGTAAACAAAAAACCTAATGGAAGAGGAGATCTGTGCAGAAATGAGGAGAGCCAGATGAATGAATGGGGGTTATTCACCCTCTGGATGTTGAGATCATGCTGTGCTAAATTTGACTTCTTATTTAAAGCAGTGCTAACTTCACAGCAGCGACACTGAAGGACAGGAGGGCTTTGGTTATTGTGAAGATGGGGAACTTCCTGTGGCTGGCTGTGAACAGATGGGATGATGTGGGATTGCTGCATGGAAAGGGCAGCAAGGAGCAGGGCATTCCTCACCTAAGGAGTACACCATTTTCCTGAGGGATAGAATACCAGGCACAGTCAGTCCCATGCCAGATTCACTCGGATTTGGTTGGGATTTATTTACAGTGCTTTCGTTATTTTTTCTTCTGTTCTGGAACACAATGAGGTCCCTTGATGCTCGTGCTCCAGGACCCTGAACTCGCCACACCTTGTGCTCTTCTCAAGGCAAGCAGCAGGACAGCCCTACTCCCTTTCCCTTCCTCCCAACGATGCACCACTTTCATCTAATCACAGGGCCCGGGTAGGTGCCTGTTTGTGGAGCAGGACATCACCAGCAAACAAGAACGTTTTCACAGCTCTTACAGTGGTGAACAGGTGTGGCTATTTGGGCCCTGCATAGATCAGCACTATCCCTACCCCAGGCAGGTACCTGCTCTGTGATACAGGTGAAAGACTTTATGGGGCCGGGAGGCTGCATTTTGTTTGGAAAGAGCTCCTGGAGAGGACTGTACAAAATGTTCAGATCAAAACTTTCAGCAAGGAAAAGACACCCGGGTTTGGGTGTCATTACTGGCCCTGATGAAGTTTGCCAGGAGGATCTGCGTGCCGCTAGGCTGCTGCTCGGCTACATTTCAAGAGAAACTGCCCTGATTTATAGCTTGGTGTCAGCAGCACATTGCAGTCCAACAGCCGTGGACTGGCAGGGGAATGGACAAGACGACTTGGTATTGGTATGTCTTACATGTGAGATCTTCAAGTCAACAGCAAAGCATTTTAATGATCTGTCCTCTCATTAATCTCAGATGTGAAAAATTGTGACTGTCTGCGCAGGAGGTAACACCTGTCTAGACAAAACAATAAATTTTTTAGCCAATCTATTTTACTGTGTAACACACCACAGACAAAACACTATGATACTTATTCACTGTGCTGAACAGGATTGCTTTTTGCTAACAATGTGCACTATTGCCCTGAGTCTACAGGACAGCAGAGTATTGGATTTAGCTTGTATGAGATAAATCCTGTCAATGAGAGGGACACTGCCTATTTGGAAACATACCCTGACTCAGCAAGACTTGCACAAATATTTTTCTTGGACAGCCACCATGCAGTCAAGTAGCTGCTACTACACATTTGCCCTTTTATGCCAATCTAGACAAAGGATTATCTGTTAGAAAGAAGTTTTTAAAAATAACTTGAGATAAAGTGTTAGATTAAATTCTTACACATGACATAAAAGTATCTCTGTCTACAATAAAAAATATGCACAGTTCCTCCTTCTGGAACTCTGAGATCCTCTTTGCCTTCACTGGCAATCCTAACTTTACTCAGAGATTAGTGGGGCTGATAATTATTCACTGCTTCTGCCAACACTGGAATGAAAGGGCTTCCAATGAACTTAAAAACAAGGATGCAAAAAATGATACACAGGGCACAATTATACACATATGAGGCTACAGATGCCAAAGTATGGACACATTTAAAGAAAGAGAAAATAAAACAGATTACACAAATTCATATGGGAGAGGCCTGTCAATTTGCATTACGTTTGATGGTTTCAATGCTTCACAGTGCTGTTTTCTAGACCATTTTGGAGGAACAAAGAGCAGAAAACCTACTTTATGGATGTAGGTATGACCTAAACTGGTGCTTTTTCAAACCATCTGCTGGCAACAGTTATAGTCATGATACCAAATATCCGTCCCTCTGATGCCTGGTTTACTGCTCCTATTCTAAGATTCCTTTGCAGAAGGGCCTAGGTTGTAAAATCTGGGCTTAGATCACAGGTATTTCCTACCTGAAGTATAATTGGTTGGTCTGGCATGTAACTGGATGAAAAAATGCTAACTTTTTTGTTTTCCTGTACTGTGTTTTAGTTTCTATTGGATAATGCTGCAACACCTTCTGAACCAAAATCTGAGCATCTTTCAATGGGCAAATGCCCTGTGTGCATCTGCAGGGCGAAAAGAATCAGAACAAACTCCTCCTGGTGCAACTCAAAGTATTGCTGCCCACTGACCGTGTCAATGACTTTTGACCATGTTTCCAGCTGACAGAGATGCAACAGTATCAAACATTGGAGGGAAATAACTGAAAGGTATAATGAAAAATAGACCAGATGATACAGAGTAAGGAGCCAAGCTCATCTGCAGAGGCAATGTCTAGAGACTGAAGCCTCTACAGCTGCACACGGTACTTGCACTTCAGTTGGGAACTCTAATCCTATGATCCCACTGTGGCAGTTGGGATTGCACAGAGATATTTTCCAAGTTAAAATCACAAACACATGCATTTGGAGCCCTTGTTTCTGAGGAAGCCATAGGGAAATGTGTGCTGACAGGTGAATGCACACTCCACTGGACTCTGAAGTCCATCTGTGTCGCTGAGGCAACCCCTGCACTGAACTGATTTGGTCACACACATTACAGGATCACGTAATATTCTTCCTGCAGATTTGGCAGTGCCATAACTTGTCAACGACCAGCACAGTATCAGCAGCAGTACTTCTTAGCAAGTGTTTTTTCCATCTAGTCACTAGCATCTCTCAGGCCCCAGCTTTAAATGATTGCAGCCAAATGCAGTTCTTTCAGTTCCAAATCGTGAAACCATCGACCTAAGCAGCTGGCTGCCTGGTGTCTCCTGGGGCGGTCTTTTTCCAAAGAAACCCGTGATTCATCTGCAGATGGCTCCCTGAATCAGCAGGCAGCTCCACCCACAGCCAAGAAAACTGGCAAACCCAGTGCTTGCTGCCCCAGCAAGGATGTGAACCCAGTGCTGGCACAGACCTCTCTGCATTTTCAGAAACTTCTTGCTGTTTGTTTCAGGCTCAATGCTTGGCTGGGTGGTAGGAAGGAGAATGATTTGTGCGGCACACTGTTAACCATGGTGGAAATTTGTGTTGCAGAGATAACTGTGATACTGCAGGACAACATCCACAAGGCACCCCAGGATGGGTGTGACTACTTTCGAGATGGCTTTTCTGTCCTTCTGAGGAACACAATTTGTCCTAGCCAAGCAGCAGCAAGCGTGTTGATGATGTTACCAAGTAACAGACATGGTAGGATACAGCAGGGATCATTTCCTGATCTACACCATTTCCTGGGGAAGGAAAAATGGGGCAGAAGCATGAGACTCATCCTTCACCCTCTCCCTGCACAGTTAGTGCCCCTTGCTTGCCCTTGAAGTTGAACTTCCCGTGATTCTGGCGCTATTAGAAGAAATTTGCTTGCTCAGAACATGCTTGAAAATGCCAGTCTCACTGTTGACAGCAAAGTTTTAGTAATGCCAACAATTATGCAAAGCAAAGATTTGTAACACTTATTTACAACACCATGTTGTAAATATGGACGGTTTTGATCACATAATAGTTTTTTGAGTTGCTCTAAATTCATGCTGGAGTTATATAAGAATGACCTGTACTTGACCTCCCCTGGCAGTTTCCCACACATAATTAGAGATATTCTGGCAACAAATTTATGATCGGATACAAACATTTTGGCAAATTCCAGATACAGAAATTTCTGGTAAGCTGAGACTCCAAATAGCCTGCTGCTGCCCCAGGCACATCTTCCAGATGTACAGTTTTGGTGGCAGACAGACAAGGAAAATTTCCTCTCTCTCTCCTTCCTCTTTCCCCTTGCTTCAGAGGTACTTTTATAAAGAGCCTCCTGGTAGCTGTTGCCTGGCTGATTAATAGGCTACAGCAAGCTCTGAGGAAGTGCCCTTCCTGCCCTTCCTATGAGGTTTGTCTTCTTTAAAAATAAATGCGTGTTCCAATAAAACCAAAATGCAGTAATTTGCCACCTATAGCAGTACAGATTCATGCTGTGAGTCTCCCAAGTCAAAATGACAGGAGGGCATTGGAAGTCCCCTGCCTCCTAATATTTGCTACACAGTCTTGATCAATGCAGCAGAGGCAGAGCAAGGGGGGAAACAAGGAGACATAAGACACCTTGCTAGGTCCCATAGTTGTCACCTAAACCTGCAGTGGTGAGAAGGGGGATGCTGTAACTCATGGTTCCAAATCAGGCAAATCATCAGCGCCAGGACTAAGTTGAAGGCCAGTCCAAGAACAGCTAGAGGTATAATGCCAGCCCCACGGGAGACCCAGCAGGCAGTGGGTGCTGGGGCCACTGAGATCATATTATCATCAAGGTTGGAAAAGACCTCAAAGATCATGGAGTCCCACTTTACCCTTAGTTTTATCTACATCTGCATCCTGAACAAGCAAATAGGTGGCCTTCGAGCCCTGGTGAGTTGCTCAGCGATGTTCAGTGAAGCAGGCTTTTGTCTAGAAATAATTTTCCTAATTCTGTCCAAACAAAGGCATCAAATGTACACCAACAGCAGCATAATGGAAATTTTGTGAGACCCACCACATCCAACTCATTATTCGAGGCTCATACAAAATGAGATAGTCTGTCTGTTGGTGAGCAAAGAGGCTCTCTACTCCTATTGTGGATGGACTGAGATCAAGATAGTAATTAATCCCTATTGTGTATTTTGTATGAGTTTCTGAGAGCTGCCATGAAGTCAACAGGTGAGAATACTTAAGCAAGCTTGCCCTAAGGGTGTGTGCAGTTTATCCTTTTCTGAGCACAAAAGTTCAGTATTTGACAGAGGCTTGCCTATAAACAACTGACTAGAACCCAAAAACTTGTTGCCAAACAGGATAGTTCTCTGAAACTCAGACTTGTTCTTCACCCTGCTTTGGGTAAGATACAGACAAAAATATGTTATGTGTCATTACAACTGTTACATTTGGCACAGTAGGGTCTGACCCAGCTTTCGTTCAAGACAGTTGAACAATTCCCACTGACCTTACTTAGGAGGTGGTTACACTTCACAGCCTACTATAGTTAAGTTAAACACAAATTCAAACATTCAGAAAGCAATAAGGAGTGCTGCAATGGCTGCTTTTCCCTGGTGTTAGCATCCCTGGGGGTTCAAGACAACAAAAGTATCTGAACTTTTCTGTGAGAAATTATTTTACAAAAACCCAAGCCCTTTGCCCTTTCATGGGCTCCTTTTTTACAGCAATGAACAAACTTCTTTCAGAGAGATACTTTATAAATCAGTTGAACTGAAACTGTGTTTAAACAGTATTTCGGAAACTGAGGCAGAGGGTGAAGATATTCATTACTTTCGTTCTAACATGTATCACTTTAATGGCTGTTCCCTGACTTTCTTTGACAAAGCAGTGACAAATTTCTGCAGTTGTTCTGGGGCACAAAGCATTACTGCACAAAATTAATGCTGCTGCAGGGTTGGAAATGGTTTGGATCATGCAGGTTTCATCATCACTAACAGTGGTCCTGGCTGGGTACCTTTGTGCTGTCTCTGTTTCAGTGTTGTGCAAAGGAAAGAGAAGAGCTGGAGGAATCAACTCTCACTGTGACTGGTGACTGATTGCCCAAAATATTCACAGTCCTGGCTAATGGAGACCTTCTCCCCTGTCCTCCCTTCAGATCCTGAGAAAACAAGGCTCTTCAAGTCATGCTGCTTTTCTCTCCTCCCTCTCAATAAAATAGCAAATTGAGGACAAGATAAGGCTAAGCATTGCACTCAGTAGCAGTGAGGTTTGTGGAGGCTGAGACATGAGTAGTGTCTAGTTCTAGGCTGCCTAAAAAGCTACAGGTTGCATCTTCATCAAACAGAAACACAGAAAATTAGAAACTCATGGATGGAAAAAAAAAAGCCCAAATAAAAATCAACTATGGTCTTCTATCTAAACAGAATTAAGAAATTTCAGGAAAAAGTAAGTTTCTCCCTCCAAAAAAACCCCAAGAGGAGCTACAACTGCTGAGCTCCACGGCTTGTGCAGCAATGTGAGGGGGTCACACAAGAGCGAGCTGTACAGGTGTAAAGAGTAAAAGACTGGGAAAGTGACAACAGGTTTGTGGAGTTCAGATGCTTTATAGGGGGTGTGTGCCTATTTTTTAGGGGATGCTGGACTGCCAAAACATGATGCACACTCAAATCACAGCCACGGAATACGCTGCCACAATGGAGAAGCATCACAGAATATTTTTTTGGGAGGAGAATCAGAAAATCTGTTGACCCCCTTGAAGGCAGGGAGGCCCTTGAGAAATTAGAGGACTGGGCAATCACCGACCATATGAAGTTCAACAAGAGACATTGCCAGATTCTGCATCTGGGATGGGGCAACCCTGGATGTACAGACAGAGCAGAGAATGTGAGGCTGGAGAACAGTGCTCCAGAAAGGGGCCTGGGAGTCCTGGCTGATGGCAAGTTGAACATGAGTCAGCAGTGCCCTGGCAGCCAGGAGGGCCACCCGTGTCCTGGGGGGCATCAGGCCCAGCATCACCAGCCAGGCAAGGGAGGGGATTGTCCCACTCTGCTCTGCACTGGGGCGGCCTCACCTCGAGTGCTGGGGGCAGCTCTGGGTGCCACAACACAGAAAAGACATTGAGCTGTTGGAGAGTGTCCAAAGGAGGGCACGAGGATGGTGAAGGGCCTTGAGGGGAAGGCGTGTGAGGAGTGGCTGAGGGCACTTGGTCTGTTCAGCCTGGAGAAGAGGAGACTGAGGGGAGACCTCATTGCAGTTACAACTTCCTCCTGAGGGGAAGAGGAGGAGCAGGCACCGATCTCTGCTGTGACAGTGACAGGACCCAAGGGAGTGGCCTGGACTTGTGTCAGGGGAGGTTTAGGTTAGATATCAGAAAAACGTTCTTCCCCAGAGCATGTCTGGGCACTGAAACAGGCTCCCCAGGGCAGTAGTCACAGCAGTGTTTGGACAATGCTCTCAGGCACATGGTGTGACTCTTGCAGATGATGCTGTGCAGGGCCAGGAGCTGGACTGGATGATCCTTGTGAGTCCCTTCCAAATCAGCATTCTGTGAAAAGCAAAAGTCTATGATTCTGTGGAAAGCAAAAGTCATGAGGAAGAGCTGGCTGAAGGTCATTTAATAGTTCCTTCAGTTGAGCTCTCCTTGCACGCCCCATGAGGGAGGCAAAACTAACTCTTAGCTAGCTGATACTGCTTGCAGGAGGGGAACAGTAAAGGTTTACAGCTTTTGTTTCATGCTTTGTTTCTGGACCACAGTTCTCTTTGCCAGCACATTTCGTGTGTCTTTGTGCGTGCTCTCGAACTTGTGGCGATGTCTGCCAACTCAAGCAGTCTCAGGCCACACACAACATCTATGGACTGACTCTTAGAAACAACAGCCGTTGCATTTCAGGGCAGGGAATTAGCTCATAAATATTTACAAGTCTGTCAGTTACGGGCACAGAGAGCTGTTAGCAAGACAGTTCTGATCAGAATAGGGGAGATGAGGCTTCAGCATGCCTAACTAATCTAGTCTGGTGGTTGCCCAGCAAAATCGTTTTTGAGCACAGGGAAAGCCGTTTTCCTCACCCTGCTTCACAAATAAAGTAAGAGCGTACATTGCAGGATGGCTGCAAAATCCAATACTGCTCAAAACATGACTCTTGAGACTGTATTTTTTAATCCGTAAGTGAATATATATTTTTTTAGGGAGATTAAATAACTTCTCCCCATAACCTCATGTTGTTGGAAATCAAGCCCAAATACATCAGCTTGATCATGACCCAGAGTCCCAGTCCTAGCCCCACTGAGGCCAGTGCCAACAGGAGAGAGCTAAACGTCACCCCGGTGTCCTGACACACTGACCTGTTTCCTAATGAGAAGACACAGCCATGTTGAGGGTCTCCTACAGGGATAAATGCTGCTCTCACCCTTCTCTTGGTAGGGAGGCCTGGGGACTTACCAGCAAGGTGCCTCTGCCTGTGGGTGAGGGCTTGGTCCTAATCTGCCTTGGAGCTCCTGCAGCTGGATCACATCTGCAGGTGCCAAATCAAACCTCTGAAGGCTGTGCTGCCCTTTGCCAGAAATTCACTGCTGCAAACTGGAAGCCCTCCTTCTCTGAAGGAACCACTTTGCACACTAGGAGGACAGGCCCTTGGAAAATGTAATGTCTTCCTCAAAATTTAGATAGGTTTTTTCTAAGAGGTCGAGGATTTTTTAGTAGAAGAATAGTGCTGAAAATTAGGAAGCTATTGGTGTTTGGGTGTTTTGGTTTTGTTTTTTTTTTTTTTTAATTGACCATGGTAATAGATCTCAAGGCTTAGCACAATATTTCTATCCCACCAGGGATAAAAAGGAAAAGATGAGTCACAGTGGATAGGTGAGAGACTATAGAGTATGAGGAAATGAGAAGGTTGATATGGATGGTCTTATTTTCCCTGATCCAAATCACATGAGATACAAACAGAACCCAAATGGTCTGGGAGTATGGGCTAGATTGGCCTGCAGCAGCCTCAACAACAGATATTGAATAAAATTTCTAGTTTGGTCAGAATTACGCAGCTTTGTCAGACAAGGAAAAGCTTGAAGCCCATGGATAATGCACAGAGCACTCCGTATATTGCTCCATTTCCGGTTATTTCTCTTCTGCTTCTTCCTTTCCGCCCAGTGAGTGGCACTGGCTTAGGTCTTGTTCTAACTGGTGTATTTTGGGGCAATGCTCTGAGTACATCCCTGAAACACAGACGGCTATCCTGCTTGAGCAATGGTATTCCCCAGTTAGGTGTTCCCACTGAGACTCGTATCCATGGCTCCTCTCGGCTACTGCAAAAAATTAACCCTGTCCTGGCTGGAACTAGGATAAAAGCTCTATCCACATAGGTTTAGCTTTGGGATTAGGTCTTAAAGGCAAGTTTTTTTGGAGAGAGTCTTCCTCTTATTTTGTGTTATTCCAGCACCCAGCTTGATGTATCTGTGACCCCAGTAAAGTCTGGGCACAGGAGTGAAGCAGCACTGGCATGAGAGCAGCAGCCTCTTGGCATATTTTATCCACTAGGCACTCAGAAAACTAATTACGTGTCTTAAGCCATGGCTCATGTTCAAGGAGATTTTTGGTCAGTACTTCTGAACATCATTGGATCTATGTGGAAAGATTCTCCCACGTTTTTTGCTGGTTCGTTTGGCTTTCAACTCTTTTCATGGCTACATAAAAAAGTGGGAAAACAAACAATTTTGTTAACTTTTCTGTGGCTCTTGCAACACACAGGAATTCAAGGCATTGGACACCTTTTAAGGTGTACTGGGAACAGAAGAACCATGCCAGTAGAGGCTGAAAGTCCTGAGTCCGGCTTAATTTTTCCTGCCACATTCACTCTGGGGAATTTTTGAAGCCTCACTATACTTCCTATCTCCAGCCTGTTGTGAGAAAACGGCACACACATTTGTTTCACCAGTGACCACACGAGACACTCTGATGTCCAGCAAGATGAGACAAGATGAGAGATGTGCCTGGTGTTTCCAGAGCCTTTCAGGAATGGAGGCAGCCAGTATGAAATCTCAGATTTTTGCCAAACTTGACAAGAGTGTACCTGATGCTGCCCGTGCTGTCTACCCCTGAGGCTGCTCTCAAAAAGCATGGCACTGGCAGCTCTGTTATCCTACCAGATGCTGCAGAGCTGAACATTTGTAGGGCCAGCTCATAACAAAGCTGAAGTAATGGCATGCAGTTCCCTATTGCCCCCGGTATCAAACCCTCCAGCCTGGATGTGAGTCCTCGGGAGCATGACAGTCTCTGGCTTCTCCACTGAAATCTTCCTTTTCAAAGCTGTGTGCATACACTGCTTACTCTGATCTCATAGTAAATTATAGAGACTACTAATGACTGTTCTCTGCGTGTTCAGGAGTTTCCAGGAGGATGCTGAATAATAAAACAGACTCCAGCATGTTCTTTTCACACCTCTTGATTTGCCTTATAGTATAAACTACAACTTGTGGGGACTAAGAGACCGCAAATTTGAGAACAGATTTTGGAGATAAATTTAAAAGTGGAACAAATAATAGAAATTTTTTATGATACCCCCCCGCCCCAAATGTTTTGCAAAAACTGATGCCACAGTATGAAAGGACTCACTAGACTCCTTCTTTGCTGAGGAGCAGAGGGAAAAAAACCCCACCAGTTTTACTGGGACTTAGTCTTCTGAAATACAGAAGATCAGGTCTCTATCCAGGATGTCCTTCATTTGGAGAGTTCTTGCAGTGTCAGAGAAATATAAACCATATATGTGAAGGATAAAACTAGATGTCTGCAAAAATATTTGAAAAGCCACCGTGAATGCAAGAGATATTTTGCAAAAATAAGAAGTATCTGTAAGGAAGAGATGCACTTTCTTCAAGACACAGAAAATAATTTCTCAAAGTGCTTTTCTGACACACTGCAAAAGGTGTATAACTCAATGACTTAACTGGGCCTTTACATTATACTTCAAAATATCACATTCTACTTTTCACTGGCCTCAATTCTACTCCTTTACCCTACTCAGCAAAACAAATAAATGCATGTTTAATTTCAACCATGTGTTCAGATGCTTTGCTGGAGCAATATAGAGCCTTAACTCATGGTAGAAGCTGACCTTTGCAGGGGCTGCTGTGACACCCCAGCACTTGGGAAGTGGCAAGTCTTACCCCACAGGATTTTGCAGAGCTAGGAATTTGCTCTATTACCCCATGGGAATCTCTCTGTGTGTGAGGGGTCAAGCTTTTCTCTTTGATAGAAAACGGAAGCTGAAATGTGGCACTCTGCCATTTGGTTCCCAAGCAGTCCCAGGAAGTTTTTGTGTATCCTTTTCCAGATCTTCTTTTCCCTCAGTGAAGCTGTAGGTCCATGAACCTCTTGGTGATAATACCTCTCTGGACTTCGCAAGTTCTTCCTTGCCCAGTTAACAGGAGGATGAACACATGCTGTAGGGGGAATGTAAAACTTTTACAGGAAACAGCAAGTGTCACGTGTTGCAATATATATTCTGTTTAAGGCTGTATTGGTACCAGGTTACTGTATAAAAGAACTTAAGAAAGCCTGGGTAGAGGTAAGAGTCCTTAGAGGACAACTTGGTGTCACTCAAGCCTTATGTCTTCATTCTGCATCAGTAATGTGTGCTGAGTTCCCAAACCAGAATAAGCTGGTCTTCAGCCAGTGCTTTTCTCTTAATTCAGTCTACAGACTGTAGAGGCATTGTAGGATATATTTCAGAAATAAAATCTCCAAAGGCCTGTGCTGGGTTTTTGAAATATTTTCATTGCAAGTCATCATCTGTGTGTATGTAATTAATAAAGTCTCCCACTTCGTCAGTAGGCCAAAACTCAGGAAGATACATGGGCCCAGCCTACCCTTTCATTCACATGTACCTGGCCAAGTTCATTCCAACCCCTTTTTTTCAGTGAAGATGCCATAGGAATTTCTGGTTGAGGTCCTGCTACAGGTGTGAGAGAAACTCTCCCCTAAAGATGTGATCTTCCTGCATTATTCAGTGCAACAAAAGGTGCCTTTCCCTGTTCAGCGTGTAAAGCACTGGAGCTCCTGCAGTCACCACTGTGAGAAGCACAAGGTGTTGCAGTCCTTGTTTGGCAGGTCCCATCTGTGGCCAAGCGGTGGCTGTCATGCAAGAGAAGGGTGTTGTGTTTTGACACTGGCTCAGTGCCAGGCACCCACGAGAGTTGCTCGCTCACCCTCCCCTGCCACAGCTGGGCAGAGGAGAGAAAAAAAAATTAACAAAGGCTTCATTAGTTGAGATAAGGAGAGCAGGAGAAAACACTTCAAGGGCAAAACAGGCTCAGCTTAAGTTGTGAAGTGAATTTATTACTAACAGAATCAGAGGAGGATAATGAGAAGTAAAATAAGCTCGTAGAACACCCTCCCCCCCCAGCCCCTCTCTCCTTCCCACCAACAACACAGGGAGACAGGGCACGGGGGTTTGGTCAGTCCATCACTGAGATTCTCTTCTGCTGCTCAGGGAGAGGAGCCTTCCCCTGTGAGGCCGTGGGGTCCCTCCCACGGGACACAGTTCTCCGTGAACTTCCCGGCGTGGCTCCACTCTCCTGAGCAGCAGCCAAACCGCACCTGCTGCAGCGTGAGCCCCTCCCACGGGCACACAGCCCTCCCAAAACTGCTG
>VZRR01013148.1:719493-795629 GCA_013398015.1 Oreocharis arfaki | reverse complement strand
GGGCTGCGGGTGGATCTCTGCATCCCCCGTGGATCCCCATGGGCTGCGGGTGGATCTCTGCATCCCCCGTGGATCCCCAGGGGCTGCGGGTGGATCTCTGCATCCCCCGTGGATCCCCAGGGGCTGCGGGTGGATCTCTGCATCCCCCGTGGATCCCCAGGGGCTGCAGGGGCACAGCTGCTTCACCATGGGCTGCACCACGGCCTGCAGAGGAACCTTGGCTCTGGCGCCTGGAGCACCTCCTTCCCCTCCTTCTTCTCTGACTTTGGTGTCTCCATGTTGTTTCCCTCACATGTTCTCACCTCCTCCTCTTCTCTCACTAGAATCCAAAACCTTGTGACTTTATTTTGATTGTCTTCTTAAATATGTTATCACAGAGGTGTTGCTAACCTCTCTCATTGGCCCAGTTCTGGCCAGCAGCATGTCCATCTTCAGAGCCATCAGGGATTGGCTCTGCTGGACATGGTGGAAGCTTCCAGCAGCTTCCTCACAGGAGCCACCTCTGTGGTTGTCCCCCTGCTACCAAAAACCAGGCTGAGCAACACCAATACAAAGGGTCACAGCTTTTGTGACATGACATGCCTCAAACAGTGTGGACAATGTTTTTTGAGCAGAGGAAGGACATCTCCCAGAGGGGAACATACACTGTGTTTCATACCACAGAAGATGAAAACTGTTACAAAGCTTTGGATGTGGAGGCGCTCCTGTTTGCAGCCCTGGATGCCCTCTTTTCCTCAGCTTCCTAGCCAAGGGAGGCTCATGAATAAACAATTAAACAGTATTGTCGGGGTGAATTTTCCAGGAGTTCTGTAAAACACTGTGGTCAGCTGAAAACAAAACAAGGCCCAGTCTCTGGCAGAAGATGTTCAGGACATTGGAGGATTAAACTTGAGCTGAGCCAAAATAAATCCCAAGGGGCAACAAAAAGTCAGCAACCTCCATTCCAAACAAGAGTTTCCTTCAGATTATCCACTCCTGTAGTGTTACTGCTTTGGTGTCAAGGTCCTGAAGAAAGCATTTTCTGAGACCAGAGGTCAGAAAAGATTCCACAAAAGTAGTAGACACCTCTTCACCTCTCACAGTGTTCTGGACCACACACTACTCCAAGTTATGGGCATGCCTCCAAAGAGAGGAGAGGAAACTTTGGCGATGCTGCTAGCTACAAACCTAAAAACTTTGCTGCTATTACCTTAAGAAAATAAGGAGCAAATGCCCCCTTTGCAAGATGTAGAGACTTTCCCAAGCCAGTACTTTACGAAAACTGTCTGCTACTCCATTGCAGACCCCCTAAATACGAGGGCAAAGACAGCTTGTCCACAAACAAGGATGCAAAGGTATGAGTTGTGTCAGGGAGACTCTTCTATCTGACTCTGCAGACTACCACAGAGGTGCCATTGATGCAGAAAAGTGCAAAGAATTCAGTTTAAAACCACGGATAGGGCCTTTTAAGGCAGCTTGTGAAACCTGGCCATACAGTTCTCTGAAGGCTATAGGGGTCCCAAATGAGCAGGGATTGATTGGGGTAGGGCAAAAAGCAGGTGAAAGAGTAACATGAAGTAATATCCCCATCTAGTTTCAAACACAAGGATCTCAGTTTACTCAATTTCAGATTACGAATTCCACAAATGCTGGTTTCAAGTCTGAGTGTGGACCCATGCTCTGAACCTTTCTGTAGCTGATAAGAATATGCTGGAAAAATTCTAGAGGAGGGACAAGCAAAAGTGCCCTAAAGGCATTGTTTTAAACTATAAATAGCTTCTAATGCAATGACACAACTTTTGGGTGTTCGAGTCTAGAGATATAGCTGAGCTTTGATACCAAAGCAATGCACTTGTTCATGGGTCTTCAAACAATATTGTGTGTAACAAGCATGGTCTTTGTTGCTCAAAGGTTGTGCTCCCCAACAGACCTCTGATATAACCAGAGATGTAGCTGTACACCATATGGTTTTAATGCTGAGTTTCACACCACAGATTTTTAATGTCTCCATATATTCCCTCAGTTGGTTCTTGAATATCTCATGGTTTGAATATACTGTTACACAATAATTCATTACATGCAAAGGGTTATGTCAAAACAGCCATCTATATGAAATTACAAAATACTGAGGAAAGAGGCTGCCAAAGATCCAAAAAAAGAGGTGACATAACTACCTTGTGACAGAACAGAAAAAGCACTTATGTATGCATTTATTTCCTTATCAGATGATTAAGTGAATCAGAAATGACATTAAGTTAATGTCAAACTTTAATACTATATGTGATTTTAAAAGATGTAACAAGGTCACATGCTCAAAGGCAACCTGAATTGCTGGGTTTACATAGAATGATTGCATTAAAATGAAACAAAATTAAAAAGCAGAAAGTATAAAAGAAGTCCTTAGGGCTACTGCAGAAAACCCTGAAGGGCTGAAACTTCGTTCCTTCCAGAAAGGTACAGAAATGAGTGTGCCTGGTCTCTGGTATGTGTGTCATTTCTGGATTCATGCAAGCTAGGAATATCACAGAGAGCTACTGTTTCAATTTATTTCATTCTGTCAATTAAAAAAAAATAAAAAAGAAACTGACTATTTTTGATCCTGAAAGTAATAAACATCTGGAGATGCTGAAAATGTTGGTGCGGTGCCGGAAGAGTCCTTATTTCAGCAAAAGGGGCTGGTCGAGACCTGATTTTAAGGTCTTTGGGCCCAATCCCATTGCCAGTTAGAAAGAAAGTGTCTAGTATTTGTCAAGTGCAAACAGGTAACTTCACGGCAGGAGGGCCAAGAGAGGTGAAAAATAACAGGATAAGTTCCTGGTGAAAATGGAGAATGGCTGAAATTCCGTGCGCACATATCAAATGAATATCTTCTTTTTTCTCTTCTCTGCCTCTTGCCTAAGGCCAAAATAATTCAATGATCCAACTAACAAGTGGATCCCTGCTGTCTTACAGTGACAAAAACCGCAGACATCTTTATCCAGATGGTCTAACTTAAAAGATAAGCCAAACAGGGACAGTTTTAAAGACTATCTTGCAAAATAATCAAATGAATGTATTAAACACCTTGAGAAAATTCAGAACCGGCAAACTTCACACAGGAACTCACGATACGTTTTCCAAGGCAAAAATAAAAAAGTAGACATATCTCCCTCAATGAAAGCCAACAGCTTTATTGCCACCTCTTTGTGTCAAGTATGCAATATGCACCAAGTCTGCATGGGAATGAGTCACAGCCACTCTTCTACTCCCTTTCCTTTGCACTGTGCATCTCCTGCACAAAGCAAAAACAAAACAAGAGGAGAAGGTGAAATTCAGAGATATAGGCAAAGAGAGGCAAGGTAAGGAAAATGAATGGAAGAAAAAGATCCTGAAAGGCCAAATAGCAGGGCTGTCCTGTTCCACTGGGCACTGTAACACGGCAAGTGGCTCAGGATTTCTATTATTTTATTAGAAGCAGATCACATGCAAGGGCTGGATCATCTGTCCCAGGCAGCCTGCTGCTTCATACTTTTTGGCCTTTTTTTTTTTGCTGAAAGTTTCTATTACTCCTCTTCAGGGTTCCTCCTTTTGCTTTTGCTGGTGCAGTTCAGTTTCTGACAGGAAGAGAAAAAATGCTAGTACATGGCATTTAATGATGGTGCAGGCTAGATCTCCACCCAAAAGATTTAGAAAGTGGCTTGTTGGCAAAATCCCAGCTTTCACAAAACATAAATCACACCAATCTGCATAATTTGCCTGCTGATGTGGATGGAGCAGCATCTACAGGGAAAGGAGAGAAGGGAGAAGGCATTACTATTTCTAAGTTCTCCAAGCCCTGAAAAACTATACTATGAAAAATGTAACTTAAAAAATCAAAAAAACCCAAATTAAACCCAAATGTCAAAATCCAACACAGTCTCATGTATCCCCATGATTTCCAGGTGCTGATCCATTCAAAGCCTATGAAGACTAAAGGATGATATGTGACCCCTTGGGGCTGTGAGACGTGGCAGGGACAATGTGAAGCTGACATGTCAGAGGCTCATTTTTCAAGGTCTGCACATACAGATGGCCCAGCTATGGATCATGAGTGACACACAGTGGAGGGGTCTGTGAGCAGAGAGGGGATGCAGCCAAAAAAAAAAAAAAAAAGCAAAGAAAGCATGCAGAACTTGACAAAAAACATGTTGTGTAGCTGCAGGGCCACTCCACAGCCATGCACACAGACAGTGCTCCTGGGCTTTCATAAGGGGACAGTAAACAAAGGAGAAGGAAACAGAAAGGGAAGAAAACCCAACACCTTTCTCAAGGGAAATTTTAGCTGAGAAAAAACAATATAGTAAAACAGGCGCTCCTCTCTTACCCTACAGTTGAACACAAGACAAGTTGGAGCAAAAAACCTTCCCTTCCATGCTCCTCTAAAAGCACCAAGCACACATCTTCTTCTAATTTTCGGCCCTTGTGCCAACATTTGCTATTAACCTCTCCCTGTCCAAAGCGAATCTCTGAAGGTTCTTCCTTGCTAGCTGTGTCCTTAGTACTCTGCTATGCTAATTCAAGATGCTTAGTCCTTAAAAAGTCCACCCAGCTGTATGGAGAAAAAAATGGAAACTAGTTTACCCCTAAACACCTCTTCAAGAGGTCTCCACAGAATGTTTTCTAATAATCTGAACTGGTGTGCAGAAAATCTGACTTTCTAATTGTGTGATGGGGTTTTTCCTAGCTTTGTGAGCCAAGCTATTAAAACTACCTTGTTGCCTTCTTTTATGCTCTTTCCTTCTGTGAAAGCAAACAGGCGGTTTTTACTTTACTGCAGAACAGTAAGGACGAGGCAGGGTGGGTTTAACGAGTTAGTCAGAGTACAGATGCATTTTCCAGGGCTAGGGCAGGTGGTTTTGTCATCTGGAGGAGAGTATTATCGGCTGCTCCTATGTGCCTGGCAGGCACAGAGCCTCACCCATCCTGGCTCTGACTTCTGCATTGCAGCTGTCTGAAAACATCTCATACTTGCTATCTCTCCATGGATCTGCAGCCAGTTTTCTTCTTCTTTATGAAAAAAAAAATCCTCTTTTAGAGTAACAGAGGGTGTGAGATCGATTCTGCCTTCATTGATCAGTGTAAGTTGTACTGTACTTGCAGAACACTTCCTTTGAAATCAGCAAACCATGCCATGAGCTCCGGTGAAGTTGAGGCAGTGATTATTTGTTGCAAAAAAGGGACTTTTATTGCAAAACAGGGACTTTTGTAGATGAAGAAGGGTTAGAAATTAAATAGAGGTCATAGTTTAAATGGAGACTTTTATAAAAATAACTCTAAAAAGTTTATTAATGGGTGCTTAATAGATTGCCTTAGTGACTAGTAATCAATTTGTGAGGAGTCCAGAGGGCAATGAGTTACCTCTAGCCTTTACTTGTTTCAGAGTTACTTGAAATCCGTCATGACACACATTAAACATGAAACATTTGAAATCTTGCATTAACCTATTATAAATCTTTTCCAACATAATTTCCATCCAAGTTGTGACTGAAGTTGTTCTGCAGTGCGTGGTGCCCTTCCTGTCTGAGTGGATATTTAGAGTCCTGTAGAATAGATCTATGCTACTAGGATGACTTGCCTTTCCTGTAATCTTTCCTGTAATCTTCAGGTTTCAGAAACTAAAGAGTGATTTTGATGGGGTTGTGCTGATTAATAGGAATTGTGGTCGTAGCTCTGCAGCAGTTTCTCATTAAAAGTAATGGTAGTTATTACCAAACTTGCTAATGATTTCCTATAGTTTTAATTTCAAGGCATGTGACTGCAAGGAGCAATTTGGTATGAGGTAATTTTATTTTTTCCCTTCTTTAGAGTCACTTTGGGAATAATTTTTCATCTTTGCATATGGTTGAACCACTGCAATGTGAAAAAATTCTTTGCTCAGAAAATTTATTTCTCAGTAACGGGCCTCTGTGACTAGCCAAAAATCCATCCCAGGACAGTTTCATGGAAAACAGTTGCCAGCTCAAAGAATTTTGATTCATTAACCAGACCGCTGATAGGAACCGGGCTGGGAATAGTATTGAATGAGTTGGATGAAGTAATCCTCAGACTTTCCCTACGATTTGAACAGTCTCTGTGTGTACCCAGCTGCTCATCTTCTGCCTGTAACTACAGGAGTGACTCCTCATCTGCAACAGGAACAAGCTGGGACTCCTTTCCCAGGTCAGTTAACTGTTCTTTCAGTCCCACTAAAAGCAGTACAACTAGCTGTCACAGACAGTCAAATGGGTCTAACAAATGTCAAGATACTTATATTACTATTTATGCATCTATTTTTTCTCCTGCTGCAGCATCTTTGTTAATAGCATACAGTTACAGAAGAGGAGTGCTTATGCAATACAAAAGGGAGAAATTCTATTATGTACAAAAAAGAGAACAAAGTGAAAAAATAGGAAAAAATGGCCAGGAAATGCAGATCTATCATGCATCTTTCCAAAATTATGTTAACTGCTCCCCACAGTCCCGACTTTGTTTTCTCCAGGAAGATTATTTCAAGTTGTGGAATCCAGAGAGCTTCAGAAAATATCTTGCTTGATTCATATCTTCACTGATCCAAAAGACAGTTTTGTAATTGAATCAGAGTCCTTGGAGGAGTAACCGTCTATTTGTTCGAAAGCATTTTAAAGAGCTTAGCAACAGAATGAGACAGAATCTCACATGTGACACTCCACACCACCAAGTATGTGGCTTATGAGTTTAGCGTGCCATTTCTCTGACAGCACAATTTTTCTCTTGCTTTAACGTGCAAGGATAGGCAGAAAAGAGCCTCTCAGATACTTCTTTCTATAGGGTGGGCTCATTTAAGATAACACCCAATATAATGTTGGGATGATCATTACATGTGTAAAATGCCAAACTTTTTATTTTTTCCTGCTGGAAAAATCCTCAAAATATATTCTTTGAACCTAACTTAAGAGGTCTAAACTTGCTGCAAAAACCTTGGTGGTATCCAAGGGCTCTCTGTAAAGTTAGGACTTCATAGTGCTAGTTCCTGCAGAAACATTCAGGAAATAGAATAATTTTGCCCCATATTTATGACAACATGAAACAGATGGGGGAAACAAGAGGCCAGGGAGAGAAAGGAGAGAGCAAGATAGCAATATAAGCATATTTTCAGATAGACAAGTGCAGCAAATTTGTTGACAGCTGTTATTGGAAGACCACCTTCTGCAGCTGTGTTTCTTCCTAGATTGTGTAAACTGCTTCTGCTCTTCTTATGGCACTTGGACATAAAGAAATGCTGAGATTGGATATTCCTGAAGAATTATGCTTGGGACATCCAGAGCTACAGATGAGAGGTTTTTCCTCAAGACTAAGAGTTGAGCTCAAACCAGAGAGATGTGTACCTTAAATGAAAGTCCTGAAAGATAGAAAGATTGAGTTCATCTTAAGGTTCTGCTCTTGAAGATAGTATGACTCAGAAATAGAAGAAATTTTCTAATGGAAAGTAACCTGAAGGAGTCTTGGTCAAAGCAAGTAATCATCATGGAGCAGAACTGACTGGCAGAGCATTGCTGAGCAGGAAGCACTTGGAAGATGAGGAGCATGGTCAAAGAAAAATGAAGAGATGGAGAGGGAAGGGGGAAGAGCCCTGGTGTGTTATAACAGAGCTGAAGCAATCAACATCTCCAGCTGGTGCAAAATGAGGAATTCTCCTTTGTTTTTAAGGAAGACATTTTGCTTCTGCAGTGGTCAAACTAAGTTTTAGCAGCCTGGAGTTATTTCAGGCAGTTAGATTTTTCCAGACCACTTCTAGTCTTTTAAGGGAGAAGGGTCATTTAGTAACACCCTTTCTTGCAAGAATCTATCCCACAAGAATTTCTACTAATCCCTTGGCCATCACATTGCTGAAATATATATTTTCCAGCTGCAGGAAGAGACTTGTCAATATGAGCAGCCCCAAGTACTAGGATAGCTTTTTACAGCACAGCTCACGTGCCTATGGTGCTTTGTGCAGTTTCTTCAGCAGCACATGTTTTGATTCACTTTAAGATAATTTAGAAGATAGACTAGATGATTAATCTGCCTGTTCTGGATGCAGAGCTAAGGTATGCAGTGTCAATGGATTTCCATATTCCCCTTCCACCACATAGAGATGACAGCTGTGGATGAAGAGATCCTCCTGTGCCAATGCACAAGGTTTGATCTGTTTCTCCCAAGGTCCATGATCATTCTGGGGGGGCTGGCATCAATACAGATGTACTGTAAAGTGCTTTGAGGCCCTTCGGCCTGCAAGATCTTCTCAGTGGAAGATGGTGACATTTTCTTCTTGCTGCGTCAATGTTTCTTTTTCCCTCTCAGGTGCCTCAGGACAGATGCCTGCTTCTCCCTCTTTCAGGTCTGCTGGTGGCTCAGATTTCTGTTGAGTTCACAAGCATTTCCTGGCCACTGGTGTTTGGGTTGTGTCAGCATATGAGTTAAAAGCTATTTCCATGCCACAGTAGTTGATAAAATATACTCTAAACAAACAAATTATTTGTACCGATTTTGATGTTTTCCTTACCTGTAGTAGCGTTCTAACTCCAATTTTAGAAACAGGGTAGTGCCAAATCCTATGGAGAAAGACACCTCTGAAAACATAAGGAAGTTGTTTTAAACAACTGCATGAAACAGATATTTGCCTGTGTGAAAATTGTGTGCACTGGATTGGAATATCCAAAGCAGTAGTTCTCAAACCACTTTGTAGTGACACCACTGCCTGGATCAGAGAGAAAACCCTCCATCTATTCAGGCTGTGCATTCATTTTCCATTTCCTCTTTACAGGTCTCACACTTCCTTTTCCCAAAAATTTCTCCCTTTCTGCTGTTAACACCTCTCCATACTGCAAATGTTGTTGTGACATCCCTTTCCTAGAGTCGTAATTCAGCTAATTTCTATCCTTACGGCAACAACTACGAGTGCTCATTCACCAAATAATAGGAAATGCAGTCAGCGCTCCTGACATGTCTGTGCTCATGCATGATGGATGATTTCTGGAAAGACCTCCAGCAGCCTGTCCTCATTCAACTTCATTATTTCTGTTTACTCTGTCACAGAGTTTGCTGGTTTTTACTTCAGAGTTTGCTGAAGGCAAATCATCACAGAGCAGCTCTGTCTCCTCAGCCCTTCTGCTGCAGCTGGAGACAGGAGAGGCACATTCTGGGATTTGCACGGGCTGGTGATATACTGAGACCAGCCTTCTAACTCCCACAAATAATTCTTGGAGGTCAGAAATTCTAGGTATTTTCTAAAGATGGCCCATCTTTATGCCTGAAGCTCTGAGCATTCTTCAGCTGATTAAGATCATCCTTTTGGCCAATAAAACATATGCCAAAAGTATCCTTCAGCCAGTCTCCTACACATTCCCTAAGCTTTCCTCTCTCCACATCATCCCATGACCTCTGTTTGTAATAAACATCATAATACAGTGAGGATTTTCGCATGAGGGAGTGAGTCGCCCCTCAGCATATGCACAAACTTTGGAAACACCTCCTGAGAATAGCTCACCATATGGTCAAAATGAGGTGAAGAAGGACCTTATATGCCAAACCCACACCAGTATTTCTGGTTGTCCTTCTTTTCACTTTACTTTTGGATGCAAACTTATTTGCTGAAAAATAAATACCTTAAAGAAAATCACTGTATACCAGTGCAAAATTTATTGTAGGTGGATATCCGACTATGTAGCGGATGAAAACAGTGAATATCAAACTAAATGGTAAATAATGTTATCCTCAGGTCTTTTTTAGATTTCTAGAAGAACAATGGGTAGGCAAACACCTCTGAAAAACTGAAAAGTAAATACATTTCAATAGTCAGGTTCTAGGAACACAAGGTTTTAAATGTCTACAATATATGAAAACAACTACAGGAAAAGCAGGTTGTTCCACTTACCCTGAAACCTACCTCTGATAATATCAACAGTGCCTCTGTCTCTTGCCAAGGGTGCCACCATATTACTGGGTCTCCAAACTCATGCTTGCTTCCCTGGAGAGGATAATGTACCAGGGAACAGGCATTATCTGCACTGGATGTTGATCACTACCTGATTTCAGAGCTCCAGTTTTTTGACAACCACTCCTGACTCTGAAAAGTCTCCGAAATATGTGTGCTATGAATGGCCCACAATTTGTAGTGGCAGTTTTGTAGGCGATTGTGAAGCAGGGTGGAAATGTTTCTCTGAAACGCATTTGCACTATTGGTTTAAGATTCTCACTGGCTGTGAACGAGATCTAATTCCCCCACCATGGTCAGCACTAATTCTTTCTAAAATAATGTGGGAAGCTTTTCTTTGGAAATCTCAGACACTGGATCAGTATGATTTCAAACCACAAACTTCATATTTACCTTTAAAAACCACCAAAAATATTATGAGGATAACAATTAGGAAGGTAGGAAATCCAGATTCCAGGCTAACAATCGCCTAACTACTATGAATGACCTGCAGCCATGCTTGTGCCTTCCACAGCCTGATCACTTGCTGTCACAGAGAGCTGTCAGACTGTTAATACCAGCCCCTGGTACAGCGAAACTTTGCCCTTGTCCTGAATATTAGTATGGACTTTGGCCTTCGTTTTTATTTTCATGTGTTTTCAGAGATTACATCAAAGACAGGTATAGCTCCCACTCAAAATGTGCAGAAGGCAGTGCCCAGGTTTTGTTCTTGGTCTTAGAGACCTACACCTGGATTTGATTTTCTGATTGCAATAGGATCATCTGGCATTTACAGAGAAACGAGACAAGGCCATGACTGTACGGAAGATAGTAACACCACTCCTGTATTTCATCTCATGTGGTTTTGTAAACGGCTTAAAAGATCTATTTTAGTAGAAATTTAAATCTGTGACAATTGATTTTTTCCAGGGTATTCCATCTGCAAAACTGTGCAAACAAGTTAATGATCTTACTGAGAAAGTAGCTCCCACCAGTGCACTGAACCTTGCAGCAAATTTGATTGAGAATACATAAAAGAGAAATACGGTTTTCTTCCTAAAAAGGGCCACTGGCCTGCCTGAAGAACATTCATTTGGTCTAATGGACAAATGCTCTTATAAAGTAGACATGAATGGTTGGTATTGTGCATTCCAGTTAAACCCCCGGTGTAGTGCCTTCTTTTCTGCTTCCAAGGAGACGTCCAAGGACTGAGTGGTACTGACATCCTGAGCATCTTGAACATCCCATCCAGAGGCTTGGTGCTGGGCAGTATGGGAAGCTCTGTGCTGGTCTCAGCCCCTGGAACCATTGGTGAGACTCCTGCTTCCTTCCACGGCAGGGATATTCCCACCCAAAATTCTCTGTAGTCAGCAGGACTTTCATTGCATCACTTTCAGTATGCTGGGAGAAGGTAGCAGACCTCTGAAATCAATGATCTTCCAAAACAACTTAAATGCGAAGGCTTTCTTATGCCCTGAGACCATTAGAATTTCATAATTTCAGTTATGTTAGAAGGAAATCCCTTCCAATAGCACCAACCTTGTCTGTCTTGGATGCCTCATTCACATTTGGTTATGTTTGCACTGGCAGGGGAAAATCCATTCTGCCTTTTGGTCTGTCTTTTCTCTCTACAGAGAGACAGAAGCACTCTGTCATGAGGCTTAAATTGAGCAACTGTACTACCTCCTCCTGAACTTGATTGTTACAACAAAATTCAACTGGAGAGTGTCAGGTTGATTGTTTCAGCAAAACATAGCCGTGGCCATGGCCTTGGCTCTAGTGTGGGAAGAAAGGATTACGTTTCCAGCCATCACAAAGGGGAGGAAAGAAGTAAGTCCAACTGAACTAAATACAACAGGAAACTGGGGCTGGCAGCTGCTGCAGTCAGCTCTCGCAAAGAGTGTGGTGGAAATCAGCCTCAGTGAGCTTGCTACTGGCACACAGAGGGTCAGTTTGACATGGTCACCAGGGCCTTTTTTTCCCATTTCATCTTCGTATTTATGAATGAAAATTCTTGGTTTCCCTTGAGGAATCCCCATGGCTGAAAGAACCATAACCCCAGGGGAGAAACACAGGGAAAATTCAGGTCATGTTTTTTCATAAAGTATTGTGGATTCATGCTCCCATCCAACAGCCATCTCACCCGCTAGTAAGTTTGATGCTGTAGGTTTCAGCCAAGATCCTCCATAATGGATCTCTTGTTAACTAAGTCTGCTCAAACAAATGCTGCTCTGTGTTTTAGTCATATTTTGGAGCTGAATGTCTCTGCTCCCTGTTTTTCAGGCAAAGCCCATTCCCTTCTTTTTCTCCTCCCAAGCACCACAGGCTCCCCTTCAACACCACTCCACAGGTCCACATGGCCCCATTGCTTTTCCATAACCCTCCTCAGCAGCTGTAAGGGTCTGGGTTTGTTTAAATGATAAAACTGTTGACTAACTCAAACCTTCCAGGTTTTCAGGAAACACAGCCATTTCCTGATGGACACTACTTCAGCATCCTACTTTTCAGCAGGTCCTTTGATGCCTTCCTCATTTCCAGGCCTGCAGAAAATCAAACTTAGCAGCCCATTAGTTTTCTGTCTGTGGTTCAGCAAAGCTTAATCACAAGGAGTTTTTTACCTTTACATTTAATCCTTTACTTTTTTCTCCAATTCTCCTTTTAGTTTATAATCCCTGAACAGATATTTTGCTTTCTTCCCTCATTACTACTTTTTGGTGTCCAACTGCATTCTTATGTAATTCTCTTTTTCTTGTCCAAACTCTCCTCTAAGAATGAGGTAAAAAGATTACCAACCAGCTCACGCCCGAGTTGACAGTGAGTCAGCTGGGTGACAGAGTTGTTTAACTGAGTGACTCGAGTCCTGATCCAGAAATGGCCTCATTTGCTGTTGAAATGTTTTCCCATTAACATGTTCATTTATTGTTCTGGGTTCTGCAGAAACACACTACAAAGAGGTATTTTCTACACTGTAGAACTCATGGTGGAAAGGGAGCAAGCACCTAATACCCCTTACTGAAATGGAAAACTTAAATTCTGAGGCCTAATTGCCTAGTTGTATGTAACATGTGGCAGAGCCAGGCATAATTTCTGTCTTTGGATTCTTGGCACAATATTTTTATTCATCTGGCTGTATTTCCTCTTTCTTTTGATTAACCCTTGCATTTATTGACTGTGTCCCAGGTGTCTGGATTAGAGGCAGAGCAGAGGGGAAGGTGTGGTGTGGCACAGTGTCTGGACTGCTGCATGGTATCATGTGATAGCCTTGTGCATCGGCACTGAGCCCCAGGAGAGGGGCAGGCACCGGGACCACAGCCACAGCCCTCCTCAGCACAGTGCTTCACTGCTGACAAATCCAGCTGCGAATGGGCTGCGCATGATTAAGGAAGAAGGAGGAGGAGGCAGAAGCCCACCCAGACCGGTGGTGCGATTGCAAAGGCTCAGGAGCTTTATTGATGGACAATTCTTTGATGAATGACTGGATCTGCTTTGTTTTTCATTGTATGCTTGACTTGCACACAGTGTTAACTAATGAAATTATGGGGTTTCTTACTAAAATCACACGTATGTCCCTGCTAGTTCACAGCAAACAACATGGCTTCATTGTAAATTTATACGCTGTGTGATTTTTTTTCCACTCTTAATGGAAAACACACTGTTTTGTTTGGACCATCTCCAGACGTTTCAGTTATGGAGTTACTCACTGGAGGTGAAACGTGGGAGGTTGCTTTAAGCAACATTACTAGTAAAGCCACTTACTCTGAATATTGGCCGCTCTTTTACTTTATTTGGATGAAGAGCAATATTTTCAAAAGTGTCTGAGCTACTCAGGAGTCCATGGCTTACACCAGAAAAATTTCACTGGCGCATGTTGGACTGGATGTGATGTTTTTCCTTCAATGGTTGCACCTTCAGGTAGAAATACAAGACACTAGAACAAAGGTGCCTTTTACTAGTGCAGTTTCTTTTCATTCCTGAACCAGATTAACCTGGACTGGCACAAGCAATAGGAGACTAACACAGATATCTTGACACAAGCTGAATTGTGCCTCTTCTATCAAACTCAGTAAAATGAATGCAGCCACATTTCTGTATATTTAGGGCGCTTGTGAAGAAAAGTGTTTTTGACTTTTTAAGAGCCAAATTACTCAAATAAAACTTGGTTCTTCTTCAGCTATGCAAATGCTTTGCAAAAACGCTAGCCTTGCAAGTAAAAGAACAGAGAACAGACATTAAGAGAAAAAAGCAAACAACAGTGCTACAAAGGCTTCCTTTTATACTACTGTTCATTGGAAATCAGTAGCAAAAGCAAGAACTTGAATTTTGCATAGATGACTTAGATGTTTTTTCTTACACTGCTGCTTGGTGTCTGCTCACTAATAAATAAAACATCTACCTTGGCTGTTACTACACTGCAAGAAACTTCAAATGCTAGACAGAAAGAAAATCCCACACCCTGCTTCTGTGTGCAGGATATACACATCCTGCTGGCAGTACCTGCTGTGGGATGGATTCTGCTGCCACAGTTCAACCTTTGGGCCAGGCAGTGCCAGCCAGAGATGTCCACTGTTCAGAAGTCACTGGAGAGGCAGAGGGGCCATCAGGCTGCCGTTTTTAACACACTCCTGGAGAGACCGTCTCATATCATCAAAGCCATGTATGTTATTTGACCTATCCTTTTTGGCTGAGTTACAGCCATGGAGCACAATTTAAAGACAGTGCAGATGTTCCTATCCTGAGCTCACTGTGGAGCACTGTGATATCTCTTGACAACAAGCCTCATCTCAGACAAAATTTATATTCTTTCTCTCTGGGCCACTGAATCCTTACAATCCACCTTATGGGTTCATTACAACCATATAGTTCCTTCAATCCCAATTTAGTGGTGTTCTGCTGTATCCCCACAGAGATTTCACCTCTTTGTAAAGTGCTAGAGGCAGCCAAGAGGGTAATACAGCTTGGCTGCACTTCATGTAACTACTTGCAAACACTTTTTGCCATGTCCCTCTTGTAACATGGCCCTGTGGCTCACCTGTGGGGTCTGCTCTCGGCAGGGCTGCCCTGGCACAGCTGCCCACCTCGGCTGACTCCACATCCCAGAGACACAAGTGACTCCCCCTCCACAGCCCCTTTGTTCTCTGCTGCCCTCTACACCACTGCAGCCACGGCAGGAGGGTGAACAAAACCTCCCTGACTGCACCTCCTTCCCTGAGCTCACAGGGTGCAGGTCAGGTTCAGAAGCTGGCAGCAGTTTTCAAGCACAGCAATCTTTCTATAGCAGCTAGGTTAAACGTGGTTTGTTCAAAAAAGGAAGTTGTCATCAATGGATTGCCATGGACAAAAAAGGTAGTTTCTCCCTTTAGTCTTGTTCTTTGTGCTTTCCCCGGATTTTGGAACATTTACTTAGATTTAGGGTATGCTCTGTTTACAAAAAAAGATAAGTTATGCTGCCCACTGTCTTTCAGTTCTCTGCACAGAAATAAAAAATAGAAATCAAAAAATACACCCTTCAAGTGAAAGTTTTCCAATCCTGCAAATTTTCATGGAGTTTGTCTAAGCAAAATCATTGCCTGTGTCACAATTGTGTTTTATGAGTGCCCTTAGAATAAGTTATTAAACATGTCTGGTGTTCTCAGACCAAAAGAGACATCACAGCTCAGACTGTGCATGTGTCCAGCTGTGCAGAAAAGAGGTCTGACAGTCATGGGCCCCACAGTTCAGACGTTCCTGTGCACTCCCTCTGGTAAATCACGTGTGGATGCCTCATGGCGCTGTACCCCCGCTCACTGATCACTTCCTGCCCTCTCCATGGGGTCTCCCCCCTACCCCTGCCCCTAGTCCTGGCCACCCCTCGAGTTCTCCCTATTGGTTCCTGTATCCCAACTCCGCCCATGTACCACCCCTGTGCCCTGAAACCATTTGCCCATGTGCTCTCCCCGCCCCCCTGACACCCGGGTAAACTGAGGCTCCAGGGCGTGTGTTGTTTCTTCTGCCCCTGGGAGCAGCCTGCCAACAGCTCCTCTCCTCTGCCTTTGGAGGCCAGCCCGTGTGCTGGCCCCAGGCTTTGGGGAGGCAGCATGGAATAAAGTCCTTTGCAGTGCCATGTGGGAGAGCTTTCTCCCCTCCTTTGCCATCACTGAAGTTGCAGGCTGGCAGCTGGAGCAGCGGTGCGGGGCGTCCGAGATGGACTGCAGGAGGGCAGAGAATCCCTGCCTTGTCCCAAGAAGCCCCCACTTGTGAAGTTTTACACTTTATAGAAAATATGCAGGCTTTTTCAGGGGCACAAACAGGAGTCTGCATATGTCTGAACAGGAGGAGAAGAGACAGATGAACTGAAGACTAAACAACAGCTCACCTCTAAGCATGTTCACGCAAAGATGTAGAAATGATGTTTCAAAAATAAGAGAGGTCAGTCACCTTTTCCAAACCCTTAACCCAGCCCAGCTCAGGAAAGTTTGTTTTCCTGATGACTCTCTTCAAGAAACACCACATGGGCAGCCAGCTTGCCTGAAACATACTGCATTAGCTGTAGGGACATACATACGATACTGACATTTTCCCTGACACAAGAATTTCTAAACAAAATAATTGTCATTTTCTAGCATATATTTGTGGCTCAAAATCAGACCTCACTGTCATCAGACAGGAGAGGGGTCTGGAAGGCAGTAGCAGCTGGAGTAGCTCAAATCAGGCACATTTTTGAGTAACTCTCTTGAACTAAGGAGTGTTTACATATTTTGAAAAGCAGGATTGCAAAGAGACACTTGAGGACAAGAAGAATGTACAAACTTAAAAATCTGTGGCAGAATAAGCAGCAAAATATCCAGATATCATGAACTTTGGAAAAACAGAGTAAAAAAACCCCAACCTATATCAGTGATCCTTGAAGCATCCTTCAATCTTCTGAGTGGTGTAACACCATTTATATAAAAACTAGTTTAATTTTGTGCTCAGTGTGGGTGGTAAATGCGAAGGCTTCTCCTTGTTTCAACTGGCCTTTTGATCTCTTAATAAACTAGATATACCTAAAAAAGCAAAGTCCTCCATCAGAAACAAAAAAAGTAATGCAATGGAAGGGGCATTATTCTTTCCTCTTGAACAAAAGCCACAACCAAGAATTTTTTTCCTGAACTTGCCAGAAAGCCTTTGAAAGGGTTGTAAACCGAATTCTGCACAGAAGGTAGGACAGTGTATTCTGTGTTGTCCCTTCCTTCTCACAATTTTCCACTTCCTTGTTTTCTATATATTTCCCATAGAATCATAGAATTGTTTCAGTTATACAAGATCTTTAAAGATCACTGACTGTAACCATTAACCTATCACTGTCAGGCCCAGCAGCAATCCATGTCCCTAAGTGCCATATCTACACATCTTTTAAATATCTTCAGGGATAGTGAAACCCTTAAGACATAATTGATAAAGATATTAAACTGAACTTGCTCCAAAACTGGGCCCTGGGCAACACCACTTGTGACAGGCTGCCACCTGACTTTAACTCCATTTCCACAGTGTTCTCCAGAGAATTACAAAGGAACTGTATTTGTGGTGTAAAAAACCAGGCTGTCACCTTGCAGCTTGCCACAAAGATGGTTTAGGCTTTCTGGAGGAGGCACAGGGAGAGGCAACACAAGTGAGCAACTGGAAGGACTCTCAGAGGTGACAAGAATGTTCAGCAGGAAGTTGGGCATGCAAGGACTAGAGGAGGGAACAGCAGATCCATAACCATGTGAAGCCTGAGCAGTTAAGGGGAGAAAGGCTTTAGATAAACATGAAAGAGGCTGATTGCATCTGCTCCTGCTGGGTCCAGCTCATGTGAGGCAGTGCTGCCCACCCAGACACGCCTATCCTGAAGGGGCACAAAAAGGCACAAAGCAGGATGGGAGTGTTGGCCCAGACGATGCAGGGAAGTGCACTGCAGGCTCAGGGCACTGTGATTTCAAATGTGCTGGCTCTCTGCTCTCAGAGCTCCTGGTCTGTGCCTCCTACTGCGTGCTGAGGCTGTGAGCTGCGGCGCTGCACGTGTTGTGTATTTAATGTTAACAGATCGCCATATAAACAGTCTGCCTTTCCCAGCAAATGGTGATCCAGGGCTTAAGCAGAAAATCCCAGAGGTATTGCAGTGCATTTTCATGAGACGTGATTTATTTTGCAATTGTGTGTTTTGGCTTTCTGCTCATTATGTCCAGCAATCAAGCTCTATGGGGCTGCTTTACATTACACACGCCATGCCATGGAAGGCCCAGCACCAGGGCGTTAGTCATGAATCACCAGGATCTGGGGAGATGAAAAAACTTGAACTCTTCTCGTTTTTTATTTTTGTACTTAATAATGCTTAAAGTCATTAGGAACACCAACTTCTTTTTCTGTCATTTTGCTGAAGCAGGCACTTGGCTTCCATCAGTGTGTAAGTGATTGGCTTCTCTAACAAAAGGCAGGGGGCTAATGAACCCTTTACGTAAGTCCTCTTTTCTTCAAAACGTGAAATAGGAGTTAGCGTAAAAATAGAGTCTTAAAGAGCTATACTCAAACAGCACTGAAGAGTAATTTTATTTCACTTCTGCCCCCTTCCAACAGCTATGCAGATCTTTTGTGTGGACACATCCATTTCTATACATAACCCAACCAAATTTGGTTTGGTTAACCTTCTGTGGTTAAATCAAATCTGGGGACACATTGTAGGAGAAACATGTCCATGCACAGAAAAAAGGAAAGGAAGGTGAAGGGCAAAAGGAAAAGGAGGAAAGCAGAGGGAGAAAGGAAGGAAGAGGGACAAGGAAAAGAAGAAGTAATTTGTTTTCTCTGTGCAGGTAGAGTTTTCTCTATAGCAACAAGATGAAGCCTGAGGTTAAATGGTGGAAATGTGGACTTCAAAGAAAGGAAGGTGGGCGTGTAAGAATCACAAACAGAATGGATTAAGTGGTTTACTGGAAATAACCTGTCCTTTTTGCTGTCCTTGTGTTTTAGCCCTGTGCTGCCTCCTGGAAGAGACAAGCCTGTGCCTTGTACAGTGATTTTTGAATAATTCCCCTCCACATCCAAAAACACCAGCTCTCTTGAAAAAGGGTATTTCTTTCACACTCCATATTACACATGCCAAATACTTTATTGTACTAGATACAACCTCTAAACATTTACAGTAAGTGCACTTAGTAACAAAATTGTTTGCCAAACCTCATTGGTTCTCTCAATACTTTTGAATTACAAACACGGCTTTATTTAAACAGGAGAAATTAACAGATTCCTGAGTCTCCCACATACACTTCTGGTTATCAGAATTTTATCACAGGCAAATGGGAACATTTCATGGAGGTTCTTTTTAAAATGCTGGCAGCTATCAGTGTGTTGGATTTCCATGTACCACAGAAGACAGCAGCATAGTTTAATATCCTTGTGCTCATGTTTTTCTTGTGGTTTTTTTAAGTTTGTTTGTTTTGTGAGGTTTTGTTGTAACTTTTTTGTTTTTGTTTGGGTGTTTTGTTTGTTTTCTTTACATAATCAGCTTCTTTTTTTTCCTCCTTGAAAGGTTTAGAAAAGAGGAGCTGGGTGAATAACTTCTTGGAAAATCCACTAAGAGGAGGAAATGGAAGGAAAGATAAAGGCACATTTTCTTAAGGCGTTGTGGCTGGACAGGTGTGGGTGTTAATACTTTTTAAGCTAACTCTCTATTGGAAGTGGCCTTCCCAATCAAATGGTAAAGCCCAGGCAATTTGTCTGAACAAATGAGATTGCAGCTGCAAATCCCCTCCCTACAGACATCAGTGGGTAGCACAGATTGATGGCTCACAGCAAGAACTGGTTGGAAAGGACATAACAGGTACACCTGCAACAACAGGAAAGCCCTTAAACAGGACCAGAAAAAGGAAAAGCCTGTATTTACCTCTGCAGCAAGTGGAAAAAACCAGCCAGTTTGCTAGGACTGACCTCTGTCAGCTACCTCCAGTCTCACCCTTCTCCCTCAGAAGGGACCCAGAACAATGACAGGGACACCGGGGATGGGGTCATGCCTCCGCACAGGGGTGGGGACAATGCCCTAGAGAAATGCCTTTCCCGCTCTGGTTTGCATCACTTTGATTCACATGGACTGAAAGACAGACCAGGGTGTTTGCATCAAAGCCTCTCCATCTGGTGGTGTTCTTTTTAATCCCACCTGGGAAGAGCAATCAGCAGGGTGGAATTTTATTTCTTTCACAGAAAAAGCTGCGTGCTTTTTGCCCATGGACACCTACTGCAGACAGATGTGGCTGCAGTAGTGTCACAGACAGAAACCCCAGATGGCTTTACAGTAGTTAAGTATGGTATCTGGTAGCATAGTTCTGGGACAACAGAAAGGTCAGGACAAGCTACGAAACCTGCTTCAGAAGCAGAGCCCACTTGAGTTTCCCCTGATACACTGCTCCTGAGACCCAGACTAGCCATGGCTAAACCCCTGCCCACCACACCAGTACAGACCAAAAGACACAGTCCATGGGTGACCTGAAAAGTTTCATTTCAGTGCAATCTCATACTGGGACAAATTTATGTTGCTATTGAGAGGAAGGAGAACTAAAACACTGGACATAAGACATGTCCTTTCCTTTTTGATATCCAAGTTACCCAGGCTTAGTTTGCCCCATGAAGATAGCAGGCCTGCCCTTTCCTTTTCATTAAGTGGCCTACTCTGGGCTTTTGTTTCCTGCTTGTTTAAACGCTGCTACAGCTGTGGCTATCTGGCAAGGGCAGAGTTAAAATAAACAATCGTGAATCTCATGGAAACTATTTAAAAAACTCCATTACTGGTGCACTATGGACAGAGAGGTATGCTTATTTTAAGGTATCACTGAAAAAACCTTTTTTTGGTCTGCCATCTCTTCTAACTGCCCAGCTTTTAGCATCTTAGTCAGAAGCCAGCCTGAAGCTGACAAGGGATCTCAGAAAACTCAGAACAAAAAAAGGTGCTGAAGAGAAAACCAATGTGTCAGACATACACAGAATATATTTTCAACCTTTTATATAAAAGCTGTGCTTTTTCTGACCATGGGTCACCCAGCCTCTCTATATATCGATGGAAGAGGAAATTAAAATTCAAAGGCCATCTTTTTAATTAGTTTGAGATTTATACTGCCACTGAAAATACATGAAGTAGGAAAACACATTTTCCTTGATCTGAAAATGATACTCCTTTTAATACACAACTCCTTACCACTACAATTGCTGACACAAACACCATTACATTTGAACTTCAAGAGGATTTACTTGGACCAGAGGCAGTCAGCAACAGAAGAATTTTAATGACTGTGGGAGGATCGTTGGTATTTTAAGAAGTCTTCTAAAACCTTTTGAAGAATTTGAGATAAGTAAAAATAAGTGGGGCAATTTTTTTCCCCTAAGTACTTTGCACTGTGTTTTCACATAGCAGTTCTACAACTGCACAATGAGGCTGGAAAATCTGAACAGAAGAGCAAAACTTAAAAAAATTCTGAGATGAAAACAAATGGCATGGGAACCATTCTAAGGAACGCAGCAAATGAATCCTTCTATTCCAGGCTCTGGTTTTTATTCTCTTTGCTCACTGGAGCTGTAATTTCATTAGCTTGCAAAGAACCACTCAATTCACAGATCAGATTTCTTAAGGATATAGGGACAACATGTCAACAACACAAGCACTAATCAAATTTTTATACAGCAGTCACATGCTCAGTGAATTCCTCTAGCAGAATTGCACAAGCAACATTCCTCCTGTTGCATTTGATCTGAAACATTGCACTTCACCTATTAGAAGAACAGCCACCTGTTGTCAGACGTGCTCCTGTATTAATATACCTGACAACTGAAATTTAACTGCTCCCAAGAGTTCAAAAGGTTCAGCTTCTTGAATTGTTGAGTGCCTCCTTGGGTTGATCAGTATACCTGGACAGCAACAGCCATCTGTCACAATCACAATGACGGCAGAAAACCTCCTTGGGCATCTGTCTTCACAAGGGGTCTCTGGGCCCACCCATGTCTCGAACAACCACACCACCCCTGTTTTCAAATTATTCACCCATGACTTCTCAAAACCCACCACACTTCCAGCAGGTTAAACTAGGGCAAATGATTTGCTGCTATTTTGTAACATCATCCTCCCACCCTATCTGGATGAGAGTCAATAAAAGCATGCAAACAGCAATGAGGACACTTGGAAAGGGCAACCCCCCCAGCTCAAAAATCCCCAAATCCTATAATAAAGTGTCTACGATCTTCTACTTTTGTGGGGATGTTAGGGACAGGAAAAAGTGCTCTTGCTGGATCCAAGGAAAAAGGAAATTTAAACACTCTGAGATATGGAAATTGTTTTTCAGTCAGATGTCCCCTGCCTTTGGAGGCAGTCTTACCCTCTCCTTTCTTCTGCTTACCTGCACTAGTTCAAGTATCAAGCAGGCACTAAGAAGAAATTATGAGTGGATTAGCAAGCGGATGCTTTTAAATGAAAATGTTCATACAGCCTGTTCTTCTGTTTCTCAGTACAGTTCTGGGAATAAAACCAAATCAACCTTTACATTCACTTGCTCTCAAATACAGTCAGAAAAAAAGACTGGTTTTGTTCAAAGCAGCTGGATATATTCAAAACCTTGGTCAACTGGCAGATAATGTTATGTTTATTCTCTCTGCCTACTCCACCTTCCACAGTGCCCATACAAAATTAGCTCCATAGTTCAGGTGGATTTCAGTTCAACTGAAAGCAGTGTCAAAACTCTCACTTTATTCAGTGGAGGCAGGTTTCATTCACTTGTTTCTCTTCCCTCCCTCAGCAAGGAACTGCCTATTCCAAGCTTTTCCATGCTTGGAAACATAAAACCTGAGCATCTCCCCAAAGCAAGAGATCCTGAAAACACTGGGTTTTGCTGGGCTGACCCTCTGCCCTCCATTTTTTCCCTGCCTAAATGGGAGAATATCGTCCCTTAGGTTACATTCCAGTATGGTACAATGAAGGATATACATCTCTGGGGCTTTTAATTTTGTTTTGTGGGGTTATTTTTTGTGAGTATGGGTTTTGGGTTTTGTTGTTGCTGTTTTTTTTTTTTTTTAATAGAGACAAATTACAATGACTAAAACAACACCAGGAATTTACTGTTGATATATTTTACATTGTTAAGAGAACACACATTTTCCTGGAAAGAGGTCCCAAGTTTTTTATCAGCAAGATCCCACCTTTGCTCACATTTACTCCTGTCAAGGAGTTTTGTTTAATATCACTGATTCTTGTCAACTGATATTCACATGAGTGACATTTCTCTTCAAAACAGTCTCATATGAAAAAAACCCACCTGTTAGCTTAGGTTTTTATAACAGTGTACATGTGTGGCTACTATCTGTAGCATGGTCCAGTCATCTGCAATAGTTGACTACTTTGTAAAGTCTTGACTTTACAAAATAAAATTGTGCCTTGGTTCTTAGTGGCCCATTGCTTTTGAAGGGTGCATCATTTGAACAGTACTCTACAAATATTTTTCAGTGCAAAAATGCAGAATGTGTGTTGTTTTCAACTATAAGAAAGGTTCCATAAAAACATACCTTTTTTTTCCCCTTAAAAATGCGTATGCTTTTTGCCATGAACAAGAAAAGCATTCCAAGAATATGCAATAAATACAACTTTTGCAATCTACCAACCTGACTGTAGCCCTTTAAGAGCCTTAGGCATGCGTTCTACTTTAAGAACTTATCCATAAAAAACTTGGTACCCCTCACATGTTACACATTTCATACTGCACTTCAAAGAAGAACCTAATATACATTTTGACTAAGGTACTGTTTATTTCATAATCTAAACAAACACTGGAATACAGTCTATGCTTTTCTACTTTCCGGCAGACTTTACAAAGAGCTTTTTTTTTTTTTTTTTGTAATTAAAACAATCTGCATACACACAGAACATGCATTCTCTAACGCCACTAATGAAGGTAAGAAGAGTCAGTTTCCCTCATCTTCCTGTTGCCTGTGTTAGAAAAAAATACTTTTCTTTTTACTGTAGTTATGACAGTGTGGCTAAGGATACAAAGACTAGAGCACAGTTTTACTCCCTGCACAGAAAATGTTCATCACAAGCATGCTGATGGTGATACATATTACATGTCTATTAAATGATAGGCATATTTTTATCCCCTTTACTCCCTTTTTAAAAATACTAAGTGGCTACATGTAAATGCAGTGAAGCAGGTATAAGCTTAATTAATCAGAGTTGATTCAGACTGGCACCAAGATGCAGCAAAGTCCAACAAAGTCTCAGCAAGGCTTTCCATGGGCTATCGATGACCTCTGCTGCAAAGCAACTATATTCTACTTTTTCAAAGTAGGAATCAAAGGCCTTGCAGCATGGCCAGTCTTGTGGACAGGGCGGTCTGCGCTGGTGTGAGAGGCCCCCTGGAAAAGTTGCGCTTGTAGTCCATTAGTGTTTGAGAAAACGTGAGTGGGTTACCTTCCCTGGGGCCATGCACCTGCCCCGCCCCGCGGCGTCGCCTGCTGCTCTTTGTCGGTCACACGGCTGGCTGTGCTGTCACACCACGGAGTGGTCATTGCTGTGGACGCCAGCCAGGATGGTGTGGTTGAGGGAGGAGGCCGACCGATCCGAGCCTTCGGTGGGGCCATTGGTGCTCTCACTGCGCTGGCAGCAGAGGATCTGCTTGAACGTTGCACTCATTTCCTTGTCCCGGTAGGAGTAGATGATGGGGTTCATGGCAGAGTTGAACTCTGCCAGGAGCAGGAAGAATTTTTCATAGGCCAGGACATTGCACTGGGGACAGCAAACATCAAGGAGCAGCAAGACTAATCCCGGGGTCCAGCAGATTATGAAAGCACCTAGAAAGAGAAAGAATGGACAAAACACAAACTCCACAAATATACTAATGCACCATTGCATGTCAAAATGCCACAAGAACCATCCAGCCAGAAGCAGGAATGGTTAATTTTCTCTTTCAAGAGCATCGTTCCCACACTCTCTTTTCACTGACCTGATGAGAGGGGTGCCTTTCAAAGATCTGTAAATGGTTATGGGCAGCACATCAAAAGAGCAAGACACACCCCCAAGCCCCAGCCCCAGCCCCCCACCATCTGAAACTCAGCTTGGCAAATACATTTACATTTAGAGTTGATAATGAGGAACATTTTTTCCCTTCAGCTAGAGACCTCTGACTAACCAATCTCTTGATCAGGAGAAACAATGCTGCAATTTACTTTTCAAACTAATAACAACAAAGAAAACCTTTCTGTGAGTGCTGTGACTGAAGCATCAGTAATAGAAAAAGAGTGGTGCAGGCAGCAATTCTCAAGAAAAAGAAAGCCTGGGTCTTGTTAATCCATTTCAGCCCCATTATGTAATGGAAAGTCCTAAACACACATCCTTCTTGCACTGAAATGCCGCCCTTCAACAGATCTACTTCTTTTCTTAGGGCTCTATTCAATCAAAATTCAGAGGCTCATCAGGCTTCAATAGTGTCAAAGACAAAGAGTCTTACCCGATTAAAATGCTTCCCCCCTCCTTTCTCTGTTTTCCAAAGCTCTGACAAGAACAAAGCCCAGAACAAAATTCAGTGCTCAATGTAGAAATTAAATCAAATGCCTTGTACTTTATTGGGAGTAGTGAATTAAAGGAAGATGGTAACTACTTGCAAGGTTAGAGAGGTTTTAAATATAAGCACTGCTGGGGAAGTCCTTACACACCAATCACGCCAGAACAAAAGACAGGGCTCCTGAGATTTTCCAGGCTGCTTTACTGAGGTGGAAACCAACGTCTTATCATCACTGAGCAGGATTAGCACCGGCAGCAGCAAAAAGGGCTTCCCAGCACTCTGCAGTGAGCACTGTTTTCAAACTGGTTCTCCTGTCACTGTGGTATTTATTTGTTAACATACTGCTCCCGTTTTTTCTTCAGTGATGGTCTCTGCAGGTCTAGCAGCTGACTAAAGCCAGTTCCCACAGCATGCAGACTTTTTGCCATGCCTGTCAAGAAGGTGCCAGCAATTTCCAGCTTGGGCAGTTGCAACTGCAAGCTGTGCAGACACCTTTCTGTTTGGACAGCAAACCCACCTAGATCAAAAAAGAGAACATTTTCCGAAGGGCCCTGCAAACATGCAATGTACGCCAGGTGATAGACACTGGTTAGCAACCAGGAAACCACACACACACAGGCTTTTCACACACCAAAAAGCATCCCTGAACTGAGCTTGCTTGCAACTAATAGTGCCACAGTGCCACTCAATGCCTATCACTTTGCTGACCAACAAAGCTCGCCAATGGAAAGAAGCTGGAGGGTGAATTGCCAGCTGCCAGTACAAAACATCAAGCTCTTTCACCAAATTACTTTGTTAGGGTCTCTGGCAGCAGTTAGACAGCATGGCGATGAAATTCTCCCACGCTGAGATGGCATCAGACACATCAATCCACTTCATAGCTTTTGTCTGCAGCTCTTTTGGATTCCAGCAGATGTAGAAAAGAGTACTTGAAACCCATGCACAGGACTACAGGTTTTGTCCCTTCCTTGTACCTGTCCCACAAGAGTAGAAAACTGCATCTCTTTATTTGCAGGATTGTCCATGCTGATAGTCTGCCCTTTGCACAGAGAAGCTCTGCTGAGCTGGTTTATGCAGAAACCAAGTCAGTAATTCTTATTCAACATTCACTTGAAATTGTGTATGTTGTGTTCAGCCTCCTAGCTAGTGAGGCAGCAGTGGACTTTGTTCTAGCTTGAACATGTATTTTCTTCACTATAGGCTGCCTTGGGAGAACCACATCAGAGATGGGAACACTGCAAGTCATGGGAAATACAAAAGACAATGATAGCATCCTCACCAGGCCTGTAGCAGAAAAGTCCAATGTGGAAACAATGGAGCTAGCAGGAAAGCTCTCATAGCATTGTTCAAAGTTGCAATTGAAAGATTCAGATTTTCCAATTTATTACCTTTTTAAAAAATCTGCTGCTGAGGAACAAGAGAAAATTCTGTTGGCATAATTTTTGATATGTTAGAAAAAGAGTCTTAAAGCTCTGTGGTGAAGCAGACGGGAATTTGCTCCTGAGAAAGCCCCAAAGTCATCCAGAAAAATCCACATGCAGCTCACTGCACTGAACACTGGTCTCAGTTGGAGTTCCTGAGCCTCTCTGGGCTCCTCAGTATCTCAGATAGGTCTGAAAAACCTGTGTGCTGAGGCTTGACTGGCTGAAGAAAAAGTGGACTGTGGTTGAGCAAGCAACTAACTGGTCTGTGCAGGTCAAGCTACCCTGAAAAATGATAAAAACAAAGATTGCCTTCCCACTCAGCTCTGGAAGGAAGTCACTACTGTGCAAGTTGTCACCCATCTGTTCCCAGCAAAACATCCCCCCATGCTAATGGCTCTGGCAGCTTATTAAGTGCTTGTAAAAAATGCCTCAAGTTTGTTCACTTTATATTTAACTATTGGTACACTAGAAAATACTGAGAAGCAGCACTCATGGTAAGGACGTGTTTGAGTTAGGTACAAAGGAACACATTTATGTGTTAAGAACACATAAATGTAAGGCTTCAGGTTTAGGAAACCTCATCTGTTAAACATGGAATTTGTTTTCTGGAAGGAAAACAAAGATTGAAATTTATTTTTTTTTCCTCTTATTCGGAATATTTGCTGAAGGAACCTGAAAGTGAGGTTAAATTTTTCCCCTCCCAGAAATCTATTGTGAATTGATGTTACCAAGAATGAAGATCTAAAAAGATCACATTTAATGAAATGGTGACATCCAAAAGCTTCCTGCTGCCATATACTGGAAAGACTTAAGCATACACCAAAATATTGATGTTTTTCTGCTCAGAATCAGAACTGAGAGCAGCCTAAAGTGTAGTGTCACTAATTTCCAGGTGCATCTTAACACTTTACAAACTGTCAAACCCAAGTTACAATGACATACAAAGAAGATCTGTTGCATTCAGTGACTCGAACCTTTGTGGATACTCCACAGTCATACCACGGCACTAGGAGAGCCCAACGTACTTGAAAAAGAGCGCAGATTTTATGTCCTTGGGTGGCTGAAGAGCACTGTTGCCTGGACAGGGAGCACCTTGGGAAGTTACCTCCAGCCCTGGCAGTCATTCAAAGGCACTGGCACTGCAAGAAGCTGAAGAAGCTCTTCAGCTGCAGCAGGAGGAGCATTCCCATGGTGCATGGCCAAGGTCTGTCCTGAGGGTCGGCCCACTGAGGGCTGGGTGAAGAAGAAATGCCTGTCAGGCTGATGGGTGAATTGCTAGCCATTAGACAGGAAAGCTTGAGGGAACCAGAGAAATAGCACCACATCTTCTTGGAAGGTTGAAGGGTCCCTATGGACTGAGAAGCATGTTTTACAACAGGAAATATGAGTTACAAAAAAGCATTTATGACCTAATCTGATTTTCTGCTGCTGTGTGATACCTCTCATTCAGAAATGAAACTCCAACTCCTCGTGCATCATCCATCTTGCAGAGCTGTGGTAGAAGTCCACTGGGGGCTTTCCAATGGCCATGATACAACTACATCACATCCGTCTTGAACCCTTGTCTGGTGCACCAGTGCAGATTATGTTTCCATGGTAGCTGGATGTTGGAAAGCCTTGGGTAAATGTGACAAGGCCTCACAGTAAGATTTGAATGCAAGAGAGTAAAAACTGTTGTAGGCAGTAGGCCTATGAAACCAGCCATGATAAATCACACAAAAATCAGTGAGTAGAAGAACAAAAGAGAAAATAACTCCAAAAAAACCAGCAGCAGAAAAGAAATAAGCTACACAAGAATAAACACTGATGAACTAGTCACTCATTACTAGGATACCAGACTGGATGGCTACTCACGAAACTTCTTGTGTTAGCAGGCAAAGTGTTTCCTAAGCAGCACTCTTTTTTTCCTTTTTTTTTTTGGTCTTTTGCCTTGGACAGCCAATGCCTGTGTTTATTCCATGAACATTTGTTTTCCTCTAACTCACAAGAGCAAAATAAAAGAAGCACTTCTGCTTCTGCCAAGTCACACACTGCTGTCCCTCAGAGGCTCCAGAGGGATGCAGCTCCTGTCAATGCACACCTATTCTGAAACACTCTTCTTCTCTGCCTTAACCATACTGTGTCACTTTGATGTGCCCTCTTCAATTCATCTTATGTGTTAACCCTGATTTCTGGCATGGGCTCACACTCACCCTGCAAATTCCTCAGTCTACATGGAGAGGAAAAATATTGAAAGGGCCTCTTTTAGGGAGTGAGAGAAGGAAAAAAAAAAATCTCTCCTGTGTTTGCAGTTTTTTAAGATTGCAGGAATAGGATAAGGCACTAGCATATCAAAGACAGAAAAGATCCATTCCAGCTGAACTGGAGGAACATTGAAAATCTGCTGCTGTTGCCCTCCCACTCTTGTCCACCTGCTGTTCCCTCCAAATCCCCTCCTGCCCTCAGAGTGGCACCTGTGACAGGCAGCTGCATCCCCCCTTCCTCTGGGACAACGGTGACAGAGAGAGGAAAAGACACGGAGCATCAGTGCTATCGCTGTTATCACAGCTACCAACAGGGAGAAGAGTCCTTCTGCACTTTGTGCAGGCTGAAAGCAATGCTCTGGGGGATGATTTGTTTTAATTAACAAAACCATAGCCAAAATGTGCTACGGAAGTGCCTGGCATTTTCCGCATTTTGATATAATCCCGCCCTCAGCAGGGAAAGCCACTTGCTATGCTAGCTGAGCAGCAAGCTCATCAGCTGCAACACAACTGCACTTCTTCATGTTGTAGCCATCTGTAAGCTGTATCAATAATCCTCCTTATCACACTGAGCATTATCTTGTGCATAGCATGAATAGAGATAAGTACTGCATGCAATAGTGCTTGTTTACAGCTATGTATTGTTTCCCCCTGACACAAGTATGAGTGCATAAAATCTAAAATGAATGAATTATAGATGCCAAAGATCATGAAGAGCATTCATCATGCTGTAAACATAAAGCATGTAGGAGCAATTTTTCTAATTCTAGTCTGACATAGTCCCCAGTTTTGCCACAACATTACTACAATATAATACAATATAGCTAATAGTTCTTGGTGGATAAAACCACAATTGTTGTTTTTTGCATTTTCTGCTGGAAATAATTAACATGGGTTAATGTTTGCTTCCACTCATGGAATTTTCATGTGAAGAAATAAAATGAGACTACCACATATGGATCAGATTAATAAATTTTAAATAAGCGTATGCTAAACTTGGAAAATTCTGAAGAACTTCGTATATGAAAGGCTTGCCTCTCCATCCACAGAAGCCAAAAGAGTTGAAGAAGATGACAGTGAAGTAAAGTCCTTGAAAAATAGCCAAGGTGAGGGAGAGCTGCCTACAGGGTACCAGTAAGAATGGCTATGTTGAAAAAGGTGCTATCTTCATTTATTCAAGATGTCTTTATTTAAGTTAGCTGTATGAATTCTGAAAGAGTGAGAGACTCATAGCACACTCCTTCTGCAGTTTTTGATTGATTGTAAGATGCTGCTTTCTCTGCTGTGCCTCTAGGAGATTTTAACAATATGAGTGCCTTTATGTTTAAAGCCAAACATTTATCTGGTTGCACTGTGTGTGAAAGAAAGAGGAGATATCCCCGGAAAGAAAGAGGGGATGTCAGTGTAAAATAGGAAACGAGAAACAAAGCAAAGATAAATAAAATCTACATTCATATTCATGCAACACTATCTTACATATACTTCTCTAAGATGACTTGAAGCAAGAGCATGTGAGCACATAAGAGAAAATACACAACCAGAGAGAGTATAAGAGCAGCTAGGTGAAACAAGTCACCAGTTTGTCTTTCATAACACTATATATGCCCAATCCCTAAGGATCCCCGTTCTAGTCTCCCATGAGCTGAGCAACTCTGAATGTGCAAGTTATAGATAAAATCCTATCCTCAGCTTTATCAAATATCTTAACTCCACGTGAACTCCGTAACTGACAGGTTTGTGAGATTTTTCAGTCTGCCGCACCCATGGTTCGTAAAGGGATTTTAGAAGAAACTGGTTCTGCTGGTATTGCACCAGATCCCTGATCTCCTACCTTCTCCATAGCTATTCGCACACGCACAATCCAACCTCTTCCTGAATCTTGTTCTGGGAATTTCAGCTGGAGAGTTTGGCCAGATTTTGTACGAAATAATGGCTGGATTGTGTAGGAAGAGAAATCATGTCTTGCTCAAAAATTTATTTCCTCTTCTCAGCAGGAATACAGAATATGTCTGCTTCGAACACCTGTCTTCGCCTTTGGAGGTGCACAGAATTCTTTTTTGTGTTTAAAGCGTGGCTATCTTTGTCAACAAACCATCCCTTCTCTAAGGAACCCATCTGCTTCCATCTTCACACATTTATTTGGCGTACAACATATAAATGACTTAACATAAAAGCTGCCTTGGGGCTCTGCCTTTGCTCTGGCTGGGCTGGGAGGAGCAGCAAGCCTTGACCCCAAAGAGAGAAGTCCAGTGTATGTTAGCATCACCTCTCTCTGGGCCTTAATATTTAGTATTTCACCTGTGTCTGTTCATCCATCCAATCCTCATCACCTTCTTTCATTTCAGGAAAAATAAAGTAAGAAACTGTTTCTAAAGGGACACACTGTCTTGACCACAAATGATGGCACCTAGACTGGTGGCACCTAGACTCCTTTGCTACAGGCTGGCCTCTGCTCTACCTGTTCTCTTCCAGTACTCACATCACCACATTGCTCCTGACAGTTTATCATTGAAATACACACAGATTCCTTGGTGAAATCTTTAGGTCAAAGCCTGTCTTTTAAACCAGACACACTTTGGCACCTACACCTGCTACACAAAGGGTCAATTGAAGAAACACCTGACCTATCACAGCGTTTCACAGGGAGCTGGTAACAACCATTAGCCATCAATTCCATTGGCACCACTAGCTGCATGACCACCATCTCTGAGCATGGAGATACTCAGACACAAAACGCCTGTGGTCAGTAGGGCTGCATCTACAGTGATCATACCTTCCCTTCTCTCGGGGTGGGCCAACACTTTTCCTGCTTTGGTTTGCAAGTCCAGACCTCTGTGATGAAGTGCAGGTTTCCCTCAGCAGGACTCACAAATGGCAGCTGTGGGAATCTCTGTGAGCTTGCTCTCTGCAGCACCTTGTGCTTACTGCCCTGAGGTTGTGCCACCATGTGCTGGAGGGTATGCTGGAGGGTATGCTGACACTTGGACTCCTGGCTTTCCTCCTGGATATCCTATCTTCTGTGTGTCTTCCCACCTGGACACCACTACGTGGCCTTTCCGCAGAGCCTGGCACCAGATGTGGCTGTTTCCAACACACATGGTCCAAGCACTTGCCTACCCCTCTAGCATCTAAAGCTTTGGAAATTTGAAGCAGCAAACAGATGGACAAGCCTGGGGAGGACCAAAACCAAAATAAAACTAACTGAAGGGAGAATGAGACTGGGCAGTAGCAAGCCACCAGAACAGACCTGCTTATTTCACGAGTGCTTGCTTGCCAAGCTCTAGCCCAGGTTAACACTTCATATAATTCCCCACCTGATGCTCGCAGCCTCACAAAATGGGTTTACTGGTCTCTGGCCAGCTGATCCAGCTGCCCTCAAGTATTCCATGGCTGACATCTTTAAGGAGAACTCAAGTGCCAGTGCAAATGCAGGAGACCAGGACTGTTTCTCAACTGACATCTGCAAACCAAAGGTGTTTGAATAGTCCTCTTTTAGAACATACTTGTAATGGTTTTAGAGAACACCTTGCAAAGAGGAATGTGTTTTGCACATTCCAAAAATAAAAGCAAATGCTTAATCCTGTTGCAATTTATCTGCATCCATTTGAACCCCTCAAAACAAGAAGAATGGAATTTGCTCCTGATAACTGCAGGAAAGAGATGCAAAGGGATAAATGACACCTTTTATCTATAGAAAGCATTTTAGACAAAAACAGGAGGTAATTAAATGCCAGTGGTCAGTATTCCAATTGATTTCTAAATTCATAAAGATATGTGAAGCTCATGTCTGAATAAAAACTTGGCTGTTGCCAAAGCAATCTGATTATTTATCTCTGTATAAAGACAAACAGTGGTCCTAATGGAGTTTGTTGCCAAAAAACCTGACACACAGAGAAAATTTTGGTGTCTTTTTCAACTTTTTGGGTGTTCTAGACAAGTCTTTATACTCTAACTTGAAAACAAATGCTCCTGTAGTCCAAATCAGTGCTGGTAGCTTGGCCAGAAAATGAACACATAAGCCCAGCTGATAAGGGGCTCCTGGTGCTGGTCTCCCTGGGTCACAGGACAAAGAAAATAGGCAAGAGATATCTGGGGAAAACTAGAAGCAAGAGTCATAGAATCCTAGAAAGACTTGGGTTGGAGGGGACATTAAACATCATCTAGTTTTAACCCCTTGCATGAGAAGGGATGCCACCCACTTGATCAGGTTGCTCAGGGCCCTGTCCTTGAACACTTCCAGTGATGGGACAGCCACAACTTCCCTGGGCAACCTGTTCCAGTGCCTTATCACTCTCACAGTAAAGAATTTCTTCCTAATTTGTAATCTAAATCTACTCCTTTTCCATTTAAAGCCATTCTCACTTGTTCTATCACTCCATGCCCTTGTAAAAAGTCCCTCTTCAGCTTTCTTGTAGGCCCCTTTCTGGTACTGAGAGGTGCTGTAAGTTCTTGCCAGAGCCTTTTCTTCTTCAGGCTGAACAAGCCCAATGCTCTCAGCCTCTGCTCCAGCCCTCTGATCATCTTTGCCCTCCTCTGGACCTGCTTTAATGGGTCCAAGAAACAACCTTCAGCTCACACCTGGCGGCCTGTTTTCATCCCCTAGTCCAGACTCAGCTAGGATCCTCTTTAGGGTCCCTGACTGCTCATAGGGATGACTTGAGACTTCGGGCGGGGAACAGACCTCTCCCTGAACAGCAAGAGGACCCTGTTTGAAGTGTCTGGGTGAGGCTTTCATGTATTGGATGTGGGGCAGCTGGAGGTCACCAGGTCTCATGAAATATGAACATGCCTATGCAGAAGAGAAGCCTCACTGCAAGAGGTCAACTGAGGCAGGAGAAGGACAGCTGGCACCCTACAAGCGGGGCTCGTAGACCAGACTCTCCTCTGCCTGCTTCTGCAAGGTATGTTTAGTGTGCTTTGGACCTGGGTGTTTTGCTGCTTTTCTAGTAGTTGCAGTTTCCAATCACAGAAAAATAATTCATGGCCATGTTGAAAAAGCCCTGTTGTGCCCACTTTTCCTACAGAAATCCATATACCCTCTGTGGTACTCTGACACTTTCCCAGGCATGGTCACAATGCTACACTCAAACAATACAGTACATTTAGCAGATATCAAACAACTTTGCTACGTGAGATTGTTTAATTGTATTTTCCTTTGTTGTTAAGGCCATTAAGTGTTACTGGTATTATGTTTGGATAACGTCCAGTTGCAACACAAGATTCCAAATGAAGCCTGGGTGGATGCAATTTAATATATAAAGTACTGCCTTGATTCTTACATAAGATTAAACTAATAATATTAGAAGAAAAATATTAGCCTCTGTCAGTTTCCTTAATAGGAATAAAACTTGTTTCTCTCATGCTAATACCGGACTGTGAGGAAGAGAAAGTGTTACCAAGGGGTAGAAATAATGAAAATGACTATATTATATACCAGCTCTACCTCAACTGCAAAAAACTGCATGTGCTTTCAATTTATACAGCCATACTAACATTTACCTGATTATAGCTATCTGGTTAAGCTGTGGAAGGCACCCTTTGATGGAATTGCATTAAGACTGGTCACACAAAACAGTTTTAAGAAGCAGAATCCATGCTGACAGCTGTGCCTCTCAGGACAATGAAGAGCACAAGCACCAAAGTGAAGTGGACAGCAGGGTAACCCCCTATAGATAAGGGAATGCCACTCTAGGATAAATCTGATGGGAAAATCTGCCTGTCTTTGGACAAGTTAGTATAGACAAGTTAGAAAAGCCTTTCTGCTCCTCACCTGAATATAACAAATCGAACTACTGCCTTAAAGCAGAAGCAGCCTTGGAGAGACTGCACATGGATGGCACTATACTGAGCTGCCTGCACACCTCACCACCCAAGCAGTGCTAAGGTCATTCAGACATTACTCAGGCTATCACACCACCAGGGAGGCACCTACAAATGGCACTGCTAAAACAGGGGAGCAGACAGATGTGGCATTGCATATCACAGGAGAAGCACTGAGTAAAGAACCACCCATGTTTTGACTGGTAAGTAATCAAAATTTACACTTTGGTAAGTATACTTATCAAAAGTGTAAATTCCAGATTTTGGCACTTAATTCTATATGTACCTGTTTAAAATTATCTAGATGAGGCTGATATCTAGGGCAGAAAATACAGGTTTTGTTCTGTATGAGAACATTGTTTAAAAATGTGACATTGTTTAAAGGGATGCAGCTACCCTTTGGCTCTCCCAGATGCCTCTGGATTCCCCATTAGGGTGTTTGCTGTCTTGCAGCATATAATTTCACAGTGGTAACAACAGTATTTCCCATACTTCAAATGACAAATTCAGTGGACAGGACTGGATATGTTTCATTGCTGCTGATGGGTTCCAGGGGCAGCTCCTCTGTAATTTCATTTTATTTATTTACCATGACAGAATCTATATTGATTTAAAATTTTCAGGCAAACACAGAAAAGAGCTCTAATAAAATCTTGCCTCTCTTTCAAGTCGTATCATCAAGAACCACATTGCCAAATCATGCATTATCTGGGGAAAGAAAGGTGTGTCTTAAGCTAGCTCTTTCTCTCAGCAGTAAGCACTAGTGCAAAACTCTGGAAATACAACCACCTCCTCATGACTACAAACGAGGGCATCCCAGGCTCATCCACTTAGAGGGTTAGTCATTTAAACTGCTCCTGGCTTAGACAAGTGATGTGTCTTCTCCCCATGACTAAGCTTCCCCAAAATCACTGCGTTTATTGGAGATGTGGGCTTGATTTGGCATACAGAACCGATCCTTGTGTTTCCATTGGCTTACAGGAACAGTCTTCTACCTTTGGCAGTCTGCTCTCCTCTTCTAAATTTAACCTCTGCTAAGAAAAGTATGGCACCTAAAAGCACCCAAGAATAGTGCTTGCACTGTGTTAGCACTGCATCCTCGGTCACTTGGCTTAGAGGTTGCTATATAAATAGCCTCTGAGACCACAAAAAAGTGCATTATCATGTTATTTTGAAGGTTACTCAATCTGCATATTTCTGAGGATGTGACTCCTTTGACCTCTGGCAGACAGCTTGCTCCAGTGTCCGTGTAAAAGACTGTAGGTTTTGGCTATATATAAAAAAGGACAACACGATTAAATAAAAAAGAAAAGCACTAAGTCTTAACTTTCAGTTCTTTTATTCCCAACCTCTCATGAAAGAGCAATTGAATAGCAGCAGAAAACTGTCTGTGCCAAGAACAGGCTGACTCCCAGCCACCTTCATCTCTTTCAGGGGTGTTCATGAGAAGTGCCAGACAAAGGTTATTTAGATCCAGCCCCTATCTACCATGCAAAGGAAGGCAGAGGTGTTAACAGTGCTGCTTTCTTTGCAGCATGCCTTGCCTGCTGTTCAGCTTTGTCCTGGGTCTTCTGCTGCTGGGCATGAGCGTGAGCAAGAGTCTCTGCTCCCACTGAACTCCTGGCCTCTCTAATGAGACTGTCAAAGACAACAGCAATCATTTTCCTCTGTCACTTGTCTCCAGCCTAGGGGCAAAGCCAACTTGTTTCTCACGGTGACACAGAGAAGAGAAGCCGCTGCCGGGGCAGAGCTCATGGCTGTGCTTACACAGGGGCTCCCCATGGACCTGCCAGTGAATGTGCTGCTTCTGCAGGGCAAGAACTTGAAAACTCTTCCTTTTTAGCACTCGGCTTGCCAGGGAGTTTGCTCCTCAAGGGATAAGGGATTTACATGCCATCCAATGTAAAATCTTTGCCAGCTGAAAATTAAATGATCTAGAAATTTTCAGAACAGAAGAGACAGTTTAAACAATTCTCTAAGATGCGGACCAAGCTGATCTGGTAAAAATGCCATTATGTACAGCAGGGCAGAACTCTACTTTTTAGACAAACCACTAACAACTAACAGTTCCATCAGATGTGACAGATAGCAACATGCAGTGAAGATCACACCAGTGGCTGCCAGAGACAGAAAATACCTGTTAAGCATTTGCTTCACACTTGGAATGCCTGAGACTTCATGCAGACAGCGATGAAGCATCGAGAAAGCAAGCCTAATTTTTCTGTCTCATCTGATGGCCCTTACAGCTGTTTAATCCCCTCTGACTGATCCTGAGCCATCATCAGGCATGTCTGTGGGGCACGCTGGCCTGACCTCTCTGCGTGAACAGGCTCTAGGTGCAGGGCTGGGATGTCTGCTCCAAAGGAGGGAACAGCCTACAAGCTGGGAGTCAGCGATCAGAGAAACTGTAACTCCACTAACTCCCACTAGCAATTGCAAAAACAAACAGTTGCAATCGCTACAGCTGCATTGAAAGCCAGCCTCTGAAAGGAAACAAAAGACTCGTCCACACTCAGTGGAAAACCACAAGAAGTTTCAAGCCTTCAAAAGAAGGTCTTAGTATGCCTAGGCCATCTACTGTATTGTGTCCTTCTGCTTTAAACAATACAGTGCAGGCAGGATTGTGAAATAGAAAACTGAACTAGCACAACATCAGTTGTTGCCTGATGGAAGAGGAACTAAAGGACCAAAAGTGCTACCAAACCACACAGGCAGTTTCCACCTGCATTACATTCAGCAGCTGCACATGTCTGCGGCTCACCTGTGGGGCTGAGGAGACAGAAAATTGACAGACATCAGTTGTTGCCTGATGGAAGAGGAACTAAAGGACCAAAAGTGCTACCAAACCACACAGGCAGTTTCCACCTGCATTACATTCAGCAGCTGCACATGTCTGCGGCTCACCTATGGGGCTGAGGAGGCAGTAAATTGACAGACCAAGAGAAGGGGTGAAACAGGGCTAAGAGAATCAAAAAAAAGATACCTCCTCAAATTCCCACTGCCAGCTTTTGTATTGCTCCATGTTAAAAAAACAAACGTACTGCACCAAGCAGAAAGGCTGTGCCCACCAGCACTGCTCAGTATAACCAGCACATGCCCAGGAGGTAGAACCTGAGGACACAGGAAATACGTCTTATAGCAATGCCAGCTAATCAAAGCATCTACACTGAGTACTCCTCCTCCAGCACGCCCCCCAAATAGTGCTTGTTGAGATAATTTTGATGTTTGAGTTCATCATTTCTCATAGTAGTTCAAGTCAGATTATTTTGAGACAGACATGCTGATATATGAATCTGCAAGACTGCTCCAGGATTGTGTTTTTTTTGGTTTGTTTTAGCAGATACTTGTAGGCTTGCGCCTAAAGCAAACAGGAAACTGCCTGCAATAAACTGAGACCTTCCAGGCAGAAAGGCCCTCCACTGAGGAATTTTTGGGTTTAAAAAAAAAGAGATAAACAAGCAATTAGTACATTGTAAGAAAATTGCTTGCAAAATCCTTCTACTCAGCAAATTAATTGCATCTAAGAAGTACCTCCGCTGTTCTAAATGAAATACAAAGCTTTTTTCTTCTTTCAGAAGAGATTAAAACTCTCCTAACTACTCAGCAATGCACTGAAGGACACCAGTCAGAGATGACTTTATTTTCTTTTAAAATGTTTTATCAATGGAATATTGAGGCAACACTGAGGTAAACTCCAACACAGCAGCAGTGTGTAGGGGAGATGCATAAAGAAAAACCCCTGAGGTAAGCTCAGATCAGCTTTTGCTGGACTTTACTTGAAGTTCATGGTGATACTTGCTGGCTTCTCTAGATTTTTCTACAGAGCTCGGTGCAGTGACCATACCAAAGTCAGGCTAGCTAGATGAGGGTCAGATGCAAGGCAGAGGGGCCATTTCAGTGCTGTAGGAAAAGCCCGTGCTTCCCATTCCTTTTCTTTAACTTTATAGCCTGGAGATTGATCACAGCTCTGCCTTAAATAATAAGGAGCCAAACCAACCACCACTGCAAGCTTCCTATCTGCTGGGTTCTTACTGTTCTGCAAACTATGAGGGGAGAGAAAGAGCAGGTATTTCTCTGGCCCTGGTATCTTCTAGGAGAGGCAAGCAACAAGGGATGATCCCACGTATTTGCCCATCAAAATAATGATAATAATAATACCTTCCTTAGGTATCCAGTGACACCACAAGCATTTTACTGACATTGTTGCTCTTGTTGTCCTGACATCCCAATCCTGATATTGTAATCGTGCTCATTAATTATCTATGAGCATGAGAATATGTAGCTATGAACAGGGTAACATTAAGCAGAACTTCCAGACAGACCTACAGTAAATTTGTTGATTTCATGGTATTTTCACCACATATTTTTCAGAAAACGAGCACTCACTAATTACATTTTTCGTTGTCTATCCTCTTGTCTTTAATTGCATTTATTAGAGAAGGCTCATTCAAGTTTCACCTGCTCGAATCCCTTTAAGAATGTAGCATCAGTGGCTAAGAAGACTATCACTGCTACAGGTGCAGGACAAGTAACATGGTCTATTCAGGACAGGTTTCACTCCCTGCTGCTTTAGAGTTTTGTGGATCTCATGTGTGGAGCTGGGTGAGCAGTTTGCAAAGCCCGCGGCATTGGGATGCCATGTGAGTCTCTTGGCACATGTTCTGTGCTCCACTGCACAAGACGACGTCCTGGTTACAATCCAGCCACCCTTCTGCCTTATTGACACAGCTTTCACGTGAACTTTGCTCTCCTTACACCTGACCCATGGCTGGAGATTCTTGCATCAGCACCTGAACCACGGGGTTTTGTAAAACCCAAGCTATGTGTGCCTGGGGAAGGGAATTATGAGAACGGGGAGAAGAAGCATTGCTGGACCCCTCTTGCCCTCCCCAAACAGGAGAGTTTTGCTCCAGTAAGCTATTAACAGTGGTCACCATATGAGCACTGTCCATGAGCACAGGGAAAGGGAGAGGCAGAGGTACCAATAACTGCAAGAACATTGCAGACACATGTAAATGTTTATGGATGCAATTTAAAACTTAATCTTCTCCAGAGGAATGTTCTGTTGAGATGTGTCAGCCAGGTGGAAAGGGACAACCCCAACAGTTGTTTATGGGAGAACAGAGCCATACCTCTCAACTTGTCACCTCTCAATCTTTCTCCCTAACTGTCCTTTCTGAATGTATCCAGGGATGGTCAATGGGCTGTACACATCTTCTCACCCTTAGGGACACTTATTGGGTCAGACTCAGCTATACTAAGTGCTTTGGGAAATTCAGAAAGCTAGCTTATGTTGTCATCACACTTTCATTGCACATACTCATCTTGCAATTTAATGCATTTGTCATCATCTGTATTATTTCTATTTTAAGTATTCACAGGTGCTTCCACAGAGAGTGTATTGATCATGAGCAAACCAAGAAGAACCCATATGTCTGTTGCTCATGAAATGACACTATTTTGTACCTGGCCGTGAGAGGTATTGAATGCCATCAGACTTTTTTATTGTGGCTGTGAGGGTTCACTGGGCACAACTGGGCTTACAGTGTGTTGTATGGTATTGTTCTACCCGTGAGTCTGTAATTGGACTAGTTCTTATTAAACATGACTGGATTTAGAGTGCTGCATTGGTTCTGTATTTCTGTTGCCCAGAATTGTCTATGATCCAGAATCTAAGCCCAGCCACCACCAGCCCCTTTGATATCTGAGGACCAGCTGGAACATTAGGGCATCTGTTTTCCTGTAAAATTTTCTTACTCTTCATGTGTCAGAAAGGTTTGCCTTACTCTTAATGTGACAGCTTCAATAGAGGTGTCTTTATCAGCTCTTGAGTGCTCATGAACTCTAAGCAATTCCTGGAGCCAGGAGACAACTGCCACAAAGAGTGCAGCTGTGGTCCCAGCAATGAGAGGTCCTCTGGAAAACCCTCATACCAAGGGCACAAACGGCAATATCTATACACACCCTTTAATCAATAAGGGTGAAAATATTCTAACACAAGTCCTCCATCTAAATTAAACAATTGTAAATGTAAACATGTAGATTAAACAATTCATACATGAACCGAGCTACCAAATCATTAAACATTTCCAGATATTTCTCTTACTGATATCTCTCATGTTGGTTCATCAAGTTTCCAAACCTACTGCTAGCCTAACAACTCTTTTCACAGATCTTTAAAATGCTGGCAATGTGCCTGGCATTTCCAAGCACTTTGTGTTTTATTTTTCTGAGGTGTGAGAAACAGAGGTGTTTAAACAACAAAAAAATATACTACCCATCTTCCAAGCATGTGGACTTTTCTTGTTTTTTTGAAAGTGGTCAGTCTGTGTCACAGAAGTGGAGGATATGGTTTCAAGGTGTGGCAACAAACATCTCTTACTATCCCAGATTTCAGCACACACAGAAGTCCACAATAATACACTGCTACAAAATGCAGCCTTCAAAATTGCATACATGCAAATTTTTAGGCAATTCTATCAGGGTACTAGAGCCTGTGCACTGTACTAACACTGCTTTCTATTAAAAAAAAATCATCTTAACTCTTAACAACAGTATCAGAAGCTGTCTGCTTGGGCAGACACTTCTTACATACATCTGAGGAGACACTCAGTGAAACTGGTGCATCCATTAGACATTTATCTCTTCTGTTTGAAAGCAGCTGCAGCAAAAAAGAGGCAGAGAACTTAAATTTCAAATGAAAAGGATGTCAAGCTGCTCTAATAAAGCCTCTGGCAAGCATAGTATTTTCTTTGTTATTTTGGGGGAAATCTGCACTCAACAACGCAATACGCCATGGAGACATCCTATAAGTGATGCTTTACAAGATTCCCTGTACTGGATGAGTCAAAGGTAATTCTTGATAGCCTGTGGATGCAGGAGACCACTCTGCAGACTTTGGGGAGACAGGTGTGTTGTTTTAAAATGAAGTGCAATGAAGTACAACGCTTATGAATGGTTCGTGGTCAAGGTTTTAATATATTTCATCACTGTTTTCAAGGTCGAGGCCAGGTCTGAACTCTGGTTTGTGACCCTGCTAAGATTTCAGCAGTACTTGTGGAGAAATTCTTGTGTTTATACAGACAAATGTAGAACTTGTGCTATGGCCAGCTCTCTCCACTCATTTTAAATGCAGGAGATGTTGGAATTTGAGGCACTGTCATATGCACTGTATCCTAGAAAATTGCTACATCTGTAGGGATGGCTATACATCCCTCCCAATCGTAAATACTCAAACAGGTGCAATTTCCTTATGGATCACACTTTAACTGGCCATTATTTCTGTGCAGTCTACTTTTTCAATTACTGATGATCAATCAAGTCCTGGACTTAGGAACTGGAAGTACAAGACAACTATAAAATAAAATAAAATAAAATAAAATAAAATAAAATAAAATAAAATTTTAAAAGTATCTTTTTGATGTTGAATTTCCCAGAGCACTGAGGAGACGTTATAGCCTTGGAAAGTCAGGTATCCTCTTCACCTTTAACCAGAGGATGTGTCTCAGCCCTGGCTGGTTTCTGTGAGCTCCTGTGGATGCAGAGGGAGCTATCCGAGGAAAGAAACCCAACCCCAAGACACCCAAAATCTCAGCAGCAATTGTAAATTGACCTGTGCCTGGCCAGTAGCCAAAGACAGCAGGCTCTTTTGCATCCTGGTGCCCTGCTTTCTTGGATCAGCATAGTCAGGGAAGCTGGGAAGCAAATGGCTGCCTACCCAGCAGGCAAAGAACTCAATACTCCCCCCACTGAGGTACTTCTCTCCTTCAGTCAGAGAGATAAATCAACGAGAGGCCTAAATGGTGAACTGGCAGGGTAAAAATGGAAGTGATGGGCCTATCATTTCACAACCTGGTTCCAATAATTCAGGAAAAAAATTTGCTCTTCCTTCTAGGAGTATATTTCTGTATACTGGATATTTATGCCTATGACAATGCTTTTCAGGAAGGTGGACACACTTTGTTTTCTGGAAATAGGCCTGGAATTGCTTTTCTATGCCATGCCACAAGCCAGGACAGTCAGGCAGCCCAATCCAGCTCAGAGGCACGTGAGGTGGAGCCAGCAGTGCTCCAGGACAGGGTGAAGGCCCCAGAACATCCCCCGACAGCTCAGGCTCCCACGGCTTATCCCGGCAGTTAGGCTGGCTGTCAGAGGTGCTGCTCCTGCCCACCAGCCGAACAGGGGCAAGGCCACACAGATAAAGTTTTACATAAAGACAGTGGAGACATGGGAACAGAAGGAAAGAAGAGGAAGGAGGGTGAGGAATCAAAAAAAAAATTTTAAAAATCTCATGGAAAGCAGCACCAATCAGTACTGTGTTCTCTGGAATGTGCTGAAAAGTCCATGTTTCTGGAGCCTATATGGCTTTATCCACACCTCTCACCCTTCTTGTGGGGACAAGGCCAGTGTACCTGAAAGCCTTCTGCTTTATAACAGCACTGCACATGTTGAGTGCCCCACTCAGGTATTTGATGGGTGAATTAGCTGAAAGTTCATCTAGAGAATGCTACGCTGCTTATTTCAAGCTAAGTACTTTGCCTTGTTTGTTGACTTAAATTGATCCCTCCTCCCCATAGAGTGAATCAAGCCAAGCTTTCCTGTTGGAAAGACAGAAACCCACACAACTCATTTTTGTGCAGAACTCTGGCTAAATAGGCAAGGACCAGATGCAGATCACCCTCAATGAAGGGCCATTTTCAGTCCCCGTGGTCTATAGGGGCATTTCAGCCTATTAACCAATATGCATTCACCTTACCTTTTCTTATGTGTGTGTGTGTGTGTGTGTGTGACAACAACAGGAAAGAAGTTAAGCTACAATATCCTCGGATATTACTCTCTCCTTGTTGAAGGAGGGTAGATACAAAATGCATCTTGAAGGCCAAGTGTGTTCCTTATGTGTGTGTGTGTGTGTGTGTGTGGCAGCCAGCGATGTTCCCTCAGCACCCAGCACCCTTAGAGCTATGTCCCACAACGTTGCATCTATCCAGTTTTCAATTTTAGTCTGTTTAAAAGAAGAAAGTGGCAGCCATTCTAAAAATACTCAGTAATTTTACACTATTTTTTAAAACTCTCTATATACTCAGCTTTTGCTGAGTAATTTTTAGAAAATTAACCTCTAAATTACTCTTTGTACTTTTCTAGAAAAGTAAAAAACGAGCACCTTAAAGCAACTTAAAACAAGGGAAGATGAGAAGTATCAATGCCATATGTCAGAACAAGTTCTTTCTGAGGTTATATCAATATCAGAAGATGGGAAACAGCTCCCTCAAAACTGCTTTTAGAAGAAGAAGGAAGGTACTGAGTCCAAGGGAGCTTGGCAGATTTTCCTCCTTTCAACAGCTAAATTCCCTCTCTTTTCTTCAGGAGATGACTTCTTTCATGAAGGAAGATATTTCAAAAATCTTAAGTGTTCTTGCATATCTATGGTTATATTAACAAACTTGTAATCAGATACCAAGTACTTTATTAAAACAGAAAGACCCAAGCAGATAGCTCTTACTCAAACAGAAAAAAATACAACAGAATTACTCTCTCTCTCTCCTCTCAAACACATCTCAACCTTTTTTCTTTAACCTCACAGGCTTTTCATGCTACCATCAAGGAACTGTTACTTCAACCTCTGCAACACACAACAGGCTACTCTCCTAGCAGCAGCAGATGGCCACCCGCATGGCAAATATGTCTGGGGCAGTTTTACAGACCAAGTTCTCACTTTCTTAGTTGCAAAACTTTAGATCACCCTATCCACAAACTTCAAAGCACTCATCTCAGGGTGTTCAAATACCTCCTGTGTGCTGGTGGGTCTCGAAAGCAAGGGTTTTCACTTATGGCAATTCCCTTTGCTCCAGTACATCACTAAATAGCGCAGGATGATGGGCAACACCAGAGCTCAGAAATGAAATGCCTCAGATTTACAAATGATGTCATAGCTTCCGAAGTTTCATGACATGCCATACAAGCTCTGAGCCCTTGCTGTTCTCTGTGCACAAAGGATATGTGTCCACCAGTGGACCTGCCACATTGCACAAGCAGCACACTTGGACGTAATATCAACATTTCTCCATGTGGATACAAGAAAATGAACTTCAGAGACATTTTCTTCTGCTGAGGAAAGTAGAAGTGTGACACAAAGCTTTCCCAAATGAGAAGTGCAGAAACGATGGGGATCTTCTGCTGCTGTTGTTGCTTCCAGCTTCAAAGAAGGGTATCAAATGTGTAAGTGTGTGAGAAAAACTTATGATGGAAGTGGTGGGGGAAAAAAAGAAAGTAAAAAGCCCTGAAAAGATCTTTGAAAGAAAAGAAAGAAATTAAAAGTAGTCCATCAGCGAGCTCAGTGATAGCATCCCCATGAGTATGAACCACAAAAACAGGAAGCTCTTCTGCCAGCACCAGAACTCAGAATTGTATTTTCCTTTCACATTCAGATTCTAAATAAATTAATTTTTAAAAATGCACAAACTAAGCTTTTGTTGAACATTCTTTTCACACTGAAGCTAGAAGGATGGAGGCATGGCTGCTGTCTGAAAGCTATCATTCACTGCTCACCATTTCCCACTGCACTGACAGACTGCTGTACCTCAGATGTCTCAGCAGGTTTTGCCATCAGCAATAACTCTGTCCTTTGATTTTAAGAGCCATAGTTTCATTGAAACTATAAAGGCAAAAATAATTTGATATTGAAAATCATTATTCTTCTGTTTTCATGGATTACCTCAGAAAAAACAAGCAACCCAGAATACTTAATCACACTGCCCATGTGCAATGAAGCAATGCAGAAGGAGCACCACTGCTTCTCTTGCACAAAACAGTCTGTTGTTGTCAGTGCTTTCCACTGGTGGAAACAAACAACAGTTCAGTGCCTCACTGAATGCAGTTTTACAATGAGACAAGTTAACAGCTGGCATTTTTGTTCACATAATTTCTGAAGCTGAGGTCAAGCTGTAAGTTTGACTTAGCACTTCAGTGGTATTTGGTGAAACACAGGAAGGACAAATAGTATCACAAAGGTGAAAAGAGAAGCCAGTGGCTGGACATAGACCTTATGCCAAACCTTCTGACTGTAAATGCTTTGCTTTAAGAGTTGCCGAGGAGGTATCAGTTTTAGCTGAGGGGGCAAGAAATATAATCTGGGAAGTCAGTGAACAAAATAAGCAAAACATTTAGAAGCAAACTCCCCATGCAACTTTGGCTATGGGCTTTCCAGAGGACAAAAATGTTATGCGGTGAGCAGCCATTTTGTAAAAGCGCTTTTTGCTCTTTTAAAGAAAGGATGAGTTCCCATCTTCTCTTCCAAAAACTTCAAAATTCTCAAATTTTGAGAGATCAGTAGGACTTGGTCATGTGCTGGCATTTTACAGTAAGCCTTCTTGTACATCTGATTTTCAAAATTTCTTCTTGGTAATGATTTCTGCCCTGGGTATTCAGCAAAGTTTACCAAGGCTCTGTCTTAGAGCAAATGTCCCACAAAACATGCCCATCTGCATTGTTTTAGAGAAGCTCAGGTTGATGAGTACTCACTCATGCATGGAGCACTGCTAAGTGGAGTCTGATCTCAGAACAAGATGTTACAAATTAATTTTGATATGGTGTGGACTTTCAGTAAGTGAATATCACTCCTTAGTCAGCATTTTGTTATTTTACCTGGATCCAAGTGAAAATCTCGGATTCTATTTTTTGGGGTCAAGGTATGATTTCCAAATCCTATTATAATATTAAAGGAAAATAAAAATAAATTTTCAGGGCCTGTTCAGAAAGATACCTACTTTTGACATTGCAATTCATTTTTAGAAGCTTCTTGGGAAAAGGACAAAACCTATGCAAGCAATTAGAAATAATTTTTTGCTTATAATTTTTTTTTTAATCAAAAGATGAACACAAGTGCAAGAACTACTTAAGGTATGCCCCTTTTTGGCCATTCTTAGAAAAATGAAGAGAGCTTTCATCTGCCCTTTAAATTTATTTTTTTCCTGAAAAGGTAATAAATTATACTGAAGTCAGGGGAAAAACTTTTATTAAACAAGGCTTCATTTTCATCATACTTAAAGGAATGTATTTACTAGAGAATTTTTCCCTCTCAAGAATAAAATAAAACCGCACTCCTGTCTTGGCAAATGATGGAAGTTCCTCAAAGTGCATTTTCAAAGGATCCTGAATGAAAAGAAGCAATTCTTATTCTTAACTGAAGGGGGAAAGGAGCGGAAAACTTCCAAATGAATTCCCCAGGGTGAAACATTGAATGCCACAGAGATACCTGGAATACTTAAGAGAAAAGACAGTTACCAAGGATGTATCAGCTTTAGCTGTGGATGCAATAAAGTTAATTGAGAGAGTCAGTGAGAGAAGACTTGAGAGAAGTCTTGAGAGAAGAAATTAAGCGAAACATTTAGAATGAGACTCCCTACACACCCAGGCATATTCTGAGTACAGAGAGAATAGCCTGGATACAAGGCACCAGTAACTTCTGCTTCATCAAGTGGAGCTTGCATGGGCTTGTTTTGGATAAGAAAGCTACTTATGAAGTTTATCATGCAAACACACTGACCACACTGTAACTACCAGATGCTGTGCTTCCTTATTATTTTTCCTTTCAGGATTCTCACCAGCCAGCCAGTAACAGGTAGAGATTTGGTTTGAGGCTACTAGAAAAAATTCAAGAAGATCCACCAGAATTCATTTGCATACAAATGACAATGAAAATGATCAGTGACTGAGATTTTGAGGCAGGGCACACATAGTACTGCTTTTACTGGCACCATGAAATACATCAAGCAATCAAGAAACATCCTACGAAGGGTGTTAATTTTAAAACACACTACAATCACTACATAATAATGTACATATTGTACACAGATCCTTGGCAAGTTTTCATGCCTCTGTTATTTTAATTGAAAAAAGAAAATCTAACTGATTTTTAATAATTCTTTGTGAAAATTTGTCTTCCTGTTAGAAAACAGCGCTAGACTTTTCTAATATAGTGATCAAGCTGTATTTATTTTATTAACAAGAAAATAGACTACATTTACATTTACAAATATAAAAATATTAGTACACTTGTTATGAATCACTGACTAAAAGTTAAAGTTCTTGTTATTAAATCTGAGTGATTGCACAATGAAACCTTCTAACAAATATATGCAATAATATGAAGACTTTCATTCCCCTTCATCTGCTGGCAAGCTGAAAGTACATTGTTACTTAAGTCAATACTAAAATGTCATTAAGATGCACAGGGGAAATAAAAAAAACCCCAACGACAAAACCAAAAAGATAATACATAATACCCAATAAGTAGAAATGGCAAGGTCTGGAAACCACCAACCCCCTAAACTGCATGTTCTTTCCTGCAAGGAAGCTTTTGAGGAGCAATCACAACTTCTCCTAAGGCCTTGAGACAAGAGAGAGAAATTCAAGTCATCAAAATCCTGTAGGATAGATAAGGTATGCTATAAACAATAATTTTAATCAAGATTTCACTTTTTCACACAAATATTTGATGATACAGCTTGAAAGTTCTGCTGTCACACTGCAGCTCTGAAAGCACTTATTACAAATTTTCCTTCTCCAAACAATGTAATAAGAATTTATCCTTTAAAGTCTGTGAGCCCTCCATTTAGACTGCAGTCATCAGCAACAATTTCCCAGTTTACTTGACTGCAGGATTAAATTCTCAGTTCATGCACTTTTAAAATATACCTATCTGAAAACACTGGGACTGCACATAACTGCACCCTGTGTGCTGGAACAGAAAGGCATTGATGCTCAGACTTGTATTGCCCACACCAGTTCCAGAGTTTATTGCCCTGTTTTTCTGCCAGGACTAAATCAATACACAAGTGACATTTCTGTGACGCGGGGTCAGGCAGGGTTGGTGACTCTGAACTGGCCCCCTGTGCAGACCACAGGGTAACACGGTATTTATGGCTTCACACTGCACCACTTCCAGAGAAGAAGCTGTGAAAAATGCGGCTCTCATCTGAACTCCAGGCTGATCTCACTGCCCAGCCCAAGCCTCTAAGGAAAACGTAATAATTACGAGGAAAAATACCCGACTGGATGCTGCTCTTTGCCCCTTCAGGCCACTGCTACCTTGTGGAAGGACATCCCCAAGCTAAGACATCCTCAATTTCAGTCATCTCAGGGAAAATGCTGCTGGAAAGTTCATCTCTCTTGACACCAGCAGGTCTCCTCAAGGAGGATGTAAATAGGTGAAGTTGTCTCCTTACAGTCACTGGACTCAGAGTTAAACCCTGGTTTCTCCAAAAGATCTTTCTGTAAGCTCCATTGTGCTAAGGGGGCTGATGCTTGCTCTGGCCCACAGGAATAACATTCCGTGGGTAGGGGAGGTCTATCAAAGTTTGAGTGATACCATAACCAAGTTCTGTCTACACATGATCATCTTCATCTCAGTCCAAGACCAAAGCCTGGGTAACTGGTGAAATATATTTCTTATTGCTTAAGCCTTAAGGCCAAGAAAGGTAAGCCATTCCAGTTAATTACCTGACACTCCATGAGGGATATGGAAATAAAGACATGCCTCTGTTCCAGACACCATGTGCTGTCAATCAGGTTGTAGCACTATTTCACAGTCTTTTTATTTTCTACTGATAATCAAGTGTTTTTACTGCATGAGAGGAAACAGGGAGTAAAGATACAGACTGCATATCAAAACAACCACTCAGAAAGGTTAAAGTTATTAATAATGCACTTTATTTGCTTTAACTGCGTAGCTACAGCATATATGAATGCTCGTGTGCATTAGCAGTATTTTGCTGCTTTCCAACCCCATTTGGTACCTAGATGTGAAAGAAAAGCTAAAAAAGTGCAAAACCAAGTCTCATGCAATTCATAACTGCAGCAGAGAGGGCAGGAAAAAAGCTGTTACTGAGCAGTTCTACCCTTCTAGATGTTTATACTGAACTTCCAGATGTTTTTCTTGCATTTATTTCTTTGTTATAGTAAGTAAAGGACTATCTTCAAACACAGTGAGACTCCTTTAAATCAAAACAGTTTATACAGAAAGAACCTTCACCTTTTTTATCTGTGCCCACATTAGTTTCCCAGTCTTACAGAGTAAACCACACTGCTGCAAACAAAGTGGATGATTCTACAGGCAGGAAAGTCCCAAGTGTCTTTTTACTTCCCAGGAACATAAAGGGCAAACAATTATGAATTCATTGTTTTGTCTCCCTACATCTTGGGGGCTAGCTGTTGTGCTTGGGTCAAGAGGCATGCCTAATTTTGTCCAAACAACATTGAGAACTCACCCAACATAGGAGGCTAATCATCAGGATTAGTAAAATACAAATAAGAAGGGTTGCTGGTATTGAGCTTATTTGAAATTTAGTTATAAACCCTCAGTATCACAATCTCGCAGTCTAAATTCTAAATAGAGAGGAATGCCCAAAGATGCATATGGAGGTATATGGCAGAGTTAGCCATACTGTAGAAACAAGAGGTGAAAAATTAGGATAGATATAAAATCAGCATTTAGGCAGGAGAAATACAGGCCAGCTTCCCGCCAGTAACATTCTAAGACAGGAGTTCTCTACAAATGCAGGTATGCACCTGAAAACACCTGAAAGATCCCAGCCTTTCATGACTGATTCCAGGCCAAGGAAATCCAGACCAGAGCTAGTTTATCCAGACTTGGGCTCTGAAATCCTTAATTTGGTGCTTTCACTATTCTTAAAACAATAGTTAGATACTGTCATCCATTTTTGGGCCAAACCTACAACTGGCTCAGACAAGTACTTTCAGAGTCTATGATCTCCACCAGAAAAACAGTTTAGTTTTGTCTTTAAATGTAACATGAGAAAAAGTGGAGAACAGAAGAGAGGATGCCAAGTTTCAGATGATGTATCTGCTCAGTTTCTGCTTGTTCCCTGATTGCTCATTTAAAGGGAACACATGGTGGTGGTGAAAGGCAAAGTGTCAGTGAGCTGCAAGCCAAACCAGACATGATTTTATGGCTATGTGCAGTGCACAGATCAGTCTCTCCTTAGTTCCAATGCAAAGGAAAGGCATGGTTTAGAGAAAGAGCTTTATGTTCCTTGTTACTTTTGAAAGATTTCAAAAGCAGCCTTGTTAAAAGAAAAAAGGGCTCAGCTATGAAATCACTTCCTTCTGTTTAAACGATTTTACTCAGGGAAAAAAACAACAAGAGGGCATTAAAAAAAAAAAAAAAATCTGTTCTCTGCTTTTGACTTGTTCCTAGGATTCAGCATCCCACCCGCTCTGTGGGATGACGCAGTGTGCCAGATCCCGACTGCTCCAGTCAGTGCGTCAAGCAGCCATAGCCCTCCCCACACAATCACCCTCTTGTCAGAGGCAGCTGGCACCCTCCCTGCACATGCTGACAGCATCACTGCCTGGAGGATTGCACCCTTTGGGGCAGGTCTTCTCCTCTTGGAGCAAGGCAGCAAGGCATGAGGAGGGCAGGCCGTGTTAGGCAGCTAACAAACAAGAACCTCTTGTGCTATTCCCTCCTCCTCCTGCCTGCAAAACAGAGAGAGAATGCGGACGGGGGAAAAGATGCTCTTCTGCTTGCAGCAGCAGCATGGCTTTGCCTGGGAGTACAGCCAGCAGGACAACTCCAGGACTCCCGTTTATGGAAGTTTAAAAGTCAAATGAACAGTTCACTGCTGCCCAATTCACAATGGGGTTACTTAACGGCTGAGCAGCATTTTAACACAGATTCAAAGATGAGGAATGGTTTTGCCTCCCTCTGCCAATGCCCACAGGTTTACCCAGACTCACAGTTCTGTTTTCCTTTGAATCCCAGGGCACCCTCCCTCTCCTCCAAAATGAATTGTCTTCTCCTGTGTAAAGTAGGCTGACACAAACCAGCTCCCTTCCCCACTCAACTGTGGGGTAGGAGAGGAGGGAGAGGGATCTTCAGAATGAACTGCTTTCTTTCCCATCTTCACCTCCTGCAAAAAGTTGGTTTCTGCCTCAAACCAATGTATTGAGTAATGTATTATTACCCTGATCTGCACCATTAAGAATGGCAGGGGTTCTTTTCCTCCATGTTTTTGAGGTTCACAGATGTAGAAGAAGTCAGATCACATGAGATAAATGTTCAGCAAATTGCTACATGCAGCCTAAGACACTCACCTCTTCTGCCCTTCCCAAAGCTCCAGTAGATAAACTTGCAGCACTACCTTTTCAAGAAGGCACTCAGGAAGTATGACCCTTGAAATTAAATCTTCTGATTAAGAAAACTTTAAGCCAGACTTACAAGTAGACTGCGAACAGTGATAGAGCACCAGCATACCTGCCTGATCAACATGCTGACCACACTGTTTGCTTGAGAGATATCTGCTGATATCTCAGATGCTTTGAAGTGATGCTTAGCTTTTCTTCTTTAGAACCACAAAACAATCCTCCACGGAAGTGCAAATTCCGTAATATGGGATGGCACTCGCCAGCTGATGCCAACTAATGACTATTTCTCACGGTGCACCTAGCAGTCTGGTAACACCTTGAAGCATAAAAATTTAACTCTTCAAAAGTCTCTGTGGTTACCCCAAAGCCTTATTCTTGGCTTCAGTCTATTTTTTATTTATTTATTTCTTAAATTAAAAGAATTTACACAACAAACCCACAGCTGTTTCCCAGCTCGATCTTGCAACTGTGCCTCACAGGTGGTAGGGAGGTGAAAGCATTGCTGCTTCTTTACACTACAGGCCTATGACTGACCTCCTCTAGCTTTCCTCCAGAAACCACACTGCTTAGGAAAAGAGCCAAACCGAACCAAAACCCAAACCTTTTGTGAAATAATACCAAGGTGGGAGCTGCAAAAAAGATGATTAGTGTTACAACCTACAAGTGCCTTTGTTTCCTTTGAACAGATTTAATAAGATAGTAAGTTATTGTTTTCTGTAAATGGTTATTTTATGCAGATTAGAAGAGGTGCCAAAGTACAGTGTGCACAAAACACTGAATGAAGTGCAGCAGTAACAAGAAATAAGGTCCTGTTAGAATTTTGATGAAAGCTTCCACATGTGCTACCTGCAGCCCTGAAAAATCTCACCTTGATGAAGAATCAAAGGTATTACTGACTACATCTGCAGCTAAGCGGAATGCACCTTCAGTTTAGCTAATGACCCTTAACCCCTGGAGTTGTTACACTCTTTCTAGAACAATATCTGAAAAAATTATACTTATTAGGGAAAAAAAGGGCTTTATGTTCCTTGTACACCACTACTGTTGTGGCCACCATGGGTCTTCCCTCTGACCTCTTCTCACAGGAAAAGAAAGGACAGTGCAGTCACCACCTACCCTTCCTGCAGCATACACACACCTCTAGTCCCACATATGCTTGGGACTAGCTGACATTTGCTATTTATTCAAAGACTGTTTATTGCTACAACTCCACATTGCATTGGTATAAGTGCCTACTACTTTCCACCCACTTTTTTTTGGTTGTTGTTTTTGAGGGCTTTTTTTTTTTTTTTTTTTTTTTTTTTTTTTAAAGTCTGAGCCAGTTGTTCACCTCATAGGAAATACTACACTGCTGTATGAACAGTAACTCCTTCAGGAGGGCAAACAGGGAACTGTTTCCTAAAAGAGGGCTGCAAAACCTGAATTTTCATTTGTAGCCTTAACCTCATCTTGCCTTCTGCCATGAGGATCATGGTGGTGGGAAGGGACAGATTTTTGAACCACTAGGAAGTCAGGAGAGGTTTTACCAACCACTGCAGTCTCCCTTGCAAAGCTCATGGAGGTTCTTTCCCTGAAGAGAAGAGCAGGACATGGAGGAATACGTCTTATCAATGGTGTAACAGGTTAGTTAACTGCACAATTCTTATGTGGTTGAAAAGCAAATCACTAGGTCAGAGTACAACATGTAAATTCTTCAACTAACAAGTGAGTTGACACAGTGACTCACACCGAATCTCTGAAACTATTCTGCCACGTTTGTGATAGAAAGCACAAGCTGCAGCATAAACCTATGGGAACCATAATGTCAGGGAGAGAAATGGGGCTAAGTTTTGGGCTTTGTGGACTGCATAACAATTGCATTTGTGGACTGTTAGGGCAAATATCCGATGCAACAGGGTACTGTGATACCTAGAGACCCATGTACTGTACTGGAAGACCTAATAGGTGAGAACACATGTTGGGACGAGGAGACAACCTGCACCACCCTGTCTGCCTTCAGCTCACTGTCATCTGCAGCAATAAAGAACTGAACAAACAGCAAAGAGGACCACCAAGGAATGGTATTCAGCATTCAGGCTGTGCTTCTGCATAAGGAAGCTGGGAGCCCCAGACAAAACCCAAGCAACATTATTCACAAAATGACAAGAACCTCCTGAATCCAAAGTGTCTTATGGTATTTCCCTCATGCCAAGCTCTGAAGCTTAGACATCTCTGGAGCAGTGTGCTGAAGCACACCAGTATCTCATATGCTACTTTCCTGTATTAGCAAATGGTCAGATACTGGCATGTGCCAAACACTATAGGATTGAGTATATGCAGTGCTGCTTAACACATCTTTTTTTCATGAATAGCTTGTAGCCCCTCATTTTTCTCTGTATATTGGAACTTTGCGTGAATACACACAACACCTTTTGGGTGGCAAAAAGGAGACAACAGGTACTTCACTGGAATACTGAGCTTTCCCTGTACTATTTTGAGTTTGAAGCCATTCGGCATCTTCAAAGGGAAAAGGGCAAACACTGCGTATAACAGGTTGCTACGAAAGGTTTGAAACATGCCTTGCTGCAAAAAACCACCACACTACATCTGAATTTTCACCAGTTTCACATTACAGGGCTGAGTGACCAAGTTTGTTACGTGAACCTCCATAAATAAGCTTGATAGTCCCAGGGGTCACAGTAGTGAACTCTAGGTATCCTTACTGTCTGCATCTCTTCTAGTGTCTTCCAAATGCTGCTGACTCCTGGGAGCTGACCATGCATTACTGAAATCTCTGATAAGAAACAGAGCAGGGACAATGGAGTGAGCAAAGTCAGCACTTACCAAGCACAATGACCACAGTCTTCAGGAGGCTCATCATGGTGTCCCGATTCCTGCGGGGTCCAGAACTATGTCTGGACATTCTCATAGTCCTTTGGCGAACGTACCCAAAGATGTGAGCATATAGGACCACCATGACCACAAAAGTGACCAGGTTGAAAATAGCCCAGAAGACCAGGTAGGAGTCACTATAGAGCGGTGCCATGTTGGAGCAGTGAGTGATATCACAAATACAGTTCCATCCGACACTTGGTATGGCACCCATGACGATGGCCATAGTCCAGATAACAACAATTACGACGACCACCCGGCGGTTGCTCATCCGAGTATGCAGCTGCATTCGGAAAACGGTAATGTGCCGCTCAATAGCAATGGCCAACAAATTGGCTACAGAGGCTGTCAGACTGGTATCAATGAGACCCTGACGGAGAAGCCAGGTGCTTACAGTCAGTCTTCTAGTGTTGGGTCCTGTATTGAACATTAAGTAAAAGTAGGCCAGCCCTGCAAAAAAGTCCGCAGCAGCTAAGTTGGCCATTAAGTAATAAATAGGAAAGTGGAATCTGCGGTTGACATAAATAGCCACCATAACCAAGAGGTTGGCCAGCATTATGAAGATGCAGACGGTAATCCCCAGTCCCATTACAAGCTTGCTGACAGTGTTCCATTCAGTGGCTAGATATTTTCCACTTCGGTTATAGAAGAAGGCAATGGTTTCATTGTAGTAGCACTGTGGTTCGCTCATGGCTGTGGACTGAAAGAAGAGGGGGAAAAAAAAAGAGAAAAAAAAAGAATGACATCAGAACTGAAAACATATGATTGCTTCCATGGATGAGAGATGCACAAAGAGCAGGGAGGGGGACAGGAAAGGAACATACTAAAGAACAAATTTATTTTTTCAGACCAAGTTGCGTTCCACAACTCACAAACAATTGCTCTAAGGAATCTAGTAACAGCAACCAGATTAGAAACAACCAGAAATGGTTCCATCTGCTCTGGGAGCCAGCATGATTTCTGATGTAGTTGTAAACTGCATAGAAAATGAGCTTCTGGACAAGCAGACCTGCTGAAAGATTCAGTTAAAGGGAAAGGCATGCAATTCATAATTAAAGAAAATTAACCGTGCTAGACCCCTTATTTGTGTTATCAGTGCATAAAACTGTTGTTTGACTATAGCAGAAGAGCAGCTCTTTAAAGAGGAGGAAGTGTGCATTGCATTTCTGAGCAGATTTTGTCTCATTTTATTTTCCGACATGGCTACTCCTTCTTGTCCTGTCTTAAAAAGTGGGAAGAACACTCTAAATAAAGATTGTTAGTATGCTTTGAGACTGTGAATTACCAGGGACGATGTATGTCCATAAAGCATGTAGTGCTTTTATGGACAATAAAGAAAGCATGACATAGCATTACTATGAGCATCAGCCATGTCTACAAATGGTTTGAAATACACAATGCTTTTAAATATAACTCACCAGAAATGACTTCTTCCAATTTGAAATAGGAGTGAGCCAAGAAATAAGAAAAGTAATATTTGGCTTAACTAGTGTTAAAAGCATCCAACCTTATTTCCTGCATTAAATATTGTCATGGCTATGTCAGAGAACACATGATTAATTTTCTTTGCAGAGTACTCCAATGAGAACAGCTAGGGGGGCCACAAACAAGCCCATATCCCACCAGAATGTGGAAGTTTTGGATAAAACTGTTGGCTCATAAGAAAATGAGTTTCTCTTTCTCAGTTCCATTCAATTTCTCAAAGTGCAATTCCCAAAAAGCAAACCTTAAGAACAGAAACCCCTCTGAATAACATCCTGGTTCCTTGTATAGCATGGGTAAACAAAAAGGATGCAAAAATAATATTTAAAAAAAACCCAACAAAACCAAGAAACACATTTCAAAAAGTCTCTTTCTACAAGACCTGCTTTGCGTCTCTGCTTTTATCGGTCTGGAACTCTATCAACTAAACCTGAACTTTCACAAAAACCAGACCAGTTTTAGCAATGCAGGTAAGAAGCCCAATCAAAGAACAGATCAACAACACTAAAAGATGGTAGTTTCTTCCCACTAAAACATACAAACTAAACCATATGTTTTGGACAGCTCCAGCTACCCTGCAGGAAGTGCTACAGCTAACCTAGCCTTCTTCTTGAAAACAAAATTGTACAAAATTTGTAACTCGACTCGAGTGAAAATAGTATCTGACAAAGATCTCCCTAGAATTACCCAAAGCTATTTCTGTTTCTTTTCATTTCTACATTTGTCAATGCAATTCAGCCAATTCCAATAAAGCAATATACCAAACTTTCCACCTATATCCCAAATGGTCTACATGACATTTAAATTTATGTTAAAGAAAAAGTCGTTTTAAGAAAGATTTTATCTCCAGCCTAAACATTGACCAGAAACATCTGCAGGCCCAGGATAATAAAAAGTTAGAGTAAAAAGTATTTCTCAGCACAGTGAGTATAATACTTTTATTGTTCCTCTAGGATTGATCAACCCTTGGGTTTGAAGCCTTTTAGCATTAATTATTTAGGAAATTTTAAAAGTTCTCATGTAGGATATCTCTGTTGCATATAAAAAAAAAATATTTATAGGGAATGTTTAACAAAAAGAGACCTAGCTACAAGACATCTGGCTTTAATTCTTTAGTTAAAGACCTTGTAGTAATAACAGGTCAAGTATAAGAACCCTTGAGGGAGAGAGGAAGTCACATGAATGAATCAGTGGCCCTTATAAAAGCTTGCCAACATCTGCATTAATTATGTAATGCACAGGGTTTTCAGTCGCTGTAGGAATATCTGGATGAAGGATCTAGTGCATATTTGTGATCTTGAATAAATTCTCTTTGCCTATGTATTTGTTGCTCTTTTTTTCTTCAGATGTCTGCTGCCCATATGTAATGATTCCTGTTCCACTGTTGCTCCTGTGGAAAGAGGCCTGCTACACCTGGAAAAACATATATTTTTAATTCAGAAATGTAAAATGTGGCAGGTATTATGATTTTACTTTCTTTTTCCTTCTTTTTTCTTTGTGTTTTGTTTTGCACATGGGCTTATAATGTGAATTGTTCCCTGATTGTGTAATATTCTCCCCTACCTTTTCGTATGAAATCTGAAACAAAATATTACAAAAAATTTGACTTACTCACAAAATGCCAAGCCAAAGCTGAATGTATGTACACACATAAGAGTATGTAAAATGCTACAGAGTCAGACTTGCTCAATTTAAAAGCATGACAGCACTTGAGCAATCTCAGGGAAGTTAGCATGAGGCTCCCTTGCTGCTTCTTTCATTTTGAAGAAACAAAACCAAAATGCTGTGTTCATGTAAGGGATCTTGGAGAAGTTTTATTTTTAAGGCATTCTAATTTAAAACCTGGGATCTCCTTTAAAAGTAATCTTTTCACCCCCCCAACAGAAAGAAGAGAAGAAGATGAGATAGTTTGCTGGCAAAAGTTCAAACAGGGGACTTCTAGATGATCAGCTTTCTCAAATGCCAGTGTATATCTTAAAGGAAGGTTTTGACCTCCCAGGTCACAAACATAAAAATCCCAAGGCATCACATTTAGCTGTGATGCTGACTGGAAAGGCTCAAGCAGGAGAGAAATGCAATGTATCTCTCAGTACTGAAAGTGTTAACATACCACAAAGGCATATGCAAGCAGGCAGACCCCATCCCCTCTCCTGCCCCTGCAGGAAAAGGGGCAGGGAAGTTTATATTTTAATTTCCTGAAGTTTCACTCAGTGTGTTTCACTGCCTGTGTAAGCCAGATGTGTGGTGCCCGGAGATTTACCTCATCTATTCAGTATACCTCAACAGAAGTTTAAAACAAACTGAGCTGCAAATTGCCCACGTTAACTAAACCCCTAGGACACATCTGTGTGGAAGAAAACATTGAGCTATAAACCAATAAGACAGATAAAGAAAAATGGAGTAAAAACAGGCTAAAAGCAAAATCTCCTCTTGCCATATGAATTTAACTCAAGACACAGTTGTTCTGAATCAAAGAACAAGAAAATCACAAATACATGGAGTTAAGTCTCTCAATATCATGAGACATAGCTATAACCACAGCACAATACACACAGACCAGGAAATTTGGTGCCTGGACTTAATAAACAAAACTCACTCTTCTTCAGCAATTAGTCATGCAAGTCACCTTGGCACTGGCCTTTTCAGGCACTATTTGCCTGGTTGTCTCCTTTCATCTGGTTGTATGGGATCACACCACAGGGGTGCCAGTGGAAACACTGGGAAGAAGAGCCCATGTAAGCTTTCCCATGTTAGCTTTCCCATGTTTTCTGCTTGATTCATCCTGCTTCTGCTCCACCTCTGCATCAAACCCTAAAGAATAGGGTGAGGATTTGGATCCACAGCAGCTTGACCATGGGATATCTTTGGGTGAGCAGCCCATTACTACCTGCCCCTCCTGGCGCAGAGACCAGAGTGGGGAAGATGCTGTCTGCCTGGAACAGGAAGGTGAGAGAGGATCTCTGGATCCTGCCAGCTCCATGGTGAGTGACAGCTCACCTGGTGAGGGCTGCTCAGGAGAGAGATGGAGAGATGCTCAGGGAGAAAAACAAACATCAAAAAGTTTGCAAATACCACAGATGGATACTGCCTAAAAAAAGCATTAATTAGCAGAAGGTGCCTAAGGGGAAGACAATCAGTTTACAAACCCTTCTGCCATCTCAGAGTTTGGAGAGTTCCTTGATCCACCAAACAAAAAAAGGCAGGCCCCTGTCTCCCCACCCACAGTATCCATGGGTCCATTTACTTCCTGCCGAGAGAAACAGTGGAACATTCTTTGAATACTAAGGTCTGACTTTTACAGCACTTTTCAAACTTGTAGGCCACAAAAATGAGTCCATATCCAGGAAATCTCTTAAAAATATCTTAACCCTAAACTCTCCAAACACACTCCACTCCTCTTTTTTTTGTCCTCTGAAGAATTAACCTCCACATGCTGCTGTTTTCTTACCCAGAACACAGAGGAGATGAAAAGTTCATTTTTAATAACATTGGTGTGGTAAACTAAGACTACAAAACCATAATAACTGTCTTATATCTTTACATTTAGTGCAGCAGTGAATGGAAATCAGTACCACTGCATTCAGCTTAGGTAAATATTTTAAGTTTACCAACATACCAGAAGGGATCAAGCTGGAAAACTTCAGGGAACTGCCAACTTCAGAATCCCCAAAGAAGGGTATAAATTAAGAATATCTTTAAAATAAGAATAAGCAAGTAAGTATAGGCATAATTGAATCAATATGTAAATACCTCATCAACCCACAACTGCTAAACATGGGGTTTACGAAAGTAAAGTTGTAACAGATGAGAAAAAAAATCCAATTTGCAAAAAAAATTTCTCCATTACCTAATGAAAAACACAGACTACTTTTCAAACTGCAGAACATGAAAGAAAAGCTTTAAAATAAAGAGGAAAAGATGTGTTTCCTTTAAAGATAAAAGTAGAAGTAAAAAAAAAAATCATAAAGTCACAAGACAAGGATCCTCATTCATTATAGCCTTATGCACAGATATATTTTTCATCTGCACAATGGAAGTATGAAACCCTATCACCAGCATAGAATGGCTCCTCCCCTTCACATTTGCATCTCTCAAAGCAACCATTCAGTGGACTTAGAGATAAACCTGCATAATAAGATGTGGTGCTCCTGTCACAGCAGGTTACTTCATTTCACCAGACTCATTTTGCCCTTCACAATGCTGACAAGACAGGAGGAAATTAATATTGCTGCAAGGAGATCCCTTTATCGCTATTACAAAATGCTAAATCATAAAGTTACTTAAGGCAACAGCGAGTGAATCCAGTATTTTTTAGGACGCTTTTGTACCAGACTCTATTACTACAGAGTCTCAGAGCTGACAAATGTCCCAACTACTAGAAACTGAACTGAGAATTTCTCTGTATCGCACAGTTTATACCTGCAAGTGTAACTCAACATATCTCAGTGTATTTATGAGACCCAGTCACTAACAACAATGTGAAAAGAGGCAATTTTACTCTTGGAAGGTATAATTGACAAGTGACACAGATTCCACCAGGGAGGTTGTTGACCTTCCAAAATTCTGCAAGCAAAAGGAGATTTAAGAAATTAGAAGCTAGAAGAATAGGAAAAAAAAAAAAAAAGACAGAGTGAACTCATCCATCCACAACTTAGCCAGGAATTCAGACACCATTGTATTGTTGCTCCTTTCCATAGATCCAGCATTTTCAGATGAGCTGTGTCCCCCACAAGTACTATATAAATGTTCTTATGACGATTTTCCAGTAGAGGAGAAAATGAAAACGGTTTGAATCAGGGCATAGTTCTGCATCATCACACCCTCACTTAAATTGCTAGAATGGCTTGTATATGTTGATTACTAAGGATTTATTTTTTCTGTGCCACCCCATCTCTGCCTTCCAAGCTTCTTTCAAAGGGAGGTCCTCACTGTAATGTGGGGATATTGCAGAGAGAAAGTAACTGGCTGCAGTGCAGGTAGAGCATATTGAGCCTAAGGAGATACTCCAACCCAAGTGTTCCATACAAAGTACAGAAAGGGCTTCTGCAAAGCTCTTAAAACTTCTTTTCCTTCTGGGGTAGCTTTCATGACACGCTGAGCTTCACAAAAACTAGCCAAACATGGGCATAGGCTCAACGCTTCGTGGCTTTGTGGGAGACACAGGAAGACAATTATATTCCATCATCTCGTTTAGTGACTGAAATATTCCACCTCTTATGCCTTCAGAAAAAGTCTTTGTCATGATGCCAACTGGGGGGCTGCACTGTCTTGCCCAGCTCACTCCCAGTGCCCACCTGCCTTACCCTGAACATCACCGACAGACATCCAAACTGCTGTGAGTCCCTGAATGCTGCTGCGAGGACGAATGCAGTGCAGGACACATCTTTGTCAAAGACCCCACCTTGGGAGGAGTTTTCTGGAGAGAGGTGCAGAACACAGTGTCCTAACCGCGCACTTCAGAAGCCAGAGTGGAAGCAAGCAGAGGGGAAAAAAAATCTGCACCTGTAACATCCCAACTGAGTTTTCATGCATAATGATTTATAACATGCATCCTTTAGGCCCAGTTAGGTGCTCAGTAAGCCAGACTGGGAGTTAATTATTGGCTACAACAGCTCAAAGACTGTGATTTTATGCTGCAAAAATGCTATGGGCTATTAGGGATGCTTCCGCCTCCAGGGCACACCTCCCACCACTCCTCACCAAGCAAGCCAGCAAAGTGAGCACTTGGGAGAGTTTAGCCTGCAAGCAGAATGCTTATGTTAATGAGCATAGCAAATTTCATTTTGGGACTGGAAATAGAGATTTACAGATGGTAATAAGAAGACTGTTCTGTGTTTACAACAGCAAATACATTTTTTTCATGAAAGACTTGTTAGACAATTTGGGTTTCTTTTGCTTTGATGTACTGAAATACTTGTGAAATATATAAACAGAAGATAGAAAAATCTTTTTCTCAGAGATTTAGAAACAATGGGGTCTCTATAGGTAACTTTTTCACATAGTACTTACTGCCTGTAAGGCAGTATTTGTCTACTTTAAACAAAACGGAGATGCATTTTGAACCTCCAGTAGGCTCATCTAGTAAAATAATTTTTTTAAAAAGTGTACTGGTATTTTATTTTCCCCTATGATGTCTGTAACTGGGTGGATATACTTTTAATCAAAATTTGTTTTCTCCAGACTCACCATTTCCTTTTGTTCTCTTGTTTACCATATTTACCACCACCAGAGGCCTGTTTTGGTAACAAGACTAATTGGTTTATTCAGCTCAAGGGGGATAAAAAAGTCCACACACTTGTTGACTGCAGAAATTTGGGCACCAAATCTAAAACACAAATTGTGTTGTGCTTTGTTGGGGAAAGGGGTGACAACAGCCATGCCATCCCTCAGCATTCTGTTCTCAAACATNAATTTGGGTTTCTTTTGCTTTGATGTACTGAAATACTTGTGAAATATATAAACAGAAGACAGAAAAATCTTTTTCTCAGAGATTTAGAAACAATGGGGTCTCTATAAGTAACTTTTTCACATAGTGCCTGTAAGGTAGTATTTGTCTACTTTAAACAAAACGGAGATGCATTTTGAACCTCCAGTAGGCTCATCTAGTAAAATAATTTTTTTAAAAAGTGTACTGGTATTTTATTTTCCCCTATGATGTCTGTAACTGGGTGGATATACTTTTAATCAAAATTTGTTTTCTCCAGACTCACCATTTCCTTTTGTTCTCTTGTTTACCATATTTACCACCACCAGAGGCCTGTTTTGGTAACAAGACTAATTGGTTTATTCAGCTCAAGGGGGATAAAAAAGTCCACACACTTGTTGACTGCAGAAATTTGGGCACCAAATCTAAAACACAAATTGTGTTGTGCTTTGTTGGGGAAAGGGGTGACAACAGCCATGCCATCCCTCAGCAGTCTGTTCTCAAACATATTATGAAAAGGATAGCTGTTCTGTGGCAATGATAGTTTAAATCTCTTCCACTCCAATTCAAACAAAACGAGGAGAAAATAGAGTTGTATTCAATGGCACAGAGTGGGAGAAGTGGTTTTTGGCTCTGGCCATGAAAGGCCACTCTAATGGAAACTGCTCTGTATTTCTCTTTGGAACAGCTGCAAGGCAATTATTTAAACGTACTCATTTGTTTCCAGTATTTGGCTGGTAGGATCCACTGCTGGCAAAAGCAAAGAGAGACTGATGAATTTTTGTTGTTTTCCTGTTTTAAACATTTCTGAGGCACTGTTGGAAGTCCCCGGTTCATTAAGTAATTGGAGCTCAAATCATTGCTTCTTCAAAGCTTTTACTGCAGAATTCATCTCGTGCCATTCAAAAAGAGAGAAAATACTAATCACTTCAGAGAGTACTTTCATCAGTATGGGTCACCACTTGTGATGTTTCTTTTTTTGCAAACAGCAAGGCCCTCTGGGATGCTAAATGCTTCTTAACAGAATTATTTAACTTTGATAATGCATTAAGCAGACTAGTCAGGTTTCTATGAGATCATTTTACTTATCCATATTTGAGGTATGAAGTCATAACATGTACACAAAATATCTCCAAATTAAAAGTCAGAAAGTTCTGTTACATTTTATTTCTCTCTCTTTAGGAACAGAACAGCTTATCTAATCAAAAACCACTGAATTGTGATTTATTGTGACTAATTTGAGGTTGTTTTTTTGCCTTACCATGAAATCCCGTGGCAAAAGACTCAAAGTATATTTGGAAAATGTTTTGTTTCATTGACTTTCTTGACATTTTGTGAATGCTGCTTTGTAACTACTTCCTATTTCAGATCACAGCTATGGACAGGTAAACTACCTTGAAACTTTACTTATCCTTTACCTTTACACATGACCAAGATGCCTGTGCTCTTAATCTCCACTTCTTGTGTGTGGTAACAAGATGTTGGGGGTGGAAAAGAAGAGGGGAGATTTGGGTAAATCAGTGCACTGGGAGGGTGTGAAGAGACATGACTGTGGCAAATGTGTTGCTTCAATAATGACAAGCACCAGAAGCAGGTCCTGTGTTGACACCCTAGCAGTAAGAATATTTAAGACAGTATTAGCAATTTCACATCTGGTACCAGGAAGTGACTTCCAAAAACTTTTTCAAAATGTGAATCTTTTGTTACTTGTCTCAGAAGATAAATCTTGGGGAAAATACCATTTGCCACTAAATTAACAGGAACTTCTCTTATTGTGGTGCTACTGTGAACATCTGTAAGATTGAAGTCCAAGCAAAAACATATCAGAGGGAGCTCTGGCTTACAAAAGGTCTCTGAGATTCTCCCCCAGGGGAAATAAGCTTGTTTGCCTGGTGAGGTTAAAAGACTGATGATAAGAAGAGAAGTATTTATTACTGCAATGTGTGCATATACATACGTAGGTATACAAAATACATAGTATTTACTTCTGGGTCTAAATTGACCAAATGTGAAGGAAGCCAACTATGCTGGCAATGCCAAAGGAAAGCTTAAAGATAAAGGATTGAAAAAAAAATATAGAAAGTTTCAAGTAAAGTAGCAAAACTCTTCTTTTTGCAACTAAGATGCCATCTAGCTCATGGAAAAGGCATGCAAGGTTACTTCCAAGTTAAAAAAAAATAATCTTTCCTTAAAACATTAGTCTCTAAATGACTTCTGCAGCACACTGTGGCTCCTCCTTAATTTCAAAAGGCAAAATAATGTCCTCTGGGGGGAAAAAAAAGTATTTTAATCAATGTTGTTTTCTAAACTGTATCCAAAAATTCATTTATATATCAGCACAAACATGAAAGGTGAAAAAAGGCAATGCAGTCCAAGTGTGAAAAGTGCTATACTTCAATATTTAATCTAGTGATTGTCTCTTTACATACATGTGTCACTATGTCCTTGTCTGTTAGAAAGGTCTGCCTTTCTCTCAGAAACATACACACAGCTCCCAGCAGATTGTCTGGAGATGTTACTCTTTATATACCATTGAAGACTTGTATCAACTACTGTATCCACAATAGTTTACTGAAATCTGAGAGAATTCATGCAAGCATTTAACTCTTCTCATACAGATATCAATTTTGAGCCTTTTACAAGACGAGGATGAGAGAATGGTACTTTTTCTGCCAATCTCCCACACTGAGATACCAGTCTTTCCTGTACGTCCTGTTCTAATTTCTTTCTGGCTCCCAAGTCAAATCTCATTGAAGCACAGTTTCTACAACTAGAGTATGGAGGGAGACCTCTAGATTACTAATCAATCATGAGAATCATCTATTTAGTTGTAGTCTTTGGCCTAGTGATACAAGTCCAGGCAGAATTTATTCAGCAAAAGCTCCCTGCAGACCCAGGACATGTGCATTTACTCAACACAACAGAAAAGTGACCATGCTGATCATCAAACCCTTTATAAGTGATAGCTTTTCTTCCACTCATTCTCACACTACAGCTGCTCTTATTCTCCCTTTGAGAAGGCGTTTCTTCTGAACAACAATCCTTAGACACACACAAATACCAAACCTGGTGCAATCCTTGGAATATAGGGTGGTGGCTGGGTGTCTTATATGGTGAGGCCTGGCAAATTGACTACACTGGGCCACTCTCATGAACACACCAAAGCAAGAGCTGCATACTCACCATGGTAGAGGCAACAGCTGGCTGGCTGGAAACATACCCTGTAAACCATTGCCACTGCTTGGAGCACCAGCTCAGGCCTTGAGAGACACATTTTGTGGTGACATGGTACTCCAGAGGGAATCGAATCAGATAGTGGGATTCATTTTCAAAATAACCTCATAAAGTCTCCAGCAAAGAAACATAGCATTGAGTGGATATATCACATCCCTTATCACCCATAAGCCTCTGTGAAGATTCAGAGGTGTAATGAACTGCTGAAGACTATGTTAAGAGCATGAGGTAATGGGGCATGGAAGCACTGGGATGCAGATTTAGCAGAAGCCACTTGGCTGGTTAATACTAGGGGATCTGCTGACTGCCCTGGCTCTACTCAAAAAAAATCCCTACACACTGTGGGACGAGATACAGTCCCTGAACTATATACATAGGGAAGTGGCTAGGGAAGTCAGTGTGGACTTCTCCTCTCACTAAGGCAAAGCAATTTGTGGGACTGTCTTTGCCCAAGGACCTGGGTGTACTTGGTGAGTAATGACTTGGTAGGTAATAAGGAAGGATGGGGAGACCTGCTGTGCACCTTGAGGAAATTTAATCTTGGTGGAAAAATAATCTGTTGTCTAAGTTGTATGGTGCAGGAAGCAAAGTAGGGTGAATGACACGAACTGATGAAGAATGAATTTTGTGAAGAGCAAGGAGAATGCAACGACAACCCAGGCCGGGCCGGTGTCGGTGCCCAATGACCAAGTATACCACTTCTCCTGTCCTGACCACTCATTGTGATGAAAGGCAGGTCTGGAGGGATGAAGCAAGCCCATGAAACAGGAAAATAATATCTATCTGTGAAAGGGCAGGGGACAGTAGTTAATGAAAACGTATGTTTGGTAGAGAGATGGTTTAAGTATGTAGTTTAAGTGGTACGTGTGGGTAAGAAGGGGTTCCAGTCATGAGAAATAAATACAAAGGAGCAGTCAGAAGATACATGAATTATGTGGGATCTGAGTATGACAAATGGTATGGAATAAGTGGTAGATATTGTATTGGGTCTGGCTGAGCTGGGGCTCGTTTCCATGTAACAGCCCCCACAGTGCTGCTGTGCTCTGCACTGATAGCTGCAAAGGTGTTGACAGCACCCCAGTGTTTTGGCTGCTGCTGAGCAGCACCGGCACAGCATCAGCGCTCTCTCTCCAACATTCCTCCCTCCACCAAGGGGGCCAGGGGTGGCCAAGATCCAGGGAGAGGACATAACCAGGCCAGCTGACCCAAACTGACCAAAGCAATATTCCACGGCATATGATGTCAGCTCAGATATAAAAGCTGAGGGAGGGAAGGAGGAGGAACAGGGGCATTCATTATTTCCCAGTGTTTGCCTTCCAGAGCAGCCACTCCACTTGCTGAAGCCCTGCTTCCCGGGAAGTGGCTGAGCATCACTTACCAATGGGAAGTAGAGATTAATTTATTTTCCCTTCACTTATACATACACAAATTTTTGCTTTCTTTTCTTGCTTTAGTAAACTGCCTTATCGCAACATACGAACTGTTTTCCATATTATTTTTCTCTTCCCCATTCCCCTGGGAAGGGGATTCATCGAGTGGCTTGGTGGGCAGCTGATGCTCAGCCAAGATCAACCCACTACACTCATACATAAAGAAGGCTCTGAAGAGGCAGCCCACAAAGAGAGGGGTGAAAATATGTGATGGTGGCCTGGCGGAGCCCTTCCCCAGAAAGGCAGAGGAGTCTGGCAGTAGCTATGCAGCCTGGGACTCAAGCATGCAGTATCTACCTCCTACGAGGTATTCTGTTGTGCTGTAAAGAAACAAAATCCTTCTGGAACCTTAACAGAGACCTGAAAAGCAACAAAAATGCTTTTAAAATACACTAGTTCTCCATCTGAAACACAGAAGGAAGAGTAGCACAAAGAAGTTTCTCCACAGCAGACTTTAGATTCAGCTTATATCACATCATCAGTGGACATGTTTTTTCCTAATCTCATAGAGTCTAGGGATCTTTGAAATACAGCACTTCTCAGTGCATATTTCTGAGAGCTATAGTCTGCTGAGCCAAAGAATCACTAGCAAACAAGAATAAAAAAAACCCGACAAATTCTTTTTGTCCAATTTTCCAAATGTCCAATTTTCTGATATCTACCTTAATTAACTGTTGTGCCTTTTTCAGAAAAATGCACCTCTTATATGTTTTAAGTTTTAACAAGCACTTGGGTCTCTGTGAAGAAAAAAGGACTTTGAAAATTCTTTTCTGAAATGAAATCTTGACTGTTATGAGCATGTCCTTTTCTGTTTGTAGTTTTTACTTTTTTTATAGAAAACTCAAGTACTTGGTGTTCAGTACATGAAGCTAAGAAATCACTTTTATAAATGAGTCTGAAACACACAGTGGATTCATGAAAGCAAGATTAGTTTGTAATTCTGAATGTGTTATTAATTTTATTACTGTTTTTCACTTAAAACTTCCAATAAGAACACTGAACTTGAAATTTCCTTTGGTATTAGTCCAAATTATCCACGTTACAGCCTCTATTTTGTATTGATTAGGCATAGTAAAAATCAAGCTGTAGTGCAGTGATCACCTACATGGAGTCACTTAAATCATATTTTGCCACATATTTGCTTCTACAAACAGTAGTGTAACACAGCAATGTCATGTGTCAAAGCATAACAACACTCTTAGTAAGCGATGAGTGCCTTTAATAGAGCATTTCAGGAAATATTCCCCTGATGGCTCAAAATGAGAGAGGAGAAGAAGCTAGGATCCAATGAGGAAATAAGAAAGAGGTTCAACCAGTTCACCTGCTAGAGTTTCATCGTGGTCTACTCACCTCAATCACCTCAGGCTGGGACATCATGGAGGATGGCACCAAATCGGTGGGGATATCCATGGTAGCTCAAAATGTCCCTGCTGTCCTTGTACCGCTCCTCTGCACCAGCAAGCTCTTGTAGGAACACAGAAGACCTTCCTCAGACTCTAGTCATACTGATATTTATTCCTAACAGGAAGGGAAAAAAAGAAAACAAACAACTGTTGAGAATAACAAGAGAACTGGGTGGGCAGTGAACACCCAAGACCCTGGGCTGCTGCAAAACCAGTCTGAGTGTGCAGGAGAAGTTTCAAAGCACATACTGGAATTTGTTCCAGAATAGGAAGAAAATTCACTTTACCACACAAACTAGAATCACACAAAACGAATTCAGCAAGAAGGCTAATGCACAGACCACTCCCAGATTTGCAAGAAAATATGGTCGACAACAGAGCATTGGAAATGTGTTCACCTTTTCCCCTCTACAACAAAAGAAAAAAGAAAACCCCCACAAAATAATACTCACAAAATTATTTGCTAGAACTCAGGATACATTTATTCCCTCAACAATTATTTTTCTACAGTTCAGTGACCACATGAACTTTCCTTCTTTGTTAAGAAAAACAAGTTACACATTATGAGTTTAAATTTGACACCCTTTTTTCCGGGTAGTCACAAATTTGCAGTACATGAATATACTGAACTGTAAAATTTAATCAGCTGATTCAATAGAATGAAGTTATCTCCATAGCTATCATGTTTATTAAGCAGGCCAGCTTCCACAGACATGTTCTACTTTTTTTTATTTCTACTCTTGTATACAAAGAAAAAAACCAAAAAGGTGGAGGGGGAAACCCCTGTAAATGTCCAAGATATTAATCTCGTTTAAAAATTCTAGACTAAGACTACTGCTCTTTTTTTTCCCTTGGCCAGACCAGACATATACAACACAACCCAGAAATTAGTCACCACAGAAAGGATTTTGGAGAGACACCTATTGCTCTCTGAATCTATCACTTCCTATTCTGGAAGCCATGGCAGAAATCTACTCGTGCAAAGTGTAATCAGCATCAAATAAACATACCAAAAATTACTCCAAACTTCAGGGGCATTTTTCAAACTGAGGCCATGCTATAGTTACACAGACAATGCCAGTAACTTTCCTGGCCGCAAGTACATTTTTTCAAAGGCAACACTTACTTACCAAGCCAAGAAAGAACAGATAAGTGCTGTAGGAAAGTTATGCTCCACATGCTTTTCTGATTCAGTTATGTCTTTTTTTTGGTCTTGTTAATTTAAACTCAGCCTTTGCACGCCACTGTGGAAATTATTCCTCCTTCTTAAAAAGCATCATCTTGAAATGCCTGCTTCACATTTCAACACATCCCTGCATGCCTTACGTCACATGTAGCTGTCTCATCTTCCAAGCTCTAGGATCACTTTTTCCGTCTTTATATAGCTTTCCAGTGACCCCTATTCTTTCCTACTCAGTCCTTGCTAGTAACCTTTCATTCTTTCCACTCCCTGCTCCAAATTTCTATCACTATACTCATGGGGCGGGCAGAAAACGGAGATGTAGCATCTCTCCAAGATAGCCTTCACAAAGTCAAAGAACAAATACAACCTTCAGGCTTCCTGTTTTCCTCCAAAAATGAGAGTTGAACTAATTTTCTGAAATTTACTAATTTTTCCATGGACAGATAAGGGAAGCAGACAGCATCACCTGGGAATTCTGACTTTGGGAGGCTTCTGCAACTCGACAGTGATTTTCAGTAAAACTCTGTCAACAGCCTGAAAATCCTCAACCAGCATATCTCATCAATGTCTTGTGAGCTGTTGCAATTGTAACTTAAGTAAGATCTCAGAAGACTTTTTTTTTGTTCTTCTCATAACATGCTTAAAAGCAGCAGTTTCACTGCACCTACTTTACAACAGGTCATTGCTAGTTTCTTTTAAAATCTTTTCTCAATCCTGAAATGCTGCCACTTTTGCATAATGAGGGTGGGGAAAAAATTACAGTTGAAGCTGACTTTAGGGAATACCGTCTAAACCAAAACCAGAGGTATGCTTAGAATCCTGTCTGTCAAACAAAAAGGAAAGAAAACAAACATTTTCAGTAGGGAGCATAATAAAGAAGAAAAAAACTGAAAAACTAAGAAAAAAGAATTGAAGTCTGTTCAGCCTTTAGCTAGCTCTGTGTACTCCAAGTAGAACACAAATGTCAGAAAAAGCTTAACCCATAAAATCCAATGAGTGTTTAATGAAGTTGAGAGAAGAAATATTCCTGTAGTCATTTTTGTACACGGAGTGGTAAAAATTTCCAAAGCCTATGACCATTTCTTGTTTCTCCTTCTACGCCTGTATTTTCACTGCTTGTATTTCACTGATCTCTCAGTTTGGCTAGGAAAAAGGAAAGCTCTTAGGCAAACACCTTTCTTCTCAACCTTCTGAGCACAACGTACACAATGACAATTTCTGCCAAATGGTTAGGGTCATAAAAGCATTCCAGTTGAAAAAGGGTCAGCCTGTACAAAAGGACTCTCCCCCCCACTCCCCACCCACCTCATCATCTTCAGCAGTAATAGAATACAAGAAGGGACTGGGATTTCACAGCAGTGCTAGAACAGGCAGACTCCATTTAAGCAAATAAAAGTGGCTCCTAACTTAATACCTGTATGATCTCAGGGTGCAGCCCTGTGTTTTCAAGAACTGCACATAAAGGGAACAGGATCCTCAAATTAACATCACAAAAGGAATTATGACAAGAAATGTAATTTCTTTTTAAAAATAAAGTCTGAAAAACGAAAGCACAGGAGTAGCTCCTTACTAATGAGATTTTGATTGCTTGCTACACTACAGAACATTGAAAAAAATCCCCAAATTTGGAAGCAGATTCACACGTCCCAAAGACTGGAGCTGCAGGTGGTACAGGCAAATACCACTTTCTGTACTCATCTCTTGATAGACGCTGCTGTCTTTGCTGAGCACATTTAGAGAACTGCAAACTGGAGAAACATGTTGGATCAGGATCTAAAATTCATAAAATGAAAATTACAAAATTTCTCATCCTCTGAAGGAATGCATCCTCACTAGATAAAACATACTGCTCTCTGATACGCCATGATTAAGCATCATGCTTTGTGGGTCAGCTGTCTGATACCACAGAAAAGAAGAACCATGCAGTTTTGTCATTACTTGGAGTACTTAGGAGAAATGCAATTGTGTATCACAAAGCATCATCTTGAAGGAGCTGTTTTCAGAAAATCCATTACAAAACTCAGTGACTAAAGTTATTACCCTTATTCCTCCCCAGTTCCTTGAACAGCACACTGCTGACCTGCAAATTTGCAGTGATACAGCAATACCAACGACTTCTGCATCACTGAGTATCTCATCTGGGGCCACAAATACACAGTGCTCCCCTCCATTAAGGTTCTGAGACTGAACGGAAAATTGGGTTTTCACACCCTGTGCTGTCTCCTGCGTCAGACAGTTCCAGGTCTTCTGCATTGTTGCCTTTGCAACAGCTTTGATTTCCTGTATCTGTATCAGAGTGCTGTTTGGTATCACTTTGGCTTGACTTCACAGCCTTCAAGTTTCTGGATTACATGACTGAAGAAGGCGATACTGGGACCTTGAAGCTGTTAAGCGCAATTTAGCTAAACAAAGCTACCCTTACTGCACTAGTGAATAAAAACTTAGCTTACACTATGAAGTACTAATTGATCCCAGATAGATAGGTCCTGTAAACTCATCAAAGAAAATGAAACATTTGAAAATCACGTAGAAAAGGTGAGAAAGTAAGAAAAAGATCTCACATAAATGTCTCACTTCCAGATGTACCATCTGAATTTTTGCCATCTGAAAGTATTCATTTGGAATCACTCACTTCTGGCAACCTTCACTAAACAATCCTGCTTGCAATTAGTTTGTTCAGTTCACAAATAAATGCATCCCCCCACCATGGCAGCCTTACCATCACAAAGGGAAATGGATGCCATCCAGGGAAGAGCAACGGCAATGATTTGCCCTGCCTAGCATTTCATTTTACTACTTGATTAAGTGATAGCGGTAGCACAAACTTTTAGTTACCTACTACGGACTCATGGAGGTGTTTTCCTGCTGTCCCAAATTGAGATAAGAACAATTTAAAGCAATGAGATAAGAACACGAACGGTAACAACAACAATATTAATAACCCAAGTATACAAAAAGAAGGCAATTTACATGTAAAAATGCTCAAAGACCAACCTGGTGCCACGCTGCCCCCAAGACAATGAACCATGCACAGACCCTCTGTGCCCATGTTTTTTTCCTGACTGCAAGCTGCCCCACCCTTTCTCGGAACAGAGACTCCCTCACTTCCAGCCCCCTGTGGTGATGTGCATGGGGTAGAACAAACACCTAGGCATGCCCACAGGGCTCCAGGCTCTGACCCCTCACAGCTGATGTGAGAAAATTAACTTTCCTGTCCTGGCCAAAACCCAAGCACTATACACCCCTTATTCTATGCCATCTACATCATGTCCAGATCCTACTCGTTCCAACTTTACATATATACATACATATGTATACACAAACACAGGTATCATTTCCATAGTCAGTGGCCATCCCTCCAAGATGTCCATTGTGTCATTTAGTCCACAACTGTAGGATCTATGAGGACCTCACAACTGGTGTATCTGGAGCATCCGTAATCATTGTCCATGGTAGTTATGGCACACAGTGGCAGTGTCATTCAGCAACCAATATTATATAATTCAACATTATGGATGTTCTCACCCCAAAATCCAATCTTCTTGAGATACACACCATATTCCCCCATCCGTCTGCATTATCCACTAAGTGCACTTGGGTCTTAGAACAAAAAAAATCCCATGGATGGGTTTGCCTTTTCTTGAGGCAGCACTAATCTAAACTGTCTTCTCTTATATGATTCTTATATGCACCACAAGGACTTTATCCCCTTCTACAGTACATGGAGGTTCTGACTGGGAAGGGCCAGCCTTTAGTGTTAACTAACACCTGGATTAGATCTTTAGATCTTTGCTAAATGTAGATCCTAACGTTTGAAGGTCCCACTACCTGTTGCTTTCAATGTGGTTTTTAGCAGCCCAATGCACTGCTCAATTTTCGCAAAGACTGGTGCACGATAGGGACTATGATATACCTGCTCAGTCTCCTGCTCTCTGGGCCAGGTGTCTATTTTTGAAATGAGTTCCACTGTCAGACTCAATTCTCTCAAGGGTACCATGCCTCCAAAGGACCTGCTTTTCCAGGCCCAGGATGGTGTTCTGGGCAGTAGCGTGAGGCACAGGGTAGGTCTCTAACCATCCAGTGGTGGCTTCCCCCATTGTGAGCACGTAGCGCTTGCCTTGGCGGGTTTGAGGCAGCGTGATGTAATCAACCTGCCAGGCACCTCCATACTTGTACTGGGACCACCGCCCACCATGCCACAGGGGTTCCACCCGCCTGGCCTGCTTGATCCCAGTGCACGTCTCTCAGTCACGGATTATGTGAGAAATAGTGTCCACAGTTAAATCCACCCCTAGTTCATGAGCCCATCTGTGTGTTGCATCTCTTCTCTGATGATCAGAGGCATCATGGGCCCACTGAGCCAGAAATAATTCTTGTTGCCAGTACAGATCCACTTGAGACACTTTAACCTTGGCAGTTCATCCACCTGTCTGCTGTTGCAACGTTCTTCACAAGCCTGGCTCTTAGATGCATGTGCATCTACAGGACATATTTTTACAACTCCTCTACTCAGGCAGAGATGTCTTGCCACAATTCAGAAATCCAGAGGAGTTTCCCTCTGTGCTGCCAACTGGCCTTTTTCCATTGTTCCACCCATCCCCACAGAGCATTTGCCACCATCCACAAGTCAGTGTAGCGGTAGAACACTGGCCATTTCTCTCATTTAGTGATATCCAAAGCCAGCTGGGTGGCTTTAAGCTCTGCAACCTGACTTGAGCCAACTTTTCCCTCAGCAGCTTTGCAGCTTGCCATATAGGACTCCATAGAGCAGCTTTTCATTTTTGACATATCCCTAAAATATGGCACAAACTTTCAGTAAAGAGTGAGTACAGCTTCTCATTTTCAGGTAGCTGATTATGTGGTAGGGCCTCCTCAGCACGTCACTACCTCTTCCTTCTCCTCTTATGATGATAATCTGAAATTTTTGCTTTTGGGCCAGAGCATGATGACTTCTGTTGATTTGGATTTCCTAATTGAGCTCACTGTGTGATCAAGTGCAGCCCACTTACTCCACATCACATCAGCAGCATGAAGTATGGAAGGAACCTTCCCGTTGAACACCCAGCCCAGCACTGGGCAGTCGGGGGGCCAGGAGGAGCCATACTTTGATGCCAGTCTCTTCTGAAGGAGATTGATCAGCTTCATAAGCTGCCAGATACTCTTTTCTGGACATGGTGTGGCACGTCTTGGATCCTTTTTGTCCCAAGCTTCAGAACCCCAAGGGTTGTCCTTGAGTCTCTCCAGGTACTTCTTGTGAGAGACTCCAGGAAGGTCCATTCCCCCTGGCTGTGGTGTACAGCACACTTTTTATATCTTGTCCTATCCTGACTGGCCCGAGGGCTACTGCATGAACAATCTCCTGTTTAATTTGTTCAAAACCCTGTTGTTCAGGATCCCACTTGAAATCATTCCTCTTCCATGTCACGTGATAGAGAGGGCTTACAATCTGACTCTGGAATATGGATCCTCCAAAAAACCACAATGTGTAGGAAAGCCTGCATTTCCTTCCTGCTGGTTGGTGGGGACATAGCTGCTGTTTTGTTGATTATATCCACTGGAAACTGACAATGTCCATCTTGTCATTTTTACTCCTAAAAACTGAATTTCCTGGGCAGTTCCCTTGATATTACTTCACCAAAACCCAGGACAACACCAAAGCATAAGGACAGGCCAAACTAATTTAAGTTTTGAGGAATATATTTAAGGCAGGTGTGTGAAGCTTGCAAGCTGAGGTGCCTGCATTTAATATATTCCTCAGTGGAAGTGGTTATGATCTTTAAAATTTCCTCCTAACTGCCCTCTCTCTGTTCCAAGGGGTGTTGTATCTGCAAATGAGGATAACCTCCTGCACTCTGTCCAGTACTTAAAAGAGCTGCAAAAAGGTAATAGCTGTGATTCAGTATTGGGCAAAAGAAGCAGAAAAGAAATAAAGGAGATTTCCAGACAGATGGTGTGGCCCATTGTTGTACTCTTGCCTTGAAGTTCTCCTGAACAACAGTGACTGATTTTTTTCCACTTAATGAGACTCCCTACC
>VZRR01013148.1:675873-711521 GCA_013398015.1 Oreocharis arfaki | reverse complement strand
GGAATTGGGATTGTTCAGCCTGGAAGAGAGGAGGCTGAAGGGTGACCTAATTGCAGCCTATCAGTACCTGAAGGGAGCTGTCAAGAAAGACAGAGAGGGACTTTTTACTTTACAAGGGTGTGTAGTGACAGGAGGAGGGAGAATGGATTAAAACTGAAAGAGAGTAGATTTAAATTATATATCAGGAAGAAATCCTTTACTGTGAGGGTGGTAAGACAGTGGAACAGGTTGCCCAGGAAAGGTGCGGATGCCCCATTCCTGGAAGTATTTAAGGTCAGGGTGGATGGGGCTTTGAGCAACCTGGTCTAGGGAAAGGTACTCCTGTTCCAGGCAGGGGGCCTGGAACTAAATGATCTCTAAGGTCCCTTCCAGGCCATTACATGGTTATGATTCTACCAAGGTATAAATCACTATATAAGAAATCAGGATGCTTTTCCCCAACTATCACTCTCCAGCAGAAAAAGCAACAAGAACTTGATCTTCTCAACAACTTACAAGAAGAATTTTAATATTTATTTCCAAGAAGAAACAACAAAGTGATACAATTCTACACTTCCATGGATCAGCAACAAAGACTCCATTAGTAAACTCCACCTTTTGTTTAAAACTCAGAAAAGTAGTAATAGGCTGGCACTCTTCTGAAACAAGTTTGTGTTTAAACATTCAGGCAATATCCTTTTGCTAGATAAAAAAACCATCTGGACAATAACAAAATGTCACAATTCTCTAAGCAGCTTTGAGGGGGGCCAGCCTTAAAGTGAGTACATCCTTTTTCCCCCACATCCACAAAACAGATGTTCAATCTTCAGGCAGAATAAACCACCACAAAATACAATAATCTGGAAATGCTGAAGCCAAGGAAGTTCACAATTAAGCCTGCCAAACCCCAAATCCCAGATTACAAAGGCAACACTTCAATATAGATCTACATACACCATGACCAATGATGCACATTCAGGAGTTTAATTTAGTTTATCTGAAACAGAAATTTGCCAACTATTCCCCCCACTCCTGAAAATACATTAAAGACGGCAAGGCAATTGCTTAACGTTGTTCAGGCCACCACCAATGCAGACACAGGAACTATATATCAACCCCTAAAACCAGAAGTAACAGTCACGCTTCCTCAGAAATATTTATGCAACATCTGCATCAGTTCAACTGACTGCTCTCCAGACACTTTCTGCAGTGCTGTATTTTGCACAGTTAACCTGAATGATGTTTTAAAGAACCTAGAATTAACAATAAGAAAGAATTATCTTAATGATAGGATTTAAATTCCCTATTCTCATGTCACTGCTCTTTCCCAAGGCCACAAACAAACTTATCTGATGGACAGCAGTGACCCAGAAATAAGATCTTACCTTTGATCTTGTCAAGATGGAGCTGGTACAAACCCAGTAGCTCAAGACAACAAAAATCCTGATGCTGACGAATGAAAAGGAATTACTTCTTGTCATGCAAGTCTCTGGTGTGCTCAGAACAATACACCCAGAATTTGTGAATCCCTGCTGTAAAATTGGGGCTGGTTACTAGTTTCTTGGCAGAGGTCAACTGGGCTTCCTAGGCTTCACAGTCTGCATTGTGCTGCCTGTTGTTTACAGTATGCCAACTCAACCAGCTGGACTTTCTGTGGAACTGTTTTTATGGATGATGAGGAAGTAACACACTCCCCAAAATACTTTGGGAGCAGTAGCAGCTGTCAGGGTTGCTTAGCAGAGAACTGCAGCAGAGTACTGGGTTTTGGCCTCGGGTAGCTTATCCTGATCATTCTATGAATTCAAGATTTATAAATGCAAAGCACTACTGAAATATGCCCTGAAAGGAGAGATATGAAGAAACACCGAGAATTCATCACCTTTCCCTCCAACCCTTCCCCTTTCAATTATCAAGTGAAATTTAAAGAAACTTAGGCTGCTGCCTATCTGAACAAGCAGGTAAATACAGAGGATTAGCTCACAGCTTGACTAATTCACTTTAAGAATTGACTTGGATTAACTCTCAGTTGTGTTTAGCAGACAGGCTCTTAGAGCATACAAGAGGTCACATGAATTAAGCAGGCTGTTGTAAATTCACACCATACTTCAGTGGTTATTCAGCTTCTCTGACTAGGTTCTTAATATATACAATGCCCAGCAGAAACAACAAATATTTCAATCAGAACATTTGGGAGATGCTACAAGTTCAAGTGGAAAACAGAAAGCCAGGAGGCAGAATGGAGTTGATGTAAAAACAGAACAAAACCAAAAAAACCTGTGTTCTAATACATACGATGACAGAAAGGTTAGCGTTCAAGCACTATCTAGCCTGTCACACCACTTTTTAGATAAACTCCTTTTGCATCTCCTTTAAAGAGTAAGAAGAGTGAAAAAACAACCATATTGGACAAAAGTACAACTGAATATCAATGGATTATTCTTAAAGGGAAAAGAAAATAAAAACTAACTAGTAGTTTGCCTCCAGCTTTTCCGTTGGAACTTGGTGCACATTAGCATGGGTACAAACCTTCAACACATACACACTTCAAAGCCTCCTTCAGACAGTTTGTAACAAAAGCATAAGCCATAAAGCATTACTTGGGAACCACTAAGACTTATTTTGTGACCGCACAAATAAACTAAGAAGTTCAAGGTATCCAGGCCACAAAAGGAGAACGTACTGAAATCCACCCACAAACCAGATTTTTTAGGCATCCCACAATTGCACACACCAGCTGTGTCCATGACACCAAAGCTTGGGGCCCATGCACAGCTATTCTCATTCCTGACACAGCCCACTTAGGCATGCTGGGTCTGATTTTCAGCCTCCCACTACTGAGCAGCCTCTCTTAGGTCAGCCAAACTTACACTCCCCCTCTACGCCACTCTCAGGAGATCCCACCTCGAGTACCGTGTCTAGCTCTGGATCTCTGAAGAGATGAAAGAGCAAGTTCAGAAAGGGCCATAGAAATGATCAGAGGGCTGAAGCACCTCTCTCCCCTATGAAGACAGGCTGAGAGAGTTGGGGTTATTCAGCCTGGAGAAGAGGAAGTTCTGTGAAGACCTTACAGCACCTTCCAATACCTAAAGAAGGCGTATAAAAAAAGTTGGGAAGGGACGTTTTACAAGGGTACATAGTGATAGGGCAGGGGGTAATTGACCCAGAAAGAGGATGTATTTCGATTAGATACTAGCAGTAAATTCTTTACTGTGAGGGCAGTGAGTCACAGGAACAGGTTGCCCAGAGAAGCTGCATATGCCCCATCCCTGGAACTGTTTTGAGGTTATGCTGCATAGCGCTTTGACAATCCTGGTCTAGTGGAAGGTGTTCCTGTCTCTGGCAGGGGCTTGAGACCTAGATGATCCTTAAGGTCCCTTCCAACCCAAACCATTCTAAGATTCTATACAAAAATGCACTATGGCATGCTGGCAGAACTGACAGTGTTTTGGAGAAACCCAATGCCTACTACTTGGCCAGGTGCTGCCTTCAGTCTTGTAGCAGCCTTCTTCCAAGAATACTCCGTTTAACCCAATGGGCAACACTGCCAGGCCAGAAGGAAGAGTAAAGCACCATAACTTACCAAATCCTCAGATTTTCCCACTACAGCTATACTGGCATCATCCCCCTCTAGTGGAGACACAGCTTACATGAGTGGGAGATGACTCTTGCAGGGTCTTGGGGGGAAAGTTAATCAAACCACAAGAGGAACAGTCAGAGGGATATACAGAACACAAAATGACTTCCGGCACAACTGCGGGAGGCAGATGCATGTCGAGTGCACAGTCCGGTTTCCTACCAACTGAGAAGTGTCACCTCATCTTGGGAGCTCCAAGAAAAGTCAGTATTTTCTCCCCTTCCTTTCTCACATGCCTGGCAATGATGAAGCATGAAGGAGCAGGGTGTGGCTTCATTGCCAAAGCTGTTCCTGCAGTTTTGTGCCACACTTCTGAGAGAAAAAGTAACTGCTCTTGCACAACGGTCCCTTCACAGAGTCTTCCCAGCATATTAGTAACAATTTAGAAAGAAGAGCTGATAAAGCTGTAAACAAGTCTCTCAAACAGAACTTTGTCATTAAAATCTGGGCAACTGATTGCAAGAGACTTTGTGGAGGGGATGTTGAGGATGGACTAGGCAGGAACATGGCATAAGTGTTTGCTCAGGCATATTATTTTTAAGGCATTTATGTGTTCTACAGTCATGTAATTCCCTCCTGTCATCAGGTTGTCATCAGCTTGCACATCTCTCCCTGAATTTTTTCCTGTAGGCTGAACCTCCTAGGATGCTTTTGCATGTGAAACTTAAGCAATCCAAGGCAGGAAACAGAAACACAGTGTACTTCTTGGAGAAGCAGGCACTAACCTATGCTATTCCTATCAACTGTTTGCAAAACTGAAATAATTCTAGAGACCCATTTTTAGTCTATTCAATAAATACCAGGATTGTTCTGATTACAGTAATACCCTGAAGTCTCAGTCAGTTTCCAGTCCCACTAGCACGGGGTATTTGAAGTAGGACACTAACTGCGGTAAACAAGAAGCTACAAGGCTAGGGGAGCAAATGCTAATCCAGAAAAGTCTTCTTTTGTTTGCAGGGCTTCTGTACAGGGAAATACACTGCTTTGAGGTAAAGTTTTCAGTTGTTCCATCAAAGGCTTTAGGAGGAGCAAAATGATCCTGATATGTTGCTAGCCACACTGGGACAGCTCTCAAACCCCTGTGCAGAAACCATGCCCAGGGCAGCTCAAAGATGCCTGGCTCATTTCCACAGAATTGCTCTCAATGTATGACACATTGTGGGAGGGACAGCAACAAAAGGAAAGACAGAAAGACCAATAAACTTGACAGACATTTATAATGGTATCTTTCAAGTACAAGTCACATTCAAGATGATACTCCTTGAATGCTGGGTACCTATCCACATACTCATTTCCCTCAAGTTGTTTGTCCCACTGCAGCATCTTAGGAAAAAAATTAATGAATTCTATTTCCTTGCCAAGAGGAATGGAGGGGCAATGACCTGTTGATGCACTGGACTTGTGTCTGCAAGAATGTAGCAACAAACAGGGAGACACGTGGATAGAAACAGCAGAAAACCCCAATGAATTCTCCACTGAAAGCCCGGTCTTTGCTCTAATGATTACAAGGATAGTTAACACATGTTCAAACACCACTCCTAGTACATCCTAGTGTTACTGTGGCATATAGGACAACATGCTCTTACTAGCTTGGCTGGTTCATCCTGACAAGACAGAAATTCCTGGAGACATTCTCAGATGGATGCAGGGAACATTCAAGTTATCCTCCTGTACTGATAATTTGCCAATAAGACATACAACACTTCAGCAGGGCTGTGTGCACATTTGCAAAGACACTTTCCAAGTGCAATAGTCAATAGACATGCACACAGTATTAATACAGACCTTACTGTGCTTCGCTCTCCTTTGGGATTGGCAAATTTATCATTATTAGTCTGAATTTATGCTGGTCTATCTAACACTCCCCTACCAACTTCCCAAACGCTTTTTTACTTCAATAGTTAGTTCTATATTTTCAAAGCAAGGATGCAACTACGGAAATGTTTTATCCTACAAGCACAACCTGAGGCAAGGTAGCCAAATTTCCTCATTACCTCCTACATTACAGCTTCACTACCACACTTTCCATTGCAACTTCTAAGAGGACTGCACATATCTTGTTAAACTACTCATCCAGTCTCTACAGGCAATCACTGAAAGCACACCTGTCACAATAGGCATGGAAACAACAACTGAATTAAGCACAAAAGCGCACAATTTACTTCTATCAGCTGGAGTATCAATGAAGGAGCTCAGACATGTCCGGATGGGACATCAAGCACACACACACAGCCAGCCTTTGCTACTTCACATTTGGTTACAAGTAACTGCGAAAATGGTTAGTAACACAACCATGAAACCCTGAAAGCTCTAGGACACAAGAAGTGACACCACTGTTGCAATAAGAGATTATAAAAACCAGAGTAACCACAAGAAAACAGATCTCCCCAAGAAAGTCAGTGAGCATGTAATGCAGGCACACAAACCAAAAAAATAGTGACGACAGCAGTGACCACCACAGTCCCTCCCAGTGCAAGGCAATGCCTAGGGGCAAGGTGACCTTCTCCTGACACTGCCGTTGGTTTGAGGCACTAACCTGCAGTCCTCCTCCGAAGTGTCCTGCCACCAGCCAGCTGATGGGCAGCAACTGCAGCTGGTGCCACTCTGACAATCTGCTTCCCCTTGCTCCAAAGAAGCAGGAGAGCAGGGGTGCTCACCACCCCCTGGGCTTCTGTGCTGTGAGCTGCAGGGACAGTGACTGTTGCACTGGTGGCATCCCCAGAGCTTTCCACCCCCCTTCAGCCCTTCCACCTCACTTGACACCAGCAAAGCTGATTCAGAATTGAACATGAAACAAACTTGGGCTTTCTTCTGCACCAGCATTCTGGCTCTGGACACTCACATCGTGGCTCAGGAGGCACACTGTGCTTCACACATTGCAGCTATGCAATGCCACCCCAGTTCCTTTGCTCTGTCTTCAGCAGCAGCTCAAGGCTTCAGGACAGTCTGGCAGGCCTGACAGCCACAACAGGTCAAAAGCAGACTGCACTATCAAAGACTAAGCATTTAGTGAAACCCAGTGGCTACAAGCTTTATCAATACTCTTTTGCAGCAGACAAAACAACACATGCCACACTTGAAAGCTATGTAGGTATTTGAGAGTCTATCAGTCTTTCTCCTTTCATACAAACATTAACCTGAAGTATAATCACCTAAAAAATAGGTGCCACCTGTACAGCACCTCCCTCGACTGCTTGGATTCCAGTAAGTCTTTGCTGGAGTTCATGTTCAGCTCACTCCTATTAAATAACCACCCACTTACTCAAAGAAGATACAAATTTCTCTACGCAGTAAACATTCAATACTCATCCAACTTTTTTTTTTTTTAATTTAAGCTACAGCTAACTTCTTCTTAATAAAAAAGGGATACTACTATAGCTATATTTTCCCATCCATGGTGAAAACAATCATCCTCAAAGGGCCAAAGAACTTCTAAGAAAAACTTCTGCTCCCATAAATAATGTACCAGCACCATTTTGTATCTGACATATATACCCTAAAAAGACAGGGAGGAGGGAGGGAAAGGGGCTTACAGTGAAAAACAGTATGCATTTCCTTTGCCAGCTTTTACCACTCTTACAATCTCCAGCATTCTGTACAGAAAGATCTTGCCTTTGATGTCAATCCAATGCTTTTTTGCTTGCTCCTGCAAGCACTGCAATATGCAATACATTTTCTAGCTGGCAAAGAAATGGATGTACTGCATAAAGTGCCTGTGAAATCCACAGTACTCCAAAGGTCACTGTGGCACACAAATTCCTACAGAAAAGCCAGAATGGTCTGTAACATGGCAACATGAGGTCTACACCGAACTGAAGTTTATCACATATGACTATCAAACTCATTGCCATTTTTTTCAGCAGTTTCAAAAATCCACTTCAGGAGGTGTTTGCCTCTTAGTGACAGTGAGAAGCAAAAGCAGAAAGATAATACTGGGCTCTCATATTTACAACCTTTGTATTTTTAAAAAGAAAACGAAGGTACCTCCAAATTTTATCTAGAGTATACTACATGGAAGCAAAAAAAAAAACCCCAAAAAACCCCCACACATTTCCAATGCCTCTTAAGTTAAAGAAGTCTAAAATAAAGATAATACAATTGGCACAAAAGTCTATATACAGTTCTCAGCAATACAGTATCTGTGTTCCCAAAATATGTTTCCTTCTCTTCCTGGAAGAGATCCAGCCTCCCCACTTTTGCAACTGAAGGCATTTCTTGTGCCACTGATCCATACCACCTACCAGCATTTCAGCAGCAGACCACATTGCAATGCATGAGTGGGAAACAGCAAGGCACAACACTTTGCTCCTGCTTCTCCAGAAGGACCAGCAGCCATGCCATTACCCATCACAAAGTCCACCAGCACAAATCTTCAAGGCATTTGGAAAGCAAAACATTCTGCACACAACCCAGGCCAGAACCCTGTCCAGGCTATTCATCCTGGGAGTGGCTTGAGGAGGAGGGATGTGGTTCCCCCTCACCAGCTGAGCTGCTGGCAGGGGCAGCATGCCTTACACAGACTCCTCGAACCATAGCAGCCACGCCAGTCCGTGGCTGGTTTTGCCTGTCAGAAGCAAAGGGAGAAGATTCACTTTCTTTTTAAGGAGAAATATTTCTTTACTTCTGGGGTAAACGCACCGGTGCTCCCCTCTTTATGCGCACTAACCTAGCTGCCTACAATATCTGGCTGAAGAAGCAGCCAGATCCAGTAGGAAGTAGGTACTTGACTGAAAAAAAACATGATCAACAAACTACTCCAGGCTGTGCCTATCAGGAAATTCTGGACACTTCGTGCTAATCCAAGCAAGGCTATTATTTCTCTGTAGAGAAATACAATTCCTTAACCACCTCAAAAGTTCTTTGTCAAGAGCTTTTAAGAGAAATGCCATGATCATGGAGTTGCCATTGAGATGGGGACACACATATACTATCTAAACCAGAATCACCACATAGGCTCTTTTCTTTTCTAGTGCCCAATGTTGCACAAACAGAAACAGTACTTTCAACAATTAAAGACACCAGTCATCAAAAAATGAAAATTGATCCTAGAGTGCAGCCTTCAGCCAAACAATTACCAAGATTTTGCAAGCCAGGTGTGCTGTTAATCAGCTTGGGAGTATGGAAGAAGAGTCAGGCAGTCAAGAAACACCAATGGATGAGAGAAGGAGAGGTCTGGGTACACAAAGACAGGCGCTTCTCAGAATTCTCCTCTACTTTCAACAAAAATCAAACTAAAGCACCAGACACTCAGATGTTCAGTATATGTATCAGTACATCAATGAAGGTGCAAGAATGAACACGAGATGCTTCAACATGTTTTAAAGAAACTAAGCTTGAAATATAAACGAAGAAAACCAAAATTCAAGTTCCCTGACATGTCACTAGAACAGCAGCTCATTTCCTTGACAGAGCTTCTTCTGCCAAATAATTTTGTACTTCTGTCAAAGCAACATATCAGCCTCTCACCTGATCCAAACTCATTCAGTGCCAATACAGATTTTACCATTGACATCTATGGGCCATGGATGAAGCCTTAAGCTTCTGCTTCAGCTATGAAGAAAAACACATGGGAGAAAACACGTAGTGTGCAAGTTCAGCCCTAATGCAGCACTGTTGAGGAGTGCCACATCTCTACAGTACCACCCTGTGACACCTGGAGGAGAAAAGTCAAAACCACATCAGGTTCCACATAACCACTGCCAGTTCTAGCCATTACTGCCTCATGTCCCTCATGATCAAGCATTTCTGGAGAGCAGAGTTCTCCCATCAGATTATCAAAAATCCTAAGGCAAAAAATGAGGACCATACCTAAATTGAATGCAATTAATCAATCAATTGAAAGCAATTAAGCAATCTTAAAGAAAAGGACATGGGAAGATGGAAAAAGAAAAGACACACTTCTTATGTTCTCAAAAGTTGGTTTTCTTTTCACCCTTCTAAACTGATAGAAAAAATAATACAGCTCATTGTGAAAAATGAAGCAGTGAAATGCACAACATATAAAGAACTAATCCACTAACAAAAGATGCTGGAGGGATCAAATATTGATTGTTCTATCCTTCTTTCAGTAAAACAGTTGTACGCATCTTTCCCCTGGCATTATGTGTAGCAGCCACTCTTTAAACATCCCATTTAGATGGATTTAAGCTGAATTTAAATATCTCTTAAATTATATGCATTTTTCTTTCTGAAAGGAAGGAAATTGCACTTATGTAGCAAATTCTAATTTTACAAGGGAAACAACAGTAAAAAGGACAACTGCTGCACAGCACAACCTGTTCCCACTCTCAAATTCTTCCATGTATCCTTGGGCATCACCAAGACCATAACCAATGGCTGTGAAGAGTTCCCCAGTCAGCCCTGATGGAAAAAGAACTGCACTCAATTCTCCTCTGCATCCATATGACAAAAAAAGTCAGATACACAGCAACAGTGCTCAGTAAGTGCTGGCAGGTCACCACCTAGAGGTGCTCACAGCCAGCTCTTCTGACATCTGGAGAAGGCAGCTCACCTCTGAGAGCACTCAGACTGCTGGGTACTGAAAGGAAAGATGGTGGTGGTGTCCCAAAGGAATAAACTGCTCAGAAGAATTACTTGCCTTTTGATTTAAACATCTGAATATGAGACAAAGCAAGATCAATATGGAGAGGCCACTGAGGAACAGCTAAATATCCATTAAGGTGTTATTAAGTGCCTATCACAGTGATATAAAAGTGAATCCCTACTCTGGGGTTTCTACTCCAGAGCAAAACGCTTTCTTCAACACCGTCTCCTGGATTCCCCAAATAGTTTCACTGTGTGACACTACAAGACAAAGTTAAAGACAGATTTTTATTTTCTCTCATTTTTAAGCAGAGAAGGAATTATATTTTAGTTACAGACTTCCAGAGTTACTGATGAAAACCACATGACCATAAAGTATTTTTGCACACAATGATAAGGTTGTCTGTTACTCACACGTGGAGTTCACATATTAAAGCTGGGTATGCAGTGTAGCATTACTTTAATTTTGCATTTTCCATGTGTTTCGTCTCAAAAGCTGTTTAACCTTTTGACCCTCAATATTTGTTTTGAAGAGCGGAGGAAGAGAAAGCAGACACCAGCCAATGTTTTCCTCTCTCCAACCAGCACTGCTACTGCTAAGTTCTCAGAACAAGGTTTATAGCAGCCAAGGGTCTAACTGGTGCAATCTGTAATAGGGAGTGATAAAGACAACACCATACTGATCATGCAACAGTGCTTCTCATTATTCCTAAATAACATCTCCTTGGGTATTTGCCGCACAAAAAGGAAAACAACCACCGTTCATGTACAACTGCACAGGATGAGACAGTGTCAGTCTATTCGGGAGCAAGACAGCATTTAATTTTGTGTGGTTAATATTTAATAAAAACAACAGTAAAACAGAGGCCTATCAAGTTGCTTTGTAAGACCGAGCACATATCAGTTAAGGAAAAACATGCGGCACGCCTATAGCCAGTAACAGCGAGCTGAAGGGCAGAGCGCCACTTACGCCTGTGCACACAGAGTATTGCTCCAGTCCACTGCTGAAATTGCCAGAAATATTACTTTAGTACTACAGTATAGCCCATCCTCACACAAGAGTAACAGGCTGCATGGCACACAGCCCTGGCCACCAAATTGAAACGTGACTCCCAGACCTGAGAGTGATTCACTTTAGACCAAATGGTACAACACACCAAACCTGACTTAGCATGCAAAAACTTTCTTTGAAAAGATAAGAGTTGCAGCAGTTCTTAGCAGTAAAAAGATTGCAGCTACCCCAGCTGCCCCACACTTTGAGAACACAAGTTGCCTACAGGGTCTCCCCCAAGTTATTTTGCCTTGAAACTTCACAAAACCCCAAAACAGACAAAAAACCCCATGCAAACGAGCAAACAACAACAACAACAACAACCACACAAAAAACCAACCCAAACCTGCAACAAATAAGGACGGAAAAAGAAAAAAGAAGAAAGGGGGAATTTGGGCAGCTTCTAACATTCGCAGACAACTGAAATAATGAAGGTGTGAGCTTGTTTCACAGAGAAATCCCCGAGAAAATTCAACTTAGACATTCCAACATTTTTTCTGATAACGAAAACTTTTCACATATTTCCATAGGAAGTAGTTTTTTGGGATGGTTCCCACTGTGAAGCTATTTAAAAAGAACAGAGGAAAAAAAGTGAGAGGAAGAAACTTAGTCCCTCAGGTTCCACCTCTGTCTTCTCACTTCAGTTTGCTAACGGCTTTTGTCCTCTAGCTTCCCTCCTGTTCCCCGCGCTCACAGTCTTTCTCTAATAATCCACACCCTTACGCTTGTCATTCATCTTCTCCCTGTCCTTTACCTTCGTAAACACCACGGATACACCGGCACTGCTCGCATCGGACTTCAGCAGGCTCTTCGTCCGAAGGACTGAGAAAGTCAGGAAAGAGAGGTAGCAACCATTTTTTATCTAGGACTTTTTCCACTGCCTTAATTTGGTATAAATAAATCCAAAGAGACTTCGGGGGGGACGGAGGGAGGAAAGAAAAAAAAAACCCAAAAAACCACGAGGATAGCCCCTAAGTAAGTCCTGTTAGTGTCCCTTAATCAAACAAGTGCCCATCACTTATTCCAGGCCAGCCCCGGAGACGTTAGTCCAGCAGGAACAGCAGCCTGACCCGACGCCCGCAGCCCACTCGAGCCCATTCGGAAGGAGCCCTTCGCCGGAGGGGGCCCCCGGCCAACGCGCGCCGCCCCGCGCACCACTGCGCGCCGCGGCACTTACACCAGGTTCAGAAACACGAGAGAAAAAGCCGAAGAGAAGAGGGGAAGGGCGCCGTGGGCTCGGAGCCCTCGGGGAATGNGAAAATTGGAGCAGGCTGGAGCGTGGGCAGAGTGGGATGGGATGGGATGGGATGGGATGGGACGGGAGGGGACGGGACGGGCTCCCTCCGCCCCCGCTCCGCCCGCGCTCCTCCGCCGGGCGGGGCCCAGGTGTGCCCGCCGTGCCCCGCCCCGCCCCGCGGACCCCACGCGTGCCCCACGCGTGCCCCAGCTCCGGCGGGCACAGCGCTGGGAGCTGCGGCAGCCGTCCAGCTTGCGGCCGCCCTATCTCCGGAGCAGATCTTGGCTGGTCACGGAGGCTACCTCGGGAAAGGGCCGTGGGGTTCAGGCTGCGCGGCGTGGTGTGCAGGTGCTTCTGGAGCAGCCACAGTGCTCGTCCCGTGAAACTTTCGGATCTGTTGCCGATGTCGGCAAGAGGTATAGTCATAGGTATAGTCAGTTTGCGGGTTCACCGAGCACTCATCCTTGGAAAGGGACAGGGTGGCACAACAGACAGTTTTCCAGATTAGAAGAATTATTTTATTATACAAAACCAGATTCAAATTACTTCTTCTTCCCCACCCCCTTCCCCCCATCAGTTTTTGCTGTGAAATACTCTGATTTCATTGGATTGCAGGAGCATCTAGAGGCCACTTTTGCACGTACATGTATCAAGTGAAAAGATGTATGTTGCACAACACTTAGTGTTCAGCGGCTGAAGTGGCTAAGCCTTTCTAACCCCTGTAGTGAGATTTCTAGGGAGGTTACACACAGCTGTACAAGCCATCAATGCCTCCAGCAGTACAAAAGCCTATAATGAAGCACCAAGCCCACTAAAAGCACTCATGTTTCTCAAGGAACCAGAAAGCAGCAGAGATAACTTCCAAGGCTGATCTTTGCTTGTGTGCCATCAACACAGTGATGACACTGTCTACTGGCAGTATCTCCTGCCAGGATGGTTATTAGGAAGGTTTTTGGCATCAGTGAGAGCATGTCTCTGCTGTCATGGCTGTTGAGATGCTTTCTCTTTAGGAAGTTGTTGTCACCACACAGGCCTTGCTTTTGTACTCAGCATTGTAATTTTGCTCTAAGACTAGACTTCAACATGCTGAAAAGTTTTCTTAAGTATTCAGCAGGCTATTAACTTTGGAAAATGCTGGATTTCATCTTCTGCCTGTTCAAAGCAAGCTACCAAGTGTTTGCAAGGGTTGACCAAGAAGCATGTTCTGTTACAAGCTCTAATACATGGCATCTATACACCAATTATGGTGACAGATCTTAGTAATTTTCTCACCTATGCTCAGGCCACATCTGGGCTGGACAACTGCATGCTTGAACAGTGTGCTCAAACTGCACATGTCCTCCCCTGGTGGTAGAAAAGGGATGACTTACCTGAGCCACTGATGAGAGAGCAGGTCTTCACAATGCAAAACTGATTCTTCCAGTCCTGTGGCAGCACTTCTTCTGCAGCTTCATTACAAACCAGATTTCACTTATCTTTTTGGGACATGAACTGCCTGTCTACAAAGTCTGTCCTGTTCTCAGCCAGTCGCCCAGATACCACTACAAGAACCAAGATTAACTTAAAAGCAATCAAAGCTTCAAGCAAAGAGTGATTCAGCAAGATTTTCATCTCTGTGGGAGAGACCTACAACCTCAGGCAGGCAGGAGCCTTCTTCAGCAGGACAGTGCTTGCTGCTAAGAACTACTGCATCTGCAAATTGGAAATCACCACTGCTTAATATCCCTATCATTGCTCAAAAATTGCTGGTTGGGATGTTCTCTGCAGCAACTCTAGCTACTGACCCCTGAAGGAAAATAGAAGAAAATAGCAGTCCTGAGCTCATGGAGAAGGGCTTATCTGTGTATGAGATGGGATTATATGAAGGTAAAATGATCACAAACATTAAAAAGAAAAGTATTTTTGAGTCCACTTTCAGTGAACTGATGTAGGTAAAGCAGCAATGTTTTTTCTTTTGTTTGCTGTTAGTGACTTCAGGCATGCTTGCCGAGCTCTGAAACATTGACTTGTCATTTATTCAAGGATAATGTAATTAATTCTTAACCACTCTTGCTCTAAAGAGAAAATATAGGGAATATTCAGTAAATCTGACAAACAGGCAAATATTGAAGGTCCAGGGAAGATCACGTGGTCTGACGTTTAATGAATGTAACTGCTATGAGACTTGGCTGTGGTGCTCTGTGGTCTGAGGCGTGTTTATGTAATCACACACAGATGTACTGAATTGCATTAGATAGGGAAGTAGTTTTCACACCCTTCAGTCTGGAAAAACAACTGTTTCCAGAGCAAACCATGTAAGTTCCATGTGCTCAATTTAGTGAATTGATTCAAATCATAAGTGTGCTTAACATGTGCAGACATTGATATATTTATATTTAATTCTCAGCACTCATACAGTTTCAACTGAGTGGCTGCAAGATTAGTCATACAAGCTCAGAAAAGTTAAACATCTAATTCCTCTTCAGTCTGGGTCTGGAAAGTACCTCTGGTGTTTTTAGTTAAAAATAAAAATTCAGGGAATTTACACTTAAGAAGTCTCTTCACTCTGTCTTTTCTCTATGCAGTGTACTCTGATGCGAATAGCAATGGATAATTTCATTTTGGAAATGTGCTGAAATTGGATATGTGCTGAAATTTTCAGTGCAATGGATGCTTTGAACAAAACATTAGATGAGATCACTACTAATTACTGTGGAAAAAAATGCATGCTTCAGCACTATCTGAGACAGGAATAATTAGAGACCTTGAACAATATTTTCACTATTTATTGATCAGCTTTTATTTCTAGAAGTCCCTCCATTTGTAGTAGATTGCTAAAGCATGTGTTACATTACAAAGAATGTCTCCAACAATTCACAAAGAATAAAGCACTCTCTGGAGTTTGACTTTTTGCTCATTTGTTACATACGTGCTATCTGAAGCCCAGTGCTCACATGCTGGGGATCTCTGCATCCTGGAGGAATCTGAGCAAATAATATTACCTACAGTTAGAAGACATGCTGTTTTCCAGAGAAACTTCAGACCCATCAGAAATCTCACAGAAAGAAAGCAGCCCTATCCATAAAACCATGTCATCTTCGTTCTGTGGCAGTTGGCAGTGCTTCTGCCCTGGTTCAGTCTCCGCAGGGCTCCTGCTGTGATGCAGGAGCAGCGCATGATGTTCTGTGAGCCACAAGCTCCTTTAAAACCTCTTAAGTTCTCAAGGTACAAGTGCAGCTTTTTCCCTGGAAAGTCTCTCACTCCCTGGTTCAGCCTCTTGTTGCCTGGACCTGAGGATATCCTAATCCTTCTGAAGCGTAGCACGTTGCTGAAAAGCTGATGTGACCCTAGTTAGTGCTCCTGGAAGCCAAGCTTTGGCTCTTCATGACTTTTTGCCCATTCCTAGCCCCTAACAGCTGGACTGCAAGGCCAAGATGGAAGGAAAAATGGGTGCCCACAGGTGCCTGAGCATATTGAGGGTTAGGGATGTATCGACAGAGGAGATGGTTGATCCTCGTAGCCTCTGTGGCAAGATCTAGGTCAGATCAGGCTGTTTAGACAGTGCCTGTGCCAGACATGACACCAGTGCCTGTCCAAGTGACCAGGGCTCAGGGCTCTTTGTGAAAGAAGGTTTGGGTCTGTCCTGGCACTTGCAACATCCATGTTGCGCTGAGATGACTGGACTAGAGTTTGCAAGATGCTTCAGGCAGTTACTGTAAGAGATGCAAAGGAATTCAGTGCATTAGTGACTAATCCAGTAACAACTCATGCAGAACCATAAACCTCTGTGCTACTGTTAAAATCTTACGAACCACGTGCTGTGAGATGCATCAACAAGAGCTGATGGCTGTGTGGGGCATATGGGGTTTGTCTGGGGCAGGCATAGGGGCAGAAGGTTGCCAGGAGGCTCCCGGATGGAAGCTGATGGTTGTGGCTTCACTGTGGTGAGGTGAAGCAAGACAGTGAGGAGGAGCTATGGTTTTGTGGTAAGTATAGAGTCAGGGATGACTGCAGGTTCCATGGAGGGAAGGAGGGCAGTGGGGGGAGGCTGGGTGGGTGTCTCCCATGGGATGGCTGCAGCACTGAACATTCCCACATGTCCTTCAGCTCCAAGGAGCACCTGCATTGGAGCCTGGGGCTGTGTCACCACCACTGTTTCAGGGAAGCTGTGCATTAATGCAGCCTGAACACTGCTGCTCATTCAGCCTTCTGTTTCCCAGGTTGTCAAAAAAACATTTGTTTGTAGGGTGTTAAGGGATGACTGGATAGTGAATGTTTTTCTGATTTGTCTCTTCATCACGCATAGGGCCCTGGTCTGCCCTGACCATCTGAATGACTGAAATCCCCCTTCTCATGAGGATGCAGGGAAACAAGGAAAGCTTTACCTCCAGCAACTGCAGTAGCAGCCGTTGGGTGCATTGCTCCAGCACCTTCCCCTCTGGCTATACTTGCAAGGTCCAATGAATATAAAATCTTGCTCCAACAGAGATCCTTAGTCAACAGACACCATCCAAAACCCATAATTTATCCTGTCTGTGCCCTTTCACCTCGAACTGGATGATATTTGTGCACCAATAAATTGAGTGCCATATCCTGTCACAGGATTTAAAAAAATAAATTGCTCAGAAAAAGTCAGATGGATGCCTCTGTACTGTGTATAACTTTCCACATCAGTTTGGTCTGTTTAAATGCCAGGTCTTACACGGAGCTCCTGGAGCTAATCCAGCAGAGGACAACAAGGAGGCTGGAACATCTCTCTTACAAGGAAATGATGAGGGAGTTGGGCCTGTTCAGCTTCAAGAACTGACAACTGAGAGGGGACATCTTCAACATCTAAAAATATCTGAAGGGAGGGTGCCAAGAGGCGGGAGCCGGGATCTTCTGGATGGTGCCAATGGTGTCAAATAATAGGACAAGAGGCAATGGACAAAAACTGATGCTCAGGAATTTCCACCTGAACATGACAAAGAATTTCTTTACTGTGCAGGTGATCAAGAACTGGAACAAGCTACTCAGAGGGGTTGTGGACTCTCCCTCACTGGAGGTACTCAAGAAGTGTCTGGACACAGTCCTATGCCATGTGCTCTGGGATGACCCTAAGGTTGGACCAGATGACCCACGTGGTCCTTTCCAATCTTACCCATTCTATGATTCTGTGGGCTTTGATGAGCTGCTGAAGCTATCATTTGAAATAAGTAAATACCGGCAAGTGAGAAATTCAGTCCTACATTAGAATTATGTTTCCTTCAAGAGACAGTATTTCTTACTAGTGTCAAAGTGTTGTTATTTTTACTGAAATAATGATTGACTTCTCTCTCTTCTAGAGCTCCAGCAGCAGAAGTCACTAAAAGTTTTCCAAGGCATGCCATGTCCACAATGGGGTGGGTAACACACACACAAACCCAAAGGAGAAATACTGTGGGACTGAAGCTTTAGCTGACCAAAACTGAACCCACCCCCACCCACCAACCTTTCCAAAACACAGGACAAGGCCTGTAATACTAGCTGAACAATAAAGAATTTGGATATATTTAGTTAATGAAAGCTGTTGCTGGAAGGTAAGATTGGGTCATTTATGTCTGCACAATAGCAGCCCCAGTGTAGAACATATGAATACCAGATGGCTGGAACTGTTCCATTAATGAACTGATGCATTCATTCTTCTGAATTTGATTTTGTAGCTTTTTGCTTATAATGATTTGATTGCACCATTAAAAACCTTCAATAACCTCAGAATTCCTCAGAATGCAAAAGAGGAGATGCCTCTGTCCCCACTTTCCACTGACCTGCAGGTGTGCAACACCTCTGTCAGTCAAGCTGATGAATACATTTCATGCTGTTTTCTTAGTTCTTCCATTTAAATAATATATGCAGGATCCATGCACAATATCTTCTTTCAAGGCAGAGGAAAATGCATGTCAGGTGACACTCCGTTATAGTCAATGGGGTTATCCTGTGATGAATATGTAGGACAAAAGAAAATCATGGTTGTAGGTACATTGGGGGAAATTCCTTCCTGATATGTGCAAATACAGGAACAATGTCAGGCACTAGGAGATACACTTTTCCTCCAGAGCAGATGCCTCCTTTATTAAACATAATTCCTGTTGCAATACTCTCTGGTCTCCAAGCTTAATTAATGAACAGTCTAGGAACCCACTTCTTGGGTATGTTACCGCAGGCAGATTAATTTTTCTGGCTTACACACCTCCTCTGTAAACTTTCCCTCTAATCCATTACTCAGCTCCAAGACTGGCTCTGTCTTCACTGTGGCTCTGTGGACACCCTTTGTCACAAAAAGCCTGGTGTAGTTAGGTGAAAAACATATTTCTGTCCTTTGTGGCTCATCTCTGATCCCTATGTCTGAACAGACCAAATGGACAGGGAAAACGAAAAAATAATCAGATCTTGAATTTGGTTATCTGTGAACAAAGGCTTTCTACCAGAGCTGGGTTTTTGCTACACACTTGTCTTTGAGAGGCTGGAAAGGCTCCAATCCCTAGTGTCAGAAGTGACACCAGGTCTCTCATTTTTTGTTTTACTTCCGTTTCAGTCCTTTCGAGGTTGAACTTATTAAGAAAACTAAAATTAGAGTAAAATAAATTTTGAAAACACCCCAAAAAAACCAAAGAACAAACAGGAGGGAAAAAAATGGAAGTAGACAAGTGTGGATACAGACTGCTCATAAGACCCTTGGAGGCACGTTCTGCTTTCTTCTCTTCCTTGGGGCTCCTCTGCCTCCTTTTTCGCCTAGCTCCCCCCAAACCTCTGCTGGTGTTGGTAGAGATTAGTTTATCTCTGATACAGCTTTTTGGGGCAGGGCCACACCGAGAAAGAAGCAGATGTCAGGAAATTTTCATGTCAACCCCCCTTAGCTGGAAGGCAGGAGCCATGGATACCAGATAACAGAGCTATAATGGAAACTCATTTTTCTAGGCACTCCATTTCCCTAAGAAGAACGTCCCAGGTTTTTCCTGGGATGCTCTGTGAGATTTGCTTCTCCTGAACTTCAGCATCATGTCTCAGGGACACTAAAGACAGGGAATGATCTCTGGCTTGTAAGAATGGGATTCACACCATCTCATTACTTGTTCCACAGACACTGTTGGAGTTATCTAACACCCTGTAGGTGTTAGGCACACAAGGAAGCTGCAGGAAACCCTTCTGTATCTTTCTGGAAGAGGGGGAGAGGACACTCTGGGGCACCCCAGATGGGAAGAGATGTGTAGGTCTGGATTCAGTTCCNCCCCCCCAGAGAGAGTAAGCTGTGATGATCAAGACATCTGAAGGCTTTGCTCAGCTCCACAGGAGCAAGGCCGATGTAATCCAGCTGCTGCACCCTTAGGAGTGCTCTGCTGGCTGGCTGCCACAGCACTGCTTTCCCAATCAGGCTGATGCTGTGCACTCGGTGAAATGCCCCTGCTCTGCCTCAAAAGCATGGACGAAAACCTTGGGGTCAGTCCAGCCTTGTTAGTTAATAATTGAAGGCCTGGTTGCTTGCTACTCCCTTTGCCATTTAGGGCTGAATCACTGCTTGTGTTTACAATCCCACACATAGTATTTGCAGCATTTGTTTGCAATTGTTCTCGTAGTTCCTTTGTGTTTCTTTAACAGGCCAGGGAGAATAAGGGCTACAACGGAAAACAAGTAGAAAGCCATTTATTAAATGCCAGCAAAGTGGGGTACAGAGTCCTTGACCTCATCAACTAAAGCCACTTTAAACCCGATGGAAGTCTAACCCCATATTTTTAAAATATGAGCACACCTTTCTTGGTGGCACGTCTACTTTTTTGACCAGCTGCCAGAAGCTGGCTGGCTTGGACTGTGAGTTTCCAAGGTTTCTAGGTGCCCAGTTCTCCTTTCTTTCAGTAGGAAAAAGGTGTTCAAAGTGCATAGTAATTTCCATAGTAACTCTTCGGAGACATACTTGCCCTGATGGTGACCTCCTCAGCACTGAGAGAAACAAAAAATAGCTCCAGCTCTGGCTTTTGAGCTGTGCCATAAAACAAACCTGGGGCCCCATCAGATTTTGGTTTTTAATTTTTGCCTTCAGGAGCCTGTCAGACAGCACAGAACACAGAGTCACCCAGGAGGGGCAGGGAGGAGGCTGAGGAGGGTGTATAGCTTGTGTAGGACCCTGTGCTGGGGCAGCGAAATCAGAAATGAGAAAAACAAAAGTAAAGGAACAACAACCAAGTCCCCTGTGTCATCAGTCACATGTCAGGAGGGCAGAGGGCAATAAAGAGAATAAAAAGGGAGGAGGAGAGGTGTCAGGCGCAAAGCTGAGATGTTTCCCTATGTGTTTATTTGTTTTATTTCTCAGTACAGAATCAGTAACTAGCAGCTTGTTAATTAGCAATAGAGTATATTGGTTGAAATTTCACGTAACAGGACTGGGGTTTTTAGACTATGACAGAAATAAGCGGTTTAGTAGGCAGAAGAATATGGGTTGCTGATACCTACAGTTTTGTTGATGGTAGTAATAGATATCAAGTTGTTCAGGACTAGCAATATTTGAATTCAAGTCCTTGCTTTACCATGGCTTAAGATCTTCAAGCCAAGAGCATGTATATATATTTTATGGAAAATATGTTTTATCCATCATCAATTTTGCACACAAAGGATGAGTAGCCGAGGCAACCTCTGTGGCAGCTATTACACTCGTGGTCAGACTTAATTACTTTTCCCTGAGCCTTCAAATACAGAAGTACGTAATACATTGAATGAAAAGGGCCAGCTTGATTGTGCATCAGTCTGGACAAGAAACATCCTGCCTTCCAGAAAGTAATGACTGTGTTAAATGGGAGGGAAAAAGGTGGGCTGCATTACAGGAACGAGGCACTGACCTCTACAGAGGTTAACAGGCAATGTACCAAATGGAGATTTTTTGTTCATTAGGAGGAAACATAAGAGTATAATTAGAAACAGGCCATGCTGTATGGTTTCGCCCACTACTACTATTCAACAGAGTAAAATTGAGGAAGGTACTCACTAGTTTTGGGATTGAATTAACAACCAGAAACTTGACAGTGAGTGACTAAAATGAGCATTATTTTTTTTCCCCATAGCAGTTAGGAGACAAACCTGTTATTGAGTATTTGAGCTTAACATCAGAAGAATACTGATAATTTTTAAGAACATGATTTTAAAAATTATTCTATAATATGGTTAATGAAGAGAAACATGCACCATTTGAATGATCATTAAGTGGATGCAATAATCAAAGGCAATACGAAATCTTTAATGTATCACCAGAGACTGAGCTCTTCAAATTGTTCTGGAACCTGTCCACAGAAGACCTGGGACCAAAATTTAGCCTCCAGATAATAAGTGATGCATGAAGACTGAAAACAAAGACTTTCTCTTTCTTTGAGGTAGGTGCATACGCCCCGTGAAGGTTGATGGGAACTGCAGAAGCATTTGCCCTACAGGGAGGAGGAGTTTAAAAGCCACATTATTAAATTGCTCAACCAGAAATTCAGTCTTTAGCACTTACATAGATATATTGAAATTATTTGGGTTTTTTCCCTTCTCAGCAAAAACGCTCATGAAAGTTGCAAAATGTTGAGGTTGAATGAGAAGAAATAGGTCAGGGTGCAAGGCTGTTTGCCTCTGTATACTGGGAACCTTACTGCTGAATTGCACACACTCATGGCCACTTACTTAAGCTATGTAACATCGATGCTTCACAAATCTGCCCTGTTCGGATTGTTTTCTGTTGAACTTGTTCCAGTTGGGAAGAAATTCTTAAGCCAGGGATTTGACCCAATCTGTTGGTCAAAGAAATGACTCCTGACTCAGGTGGAGTAAGGCTTGAATCACTGGAAACAGCAGTATCACTGTGCCTCTTTCCATTTGGCTGGCATCTCTTGGACAAGAATCATAGCCTGAAAAAGAAATAAGCAGAAATAAGCCTCCTTTTCAGACAAAATCCTCCAGATACCATTTTGAGTCACTGATCCATCATCCCAGCAATGTATCTTACTTTCTGACACATAGTAACAAATATGTGTTTGAAAACTGCAATGACAAAAAAGAAGCATTCCCTTTGTGTGACTGCAAAGAATCTACCTTTCTTCTTCAAGGTGTGTTCGAGGACTATGAGCAGCTGAAGGAGTTAAGTGAAATCCACTCTTCATCCTAGGTTCTTCCCAGACAAGGGTGAGTGCCGTTGCATGATAGTGAATGTTCTTTCAACTTAGGTAAGGTGAGCTTATGTAGTCCTAAGCGATGATTAAGTGAAGTTACCTATTGTGTGAGAGATCTGAAAAATCCTGATGCAAAATGATTAAAAAAAAAAAAAAAAGAGAAGACTAGCATTGTGTACAGTCTCTAAATTTTAAATTAAAATCTGTATAATGTGCTAAATAAGCCTTTTGAGTACCGTGATTTATTACACCTCCATGAACTTTGCTAGGATAGCTTTTAAATTCATTGCATTAAAGAGTATATTCTCAGCCAAACTCTTCTGGACCCTATTATTCTCTTTTTCCTTTTGAACTGTGACCCATTCTTTGTGCGTAGTATGATTCAGTCAAGATTTTACCTACTACAGTAAGTGAAAGATTACATTTTCGGAGAGATAGTACCTAATAAGAAGAAGACCATGAAGTCATTCACACAGCTACATGCATAGCTTGTGTGAACTCCAGAAATCAGTTACTGCCACAAAGCACAAAGGTCATATGGGCAATGTTGAGTTAATATTTGGGGTCAAAATCAAGTTCTAGTGTCAGTAAAGGGCCAATGTAATTTAAGTGGCTTTATATGAAGGGGTCCACACCGCTGTCTGTGTGCTTAGGTAGCTTGGCCTGTGACTCCCATCAGTACCTGAAAGGAGTGTGACAGAAGAATATCCTTGATATTCAAAATAGGAATACAGCATTGTATTTTAGCACATTCCTGGGAAGCCTGGAGCAATGCACTCCTTGTGACTCAGGATGGTTGGTTTCCAGATGCTCTTTTGGTCAGTCGTTCAAGCGAGGATTGCACACAGTGCTGCTCCTCAAATTGCAAACCTCCTCACACTGCTCATTCAGCAGAACAAATACCCGTGCTCCCTGGAATGAAGCCTGAGAATAAAAGGCAGCAGGACTTTCCTATTCTGCTTCCTACTGAGTCAGGAGCTTGGGCTTTGTTACGCCAAAAATTTATTGGCTTTACATTGCTGGAAGTACAAAATACTCTGAGTACAAGAAATAGCAGATTACCTCTCATAGTAAGCATGCTGCCTGTGCAGAGCAGGAAAAACTGCTTTCAGCATCATTGGCATGATGAGAACATGTATCATCCCATTTCAGTTTCCACTCTGCCTCCAAAAGTCCACCAAGGACAGTGAATCTGCTTCTCTTCTACCCACATATGGATTTTATCTAGAGGAGGATTATCTTCAGGTGAATAGTGAATGGTTGCCTCTAAAAAAAGGATCTGTTTTCTGAAAAGTCACCATCCTTAGAAACTCTTATCAACACAGAGCAGTGGCGATTAGGCTGGAGACAGGAGAAGTGGGGGAGGAGGGTGGCATGTGCAGTTCTGGGACCCATCTGTGAGCTGGGCACCTGTTGCAGTCCAGAACAGCTCCTAAGATTTCTGGAGCATGCAAGAGTCAGAGGTTTCAAGGAGAGAGTCCCTCAGAATACAGAATGGAGGGGGGAGCCTTGAGAACTTTGAAATTAATGACTGTAGTCAAAAAAAAAAATTCTCGTTTCAAATGTTCCATTTAAATGCATCAATGTAAAACTTGGTGACAGCAACAGTAGGGGTTTATAAACTCTTTGAAGCGGACACCAGGCTTTGACAGTCTCCAGAAGAGTGAAACATCAGTTTTAAGTCGAACCCACAAGTCCTATAATTTAAAAAAAACCAACAAAAATCCAGTTGGTGCATGGCCCCCCCATACATCTTTAGCTGTTGGAAGCATGTGACTAATGGCTTGGAGTTTCAAATAACATAAAAGGTACGCTGGCACTGAGCATCCTTACCCCTTACCATGTCTTGCTATGCACTCTTACTGACACAGACACTGTCCTGGTTTCAGCCTGTGCTGCCCACTTTCAGCTCTGTGTAAACTAGCATGTCTGCCACAACGACACAGACGTGAACTGGAGCCCCTCGGTGACATCACAGCCACGAGCCCAGCCTGGCTTTGCCAGCTGGCAGTGGAAATGTCACACCTGGCTCTCAGGGATGCAGAACACAGGACATGCAGTGCAGGGCCACAGAGCATGGGTGTAAAATATGGGCCTCTGTGACAAATGGAGGCCAATCTCCAACAGCAAAACAAATCCTGTGCTGGGATTTTAAAATGGTCATGTCAAAGCTTGGAGCCACTCTCTAAAAGCTCCACCCACCACTGTGCAACGGCAGACTTGGTGGCTCATGGGTGGCAGAACTGTAAAAAGCCAGGAAACATCAAAAAAGCACAGCTGTGACCCATAAAGTTCCCCTTCCACCCTGCAGCAAATCTGAAACAGGCTAACTAAACATTCCTCCTCCTCTGGTCCATGAAGCACTTGAAATATGGATAGCCTGGTCCTGGGGACAACACCAAAGATGCAAACCTGGCTATCAAACTCTCTTCTAACTCCACCACTGTCAGTGTGCTGCTGCCATTCAGAAAAACTGTGCTAAGAAGATGCATTTGGTTGAATCACATGGAGTGAAAAGACGGGGTATAGAGCAGAGATGCTGAAAGGGGGTATAATGGTCTGGGATTTTAGAGCAGAAATTTATTAAAAAGCAAGAAAACTGAAGCTGGAAAAAATAAATGTCTAGCATAATAATTATAATAATAATAAAAAGCCTTTTGTCTTCAATATCATCCCATGGGTTTCATTGTTTCCTTTTGCAAACAACATTATCTGGAGAACAGACAAAATTTCCATTTAGTCCAAGAACTGTGGCTGTCTCCAGTCATCTATATGCTACAGGAATGCAGGGGCAGAAAAAATGAGTTGTGCTTTTTTAAAAAAAGTTTTGAGCATACCTGAAGACCTCACCTAAGATGAATGTTTTAAAAGCAAGCACATTCCCTTTCATTTTTCTTAAGACTGAAGTAATCAGTGATGCCATAAATCTCTCCTGACAGCAGTAAAAGACATGTTTTGCCCTGTAAGCATGACTGATTTTAGATTTTGTATTAAGATTTGATCAACACATGGTTTGTATATCTGCACATTTCAATGAAAAAAGGTAGGCTGGCTTTCAAAGGCTGAGGTAACTGCTTGAAGTAGAAATGTACATGCCAAAGGACACACATTCCTCCTCCTCATTTGGGTCCCTTCCTTTCAAAGTACACTGACCTCCTTTGTCTCTTTATCTGCGACTACTTCAAAATGCCAGTCAGTTTAGTCTATGTAGGAGACTTCTAAGCTAGGTCTAATAAACACCTCTGGCATACTGAATATCTCTTGTAATAAGTTTTCCAGTGTTGTTTACAGACAAGACCACCTTCCTGTGTCTTTGAGAGGTGTGCTCTGATAGAAGCAACTGGTACTGACCTTGGCAGAAGGGATCACTTACCAGCAGGAGTGGGAAAGCTGTAGCTATGAACACATAAACAAGACCAAACCACAGCAGTGTTAAAAGGCTTGTGTCTATGTTGAAAAAAACCAAAAACCTAAACCCAAACACAGCAACAAGTGGTTACACATCTCTGCTCTTTTGTTTAATCTCAAACTGTGTAGCAATTTCCTTGTGCTGTAGTGAGCAATAGGTTGTGTGAAAGCTCTTGTGAGTCATGGCTCCTAAAGTGCTTGTTTCTTGCTCACCTGCTCGCTCACCTTTCACTGCATCTTAGTCCTTTGCTGGTGGATCTAGAAACTCTTTCTACTGCAGCAGCACCTCTCCTGCCTCTGAGGCTCAACCCAAGGGGATCAGACTGTATTGTCTCAGATATGAACAGATATTCATACTTTCTGTAGCTTTCACTCTAAATAAGCAAAGAGCAGGAGACAGGGAAGAGGTATATTCTCCACTAATAAATGAGGGATTTAGTGATTTGCTCAAAGCTGTGCATGTAATTGCTGTCAGAGCTAGCAACTGAAAACAGGATTCTGGAGCTCCCAAGCGCCAGAACGAAGAAACTAGACTTGTCCAAAATTTGCCCACTTTTGATTACACAAAATGAAAAAATACTTTAAAAATAAACTCAAAGATTTTTATAATTTATATGTATCAAAACATGCGCCAGTAAAATCTCTCCTTTCTCAAATGCAGATTCTGTGTACAGACACACACGAAGATGAAGTCGGACTAAAAGTGGGTGAAGTTTGGTTTACTTGTCTGGAGTTGTGCCAGTTTACACATGGCTGAATTAGAGGTGTTATGTCTTTGACAATGTACTTCATTAATATTTTTGCACAAACGCATCTACACGTCAATCTCCAACGGCTGTCTATTACTCTGTTTTTCACTTGTTTAAACTTTTCACCTTCCTGCTGAGTTCCCAATGGAACAGTTTCCTAATGCTCTGGTTCTGGGGTAGTGTTTTTGGTCTTTTTTTTTTTTTTTTTGAGGTTTGTGAAGATTGTCCAGTACTTTGAGCAAAAGCTTTAGTAATGAATGTATAACACTAGGACCAACCTCTTTGCCCTTCCTCATTCTGAGGTTCCTCTTTTGATTTCAAGAGCAGAATCAGCTGAGCAAGACACATCTCAGCACAAATAACATTGGCAGGAGGATCCACAAAGCAGAAACAGAACTCCTGTCCTTCAGCCAGAAGGCATTATAATTCCTGTGACGAAGAAGATCATGTTGTGCTTTTGTTCCTATAGTCACAGTAAGAGGAACAGTCAGTTCTCAGAAATACTTGATTTTATTTTAAGCAGTGTGGCATGGGAGAGAGAGCTGAGCTAACACTGCAGCTAGGCTCCTGCAAAGAGAAATCAGATCATGGAAAATGCAGAGTAGATGCAGTAATGTAAGGCCGATCATGTACTGGAAAAGAAAGACAGTGATGCAAGAAGCTCCTTCTTTACTGAGGATTGGATTGAGAGAAAGGAGAAAAGGCACACTGATTGACGTTATCCAGATACAGCACACATGAAGCTGTTTGTGGAACAACTGGATATTGATCTGGGGCACAAGAACTGGAGAAACTGAGAGATGTGGAGAACTTCTCAGGAAGGAAAAAAACCACAATGAAAACTCTTGCAAAGCTCACTGGAAAACTCCAGGTGAGGGAGTGAAGTGCCCAAGGAAGCAGACAGAGCAGGGAAATGCAATACAAAAAAAGTAAGTGAAGAACTAATGATTGAAGAAGAAACTACAGTGAAGTGGGTAAATGCAAAGCCTTCTCCCAAGTGACAATCTGCAAAAGAAGAAATGGGTGAATTGAAAGCAAAGGTGCAAAACATCTTCATATTTGGGTAGAACAACACAGAAAAAAAAAATAGAAGACACAAGACTTCCAAACAGTTAGTTCCACTTTAATGCAACATCCAGTGAAATGTAGGAACTTAGCCAAGATATCATTAATATCACTCTAATAGAAACATCAGCAATACAAGCTGCAATTGAGAAGATGAAAAACAACAGAGCAACAGTCAAAAAAGTCCTAGCAGTAATGCTAAGGATATGTGACATCCACAACTTAAAAGAAACCATGGCAGACCTCAGCAGAGATGTCTGAGAAAGAAAAGAGATCCCTCCAGCACACTGAAAACACAAAATTATTGTCAAAATGCTCCAAAATGGGATTGCAAGAACCATGTCTAGAAACTTGTAGTGAACTGTATCTTACCTGAGAAGTTTTCTGCAGGTTCTGCAGCCCACGAAGGAAAAGGAGCAGTAGTTGGGAAGTTTTGGGAATAGTTTGGATATAGGCTCAGCCCTGTACAGACCAGATACACCCACTTAACCCACTGTAGGTCTATGCAGAACAAATCATTGGCTTTCAAAACTCCCAAAATAGCTTGAAGAAATCTTTGTTATTGACTCTTTTGGTCCTAGAGAAGCTTGCCTGCTGTTATTCATAACAATAAGGAAGAGAAAAGTTAAGTGCTTCTGAGAAAGACTAAACAGTGATTTAGCATAAACACCCCTTAAAAATGTGGCTGCTTTTCCCTTCCATTGGTATTGGGATTTGTCATGGAGGGACAGTGCCAGTGTGCACTGACAATATTAATCTTGTGTTAAGTGTGGACACTGCCTCTACACTTTTGATAGCACAAATGTCCCCAGGTACAACTCATTGCCACAACGTGTCACAGTGCCCAAGTTCTCAGGAGTGGTCATAAAAGAAAGAAGGGCCAGATCATAGGACCATTTAGGTGGGAAAAGACCTATAAGATCATCCAGCTGTAAAGGTAGCACCACGACCATGTTCATCACTAAACCATGTCCTCAAGTGCCATTACCACGTATCTTTCTAACATTTACAGGGATGGTGACTTCACCACTTTCCTGGGCAACCTGTTCCGATGCTTTACAACCCTTTAGTGAAGAAATTTTTCCTAATATCCAACCTAAACCTGGTAAAACTTGAAGCCATTTCCTCTTGTACTGTCACTTGTTACCTGAGAGAAGAGACCCTCACCTGGCTACACTCTCGTTTCACGTAGTTGTAGAGAGTGGTAAGGTCTCCTCCGAGCATCTTTTTCTCCAAGATAAATAACCCAGCTCCCTCAGCCACTTCTCATCAGACTTGTGCTCAGGTCCCTTCCCCAGCTCTGTTGCCCTTCTCTGGACATGCTCCAGCACCTCAGTGTCTTTCTTGTAGTGAGAGGCCCAAACTGAGCACAGCACTAGAGCCACGGCCTCACCAGTGCCAAGTAAAGAGGGACAATCACTGCCCTGGTCCTGCTGGCCACACTATTGCTGATACAAGCCAGGATGCCATTGGCCCTCTTGGCCACCTGGGCACACTGCTGGCTTATGGTCAGCTGGATGCTGACCAGCAGCCTCAGGTCCTTTTCTGCTGAGCCACTTTCCAGCCCTCTGTCCCCATCCTGTAGCATTGCATGGGGTTGTTGTGACCCAAGATCAGGACTTGGCACTCGGCCTTGTTGAACCTCATTCAACTGGTCTCAGCAGCCTGTGTTTGCATGGTGGCCTAGAGTACATGCACTCCAAACAGATGGTTCTTTGGAAGGATATATGCAAAAATAACCACCCTAAAATTTCCAGTGTTTCTGGCCAAGTGATGAAAGGCAGATGTTATACCATGGCTGTGACCTGTGATCACACCTTTTTCATGTGCTCAACATCTAGTAGTTCCTTGAAGGGGTGGACCCTTATGCATCCTCAAGTTGACTGGGCTGCACATGCAGAGCTAAGTTCCTGAATGCTTTCAGAGGCCTCTGGGAGAAACTAAAGGGCAGACAACCATTAGAATAACACATGCAAGTTACTCCTTACTGTCCTCTTCTTCTCTATGCACTTGATAGCAGGGTGAATATATTTATCTTGTGGCAGCAGCACACATCAAGTTGCTATCACTGTGAGGAGTTCTGTGATCCCTCCTTACTCACATGACATAGGCATTTTCTGTTTATAAAATACTATCAGATCCAAACAAGACTTAAATTGCAGCTGTTGTTAGTTGATTGTGTTGTTTGCATTCCTCTGCCAGAAACAATGGAAGTGTGCTGATTCACCTGGAAGACACTGTCATAAACACACCTCCTGATTTCTTTGCCACAAGTCACTGACAGGTGAGCTGCCATAACTTCATGATGGCTCTTAAGGCTCTCCTTCACTGCCTTTTAGCCAGCACTGTTGTCGTGGATGCAGTCCTTTTGAATTTGTCCTATGCCTTTTCCCATCCATTTTGCACTGTGGCATTCCTCAAGAGTTTTTTTGTAAATTCCCAGAACAGGTGAACATGCACAGGATGTGATGGTCAGCTTCTCATATGCATTTTGTGAGCACTTCATTGCACCAGGTTAGCTAACCTTTTATTGACATGCTGGCATTTGTTAACAAGGTCCATAGTTTTAAGGAAAGGTCATCTCAGTCCTTCTGCTGGTGCTGCTTAACACCGGAGATCTGAGACAGTAGCAGGTTGAGGTTCTTGCAGAGTTTGCAGGGTTTGACTCAAGGATGTGAGAATTCACTGCGTCCTCCAATATGGACAGGAAACATTTACAGATGCTCCCAGCAGAGTCTTCAAAGGGTGAGGCAGGAAAACATGTGGTGAACATGTGGACTTCTGTGGGAGGTGGTTCTGCCTGATGGATATTTTTCCTCTGTCAGCTTGTGATACAGACAGCAGACCCTGAGGGAATAGTGGGGTCACGCCTAGGACTGAAAGCTCTGCTTGTGCTGAAGCAACAGGCAGAGCTGCCATTGCAACCATTTGTATTTCCAACAGTTATACTCTGCCAAACCACCCATTTGCTTTAGTGGGACAAACACGGTATTGCAAGGAAAGGTGGGCACATTCTGTAATGGACATTTCTTCAGCCTTGAGTCTTTTCATTTTGTGGAAGATTATCAGCAGAGGGAGAAAGAAAGGGAACTCCTCCTGCTTTGCTTCACTGCTTTTCGCCAACTAATTATCGCTTATACGTTGCACTTGTATAACTGACTATCCCAAAATTAATTAAATCCTTCCAATCCTTAGAATTCCAGACAGCTGGGTTGCCGTATTTAACCATTGTATTTAATCAGTCAGTAGCGGAAGGAAACTTGTTTAGAACAGAAAATGGTCTGAATTGTTCAACCTCTCCTTGTATCTTCCAGAACCCAGATTCTTTAAGGAAAATCTTCTTACAGTTTGCAAACAGAAGTCAAATAAAGAAGCCTTCTGCTTGTTCTTCATGCAAATAACACCACAAGAACCCACACTCTTTGTCACTCATGACCCTGTACCAAACATAATGTGTACACAGGATAATTTAATTTCTCTGGCTCATCCCATGAAGAAACAAGCCATTCCTTCCTTTCTGCCTTGATCTTCAGCTCAAAGAGCAAAGCTCTGCCTATTGCATGCATGCAGAACTATTTCTGATGTATTGGCATGAGCTCAGCAGCTTCTGCACTACAGATTTGCAAGGAAAACTTGTACCACCAATGAATTGAAACAGGATTCCAAGACACTAGGAAAATGTGAAAACTGCTCAAGTGCCTTAGCAATAATTTCTTTAGTTGATCAAAAACGTGGTGGAGGTCAGGAAGAGGCTGCCAGTTGTTAGCATGAAGATGTTTTTCATTCAGTGGAGGATGTCCTTTATGGCATATGCCATTTTCCTCCAGCAAAGAAGCCATCATTTTTTTTCCTTTCATCAGTTAAGATGGATAGTATTTTAAACAGCATGTGCATCAGCCAAAGTTGTCTCATTATTCGCAGAACCAAGAAGACAAGCCCAAATTTTTTCATGCACAAAGGAGGCAGAAGTCTGTTTCTCTGGATATAGTTTGTCTCAATGATTCAGCCACTTTGGTATGAATGCAATTGATTCAATGAACAGAGTAACAAAATCACAACATCACAGAGTATGCTGAGCTGGAAGGGACCCACAAGGATCATCTGAACCAACTCTTAGCCCTGCACAGCCCCATCCCCAAGAGCCACAGCATGTGCCTCAGAGCATCTATTGTGCAGCAAAGTAGAAAAAATAATTGAAGATGGCTCCTTCTCGGTTACCCTGGGTGGCTTGTGAATGCTGGATAGAATGAAAGTTAATAAAAAAATAGAAATTTTGTCACTAAAGCATCCTGACATTACCCTAAGTTCAGACCAGGAACAGAGCAGGGAGGAATGGAGATGACATTCTTTCATGTACCAGAGTAAAGTCACACTTCAAGCAAAGGCAGGATGGGATAATCTCCAGACCCAGATTACTCTGTAAAGGATGCCATGCTTTTCAAGAACTGTTATATTCCAATATTTTGCATCTGGTGAACAATATTTTTGATGTACTGGGAAAATAAAAGGTGCATGCAAGTAAAACACAGGACAAAGACTCTTGCCACGGGAAAGGTTCATGAGTAAGAGAGCTCTGTGCCTTCAGCATGAATTATGAGCAGGTCAGAGGTAACAAGTGTAACAAATCACAGTTCCACAAATACTTTTTATGCCATTTAATGTCCTGCTGCTGCATAGCTCCAAAAGGACATGGAGCAATTGCAAACATGTGAATGCAGCAGGTTTCTGTCTGACTTCAGCAGCAATTTTATATGGTGTGGAGTAATCTGCAGCCTCAATACATTTGAGCTGTGTTTGGAAAAGCAGTTAAATGTCCAGATGCCTAACAGAATCGCTTAGTCTGGGAAACTGGGATAGGAGTGATGCAAACAAATCCTTCCTTATTGGGCTTTTCTATAAGACTTATATGTCTGGAAGCACAAATTGTTCCTGTCTAATGGAAACAATTCCCTTCTTTATCTTCATATTCCCCATCTTGAAGTTACTCAAAAGATTAAGAAAACCCTAGGAGAATTCCAGAATTTCAGCATGAGAAATTTCTGAGTAAATTTAGTTTCTTTTTCCTGTTAGAAGTCCAAATCCCTCTAGCTCCCTGGGTCCTCTTCATCCAATATTAATTTAAACTCTTGCCCATTCTCAGGTACCCTAGAACTGCAGCCTTTATCTAAGAAATGCTTCAGAGAAAGAGTGCTGAGAAAATTGTTGGTATGCAAATAACCTCATCATTCCTCACAATCCACAACTGAGCAGCTTCATGACTAATATATTCTAGACTCTCTCTATGCTACCTATTTAGCCCTAAAATTTCAGAGTTCCAGTCACATGAGATGCTTCTGTGCAAAAAACAAGGCTGGTGGTTTTTAGAAAATAAAAATCTGTTCCATCCAAATTCTCTTCCCTGGGTGTATGGCACAAACCTTTTCAACAGAAATAACTGCTACAACAACAAACCCCTTTTTGACCTGTCTGGACTCAAGTGGGTACTAGGTGCAAACTGTAAGGGGACCTCTGTATTAAATTGGATATACAGCCCTTCTTTTCTAATCCCTAGACGGAAGATTTCCCTCAATACCAGAAAAAATTACTCTGAAGATCCAGCTCACATTTCCCATGTCATAAGGGGAATAAACAACAAAACAAAAAAAAATTGTACTGTGCTTAATAAAGGCATTAGTTATACAGCAAGGTCCAGTTCCAGTTGATAAAGAGTTAAAATTTTCGCTTTTGCTATGAGAGAAGAAAATGGCCTTCAGGAATAAAAAACCCTGGGCTTTTAACCTGCTGTGTCACATGGCAAAGAACATAATTGCTTGCAGAGTTATTGAGAGTATGTAAATACTGGTGCAACAGAGCTTCCATGTCAGCTAAATATAAAGGTAAAGTAACCTTTTGAAGCCACAGATTGGCAGACAAGCAACTAAGAGCAGTTTGCTCTGCAAATTGCGTGGAGACACATCATAATCATCTTAATCATGTTTGCTTTGGAGTAGGAAGACAGCTTCAGGAAACATGAAGCAAATACTAGATCCAGGTCTTTTGGGAATTTCACCACTTATTTCCATTACGAAGCTGCATAGCTTTTCCCACTACTGAGGATATACTTCACCACTAGAAAGTTTTGTCCTCATCAAGGTAGATGTTGCCATCCATCTGACTGCAGTACTGATTTATGTCCCAGAGAAGTGGTGTGGGGAGTTCTTTATGGTGACTACCTAGTGTGCCCATTTGCTCACTGTGCTCCACAGTAATCCATGGGAACAGCCCATACGTCCAGACATGTTTTTAAAAAGAGAATTTTGCCACTTGGTGATTTTTTACTTTCCTGGATTTCTCATGGCAAACAGCTCATTCTCAGACATTAATTCACTAGCCTGGAAGCTGCCACTGCTTAACCTTTGTGACTTTCTTAGAATTTCTTCATTTTATATAACTCAAATGGAAACGCAAATTCACACATATGATACTAAGAAGCAATTTACTCTAAATGTACTGTGGGAACTAGTCAACAAAAGGAATTTGGCATAGTTTTCAGTATAGATCACTTACATCTCTCATCCCAAACCTTTAACCTAAGGCTCTGCCTTCCCATGATATCCTTACTGTCATTATTCTGACTGTTCTTTAATGTATCTGGACTAACACTAGACATAGACTCAGATGTAACTCAGTGATGCTTAATGACATTTGTATTTCTATCTGTTGGAAGCAGAAATCTAAAGTCCTGGATTTACTGCTTGCTCCTTATTGCTGCCGTTGTTCTTTAAATACCACTCTAGTAAATTAAAAAATAAATCCTAAGCTAAGTATTGCATGCATTGAAGTGGTATCCTGTAGAATGAAGTTTCTACTTCTTCTACGTGAAGGATCATCATCAGGGTAATCCCAGACGTGGGTACAAACTGGGACAAGAATTCATTGAGAGCAGCCCTGTGAAGAAGGATTTGGGGATTCTTGCAGAGGACAGGCTGGACATGACCCAGCCATGAGCACTCCCAGCCCAGAAAGCCAAACGTGCCCTGGGCTGCATCCAAAGCAGCGTGGGCAGCAGGGGAGGGAGGGGATTCTGCCCCTCTGCTCCTCTCTGGTGAGACCCCAGCTGGAGCACTGCATCCAGCTCTGAGGTCCCAGCACAGGAAGGACACGGACCTGTTGGAGTGAGTCCAGAGGAGGCCACCAAAGTGATTAGAGAGATAGAAGATCTCTGCAATGAGGAGGTGTTCAGAGGGTCTCTGCTGTTCAGCCTGGAGAAGGGAAGGCTCCAAGAAGACCTCACAGCAACTTCCAGTACTTAAAGGCAGCTATAAGACACAGGGAGAGGGACTTTCGCATGTGTAGAGAGTGTTAGGACAGGGAAGAACACCGTGAATACATCCCCTCATTTCAGCTTCACTGAGTATAACCCTTATCTTAACCCTTGCCTGACTGATGAACAGAAGACTATGAGAAGTTTCTCAGAAACTCTAGAAAAGAAATCTACTGTCCAAAATTTTTTGAGGTGAGGCTTGGGAACATATCTGGTTTTGTCAGGGAAGTTCCAGAGCACTTCCCTAGGCACTATAGAGCCCACTGACAGACTTATCATTTGTGAATTTGCCCCAAACCCTTTTCAAAACTTTCCTGTTGTTTTCATTTAAGCAACCTTTCCATTTTTTAAATGTCTTGTTTTCCTTTTGAAAGCTTTTTAACTCTTACAGACCGTGAACGATGAAGGGTTTGTTTCGCTTTGTTTTCGTTTGGAGCAGTGGTACACCGTTTACTTCGGCTTCTAACAGCATATTTTTTAAAAAGCTCCCTGTTTGCTTGTAACCTTGCCTTGCCTTGCCTCGCCTCGCCTTGCCTTCCCCTTCCCCTTCCC